>OX336395.1:116338278-116788278 GCA_946902985.2 Meconema thalassinum | reverse complement strand
CGTATGGCCTCGTGTGCCTGGTGCAAGCTTATGTTATTTGATGCCCAGAGGGCAGCTTGCATGTCGATTTTTTTTCCCTTGGAGCGCTATGAAACTCACGGAGGTTAGATATCTAAGCTCTTTGACACTACAGCGCTTTCTAGTAGAGAAGTGAGCAACTTTGTGTTGGCGGAAAATCCCGAGATTAATTTTGCCATTGAACACGGCCTACTAAATTCAAATGGGTTCTTTAACATGCCAACAACATATGACATGCATGTCGTGATTTTTGTCGCCTTTCAAAAAAATCACTTACCACGGCCAGGAGCGAACCTGCAATCTTGGGGTTGGTAATCCGACACGTTAACCACTCACCCACCGTGGCAAGCATTATAATAGTAATAATAATAATAATAATAATATAGTATGGCCTCGGGTGCCGGGTACAAGCTTTTTTTTATGTGTCGTTTCTTGGAGCGCTATCAAAGTCAAGGAGGTTAGATATCTAAGCTCCTTGACACTACAGCGCTTTCTAGTAGAGAATGGAGGAACTTTGTGTTGGCGGAAAATCCCGAGATAAATTTTGCCATTATGAACACGGCCTACTGAATTCAAATGGGTTCTTTAATATGCCAACATCGTATGACATGCATGTCGTGATTTTTGTCGCCATACAAAAATCACTTACCACAGCCAGGAGCGAACCTGCAAATTTGAGGTTGGTAGTCCGACATGATAACCACTCACGCACCATGGTTAGCTAACTCAATGTTGAAAACATTCTATTACTGTTTCGTGCGATTGCCGAGACTCGAACCCAGTTCCCCACTGAATCTTATCGTTGGTGCATTTGTAATTAATTTTCGTTGTTTTCTCTAGTTTTCCAAACGTAAAGGACACACTAAACGTTTCTTACCTCCTCCCAGGGGTTCCCATCTACTGGGACGTGGGTTGGCGACCACGGGACCCCAGCTGAGTCGGCATTGCTTCCACTTACTTACGCCGAGCTCCTCTCCGTCTTCTTTCCTGTCGATCTCTCTTGGTCAACTCTTGTTCTCTTCCGACCCCAACGGTATTAGGGTACCCGAGGCCTAGGGAGTCACTTCCTTTCCCGCCTTAATTGGCCCTTGTCTCATATTTTCTGATACCCTCCTTCTGCGAGGGGTCAGCCTTCTTTTTCTTTTCATGTTATCTCCTGCCTTCTGCTCAAGGCCCTCAAGGAGGCAGGGTGTTTGTAGCACCACCATTTCTGGTGCACTCGGGATAGTGTTACACCCTCAAGGGCTCACGGCTAGTGAAGGAAAAGGAAGCTTGTAGTTTAACGTGACCGTTAATCTTGAGATCATGAGCCACGGGACCTCCTTTTTACGTGGAATCCGAACCACAGGACATGGCATTTCACATCGAAAATCTCACTTGCATTGACCGGGAATCGAACCCGGACCGCCTTGGTGAGAGGCATACAGCTAGACCGCTGAGCCACCACGCCCCCGCACGGCTAGTGAGTTTGGGAGATGGCGACCCCGAGGGATTCCTGAGCTTGGTCCGTTTTGTCCCATTTTCCTTTGACTTTCATGGCTCTCCTTCCTTCCAAGTCTCTCAATCCTCATTCTTCGAGACTTGAGGGCATTTCTTTTCTTCCTGTCCTTTATTTGACTTCTCCTTTATTTCTCCTTCTATAGAGCATCCAGCGTTTAGAAAAGACTGTGGAGCCTTATGGCGTCAGTGTTGCTAACTCTAGGCAGAGGTAGCGCTGACGTCATACGTTATGTTCACCTGCTTCGAGTACTCCGCTTTCACAAGTTAGCGAGACAACACAACCCCAGGAACACGCCCAGGAAGGAGCAATTTTGCAGGCGATAACTTATTGGACCAGTATTAAGAATACCGTACGCGAAGAGAACCTATAACGACATTCATTTCGTTGTGATATGACGCATTACTGATTGACAGATGTCGGAGCACAACCTTTCCTTCTCGGTTGCACTGTATGCTGACGATGTTAACAATTTTTACGTCAGGAATACCTTTTTGTTTCTTTCAATTTTATTCTTCTTTTGTTTAGAAATGAAAATGAAAATCCACAGCCTGCTTCCAGTCTCCGACCGGGTCAGGAATGGAATGAATGAAGCCCCCATCTAGCGGCGAGGATATGAACTGTGCCGGCTGCCGAGGCCTGACGCACTCCTCTGGGGCAATGATTAAATGAATGACAGATGAAATGAAATGATAGTGGAGAGTGTTGCTGGATCTTTTGTTTAGATTAATATTTATAATATTGTAGCGAGTTAACCATGTGGTTAGAGGCGCGCAGCCGTGAGCTTGCATTCGGGAGCTAGAGGGTTTGAACCCAACTGTCGGCAGCCCTGATTCGAACAGAATTTTTATTTATTGTATGGCTTTTACTGCCGGGAGTGTCCGAGAACATGTTCGGTTCGCCTGAGTCTGTAGCTGCTTTAAGCGGACACCACTATGGTGAAAATAAAACAGACACACCAACAACAATAGTTTTGTTCGTGCAGCAAATCTGTGCTAGTCTGTGATTTGAACAAGAGCGCATCGGATTTGGAGCAGTCAGAGACAGTTTCTGATTCTTCCCTGCACGAACGTCACGTTTAGTCAACCATATAGACGTTAGGTGTCAGCACCATTGCCGTTTGCTCAGGTCGTGTTTTACGTACGGAAACAGGAATATTTGTACTCAACATGCAAGGTATGTGTAAAATAACTTATTTAGTATTCTACGGATTTTACCAGGATGTATGAAAGATGGAACATCTTGCGTTTGGGTCAAAGCAATTAGCGTCTATAACACTGGTAGTCGAGCGGCCAATCAGAGTCAGGCGCCTTCAAACTCAATCTCGCGCCACAAAACTTCGTAAAATTCAATTATAACTATAAATCTCACTCCACAAACACCAAAATCAGTAAACTACCATAATTTCAGAAGCCCTTAACATTAAACAGACATAGAACGCATAGTAATGACCCCTTCATAGAGTAGGCTATTGACTAAACCCGATCATGTCTCCTTCAACTTTACTGAAGATTACTATAAAATTCAATTATAACCATAAATCTCACTCCACAAACACCAACATCAGTAAACTACCATCATTTCAGAAGCCCTTAACATTAAACAGACATAGAACGCATAGTAATGACCCCTTCATAGAGTAGGCTATTGACTAAACCCGATCATGTCTCCTTCAACTTTACTGAAGATTACTATAAAATTCAATTATAACCATAAATCTCACTCCACAAACACCAAAATCAGTAAACTACCATCATTTCAGAAGCCCTTAACATTAAACAGACATAGAACGCATAGTAATGACCCCTTCATAGAGTAGGCTATTGACTAAACCCGATCATGTCTCCTTCAACTTTACCGTACATTACTATAAAATTCAATTATAACCATAAATCTCACTCCACAAACACCAAAATCAGTACACTACCATCATTTCAACTACAATATTCGCGACGGGTAATGCTAGTTAAGGGACACTGGGACTGAGTTTTCATATTTCTGTAATTATCAATGGATATTGTTCTAATTTTACACACATCACTCAAATACTAATATACAGGGTATTTCATATAAAATAAGAGCGCCAAGCGGCGGCTTCGTTAACCGCTGCTGCGGTCACCTTGGCCGAGCTTTTGGCGCGCCAAAGCCCCCTGCTTTAAGCGTGTGTACAATTCTATATGATGCAGCGGCCTTGCTAGCGTGTGTACAATGCTGAAATCTTACTTTAGTTAGTTAGTTATTGTTGATGAAACCGAAACACCTATAGTATTGAAAGCGCGCGCATAGTACATACGATGGCTGTTTTTTTATTTTTTATTTTTATTTTCTCTTCAAGTTCCGATGGACTGTACAAAAAATAACAGATTGACATTACCAACCTTGACCTTGCAATAAGCGTGCAGTTGCTCAGTCGCCAGTCTAAACCTCAAGTGCTAACATGGTGAGTCAGTTATCATTGCAACATCATATTTTTATGTAAAACTTATTTTAAGTACGAGTCGGCTCGGTGGGTACGTGATGCATTTGTTCAGCAATTTCCTGATGAAGTGCCACCTTCACTAGCACAGATTCACGTAATTGCAAATAAGTTTGACAATACTGGCTCTGTGCTCAATAAAAAACATGCCCGCACACGAACAGTTTTAACAGAGGATGAGCTAGATGACATTGGCGAGAATCTTGAACGGTCTCCGAATAAATCACTCACAAAATTAGCACAAGTAGGGGTTTCGGTTTCATCAACAATAACTAACTAACTAAAGTAAGATTTCAGCATTGTACACACTGCATTGTACACAAGGCCGCTGCATCATATAGGATTGTACACACGCTTAAAGCTGGGGGCCTTGGCGCGCCAAAAGCTCGGTCAAGGCGACCGCAGCAGCGGTTAACAAAGCCGCCGCTTGGCGCTCTTATTTTACACACATCAAAAAAAGTTTTGCATCACCTCGGTTCCAAGAGTTCCGGAACCGTTAAATACAAAGGGAATAGAGATCAACACAAACAACATTTCAGCTCGTTTTATTGCTCATGAGACCCACACATTGCATGTTGTACCATCATACAGCTAGACTTTCAGCATTTGTGGTCCAGATTGCAGTACACACCACTACCTCTAATACCCAGTAGCACGTCCTCTTGCATTGATGCATGCCTGTATTCGCCGTGGCATACTATCCACAAGTTCATCAAGACACTGTTGGTCCAAATTGTCCCACTCCTCAACGACAATTCGGCGTAAATCTCTCAGAGTGGTTGGTGGGTCAAGACGTCCATAAACAGCCCTTTTCAACATATCCCAGGCATGTTCGATAGGGTTCATGTCTGGCGAACATGCTGGCCACTGTAGTCGAGCGATGTCGTTATCTTGAAGGAACGCATTCACAAGATGTGCACGATGAGGTCGAGAATTGTCGTCCATGAAGACAAATGCCTCTCCAATATTCTGCCGATATGGTTGCACTATGGGTCGGAGGATGTCATTCAGGTATCGTAAAGCCGTTTCGGAGCCTTCCATGACCACCAGTGGCGTACGTCGGCCCCACATAATGCCACCCCAAAACATCAGGGAACCACCACCTTGCTGCACTCGCTGGACAGTGTGTCTAAGACGTTCAGCCTGACCAGGGTGCCTCCAAACACGTCTCCGACGATTGTCTGGTTGAAGGCATATGCGACACTCATCGGTGAAGAGAACGTGATGCCAATTCCGTGGGGTCCATTCAGCATGTTGTTGGGCCCATCTGTACCGCGCTGCATGGTGTCGGGGTTGCAAAGCTGGACCTCGCCATGGACGTCGGGAGTGAAGTTGCGCATCATGCAGCCTATTGCGCACAGTTTGAGTTGAAACACGACGTCCTGTGGCTGAACGAAACGCATTATTCAACATGGTGGCATTGCTGTCAGGGTTCCTCCGAGCGGCAATCCGTAAGTAGCGGTCATCCACTACAGTAGTAGCCCTTGGGCGGCCTGAGCGAGGCCTGTCATCGACAGTTCCTGTATCTCTGTACCTCCTCCATGTCCGAACAACATCGCTTTGGTTCACTCTGAGACGCCTGGAAACTTCCCTTGTTGAGAGCCCTTCTTGACACAAAGTAACAATGCGGACGCGATCGAACTGCGGTATTGACCTTCTAGGCATGGTAGAACTACAGACAACATGAGCAGCGTACCTTCGTCCTGGTGGAATGACTGGAACTGATCGGCTGTCGTACCCCCTCCGTCTAATAGGCCCTGCTCATGCATGGTTGTTTACATCTTTGAGCAGTTTTAGTGACATCTATGAACAGTCAAAGGGACTGTATCTTGGATACAATATACACAGTCAACGTCTATATGCCGGAGATCTGGGAACCGAGGTGATGCAAAACTTTTTTTGATGTGTGTATATGAAAGACCCTGTACACTATACTACTGATTTACACTTTTCTATCTCTAACCGTTTAGGAGATATGATTATTTTTATATAGAAATTAAGCAAATTTTGAAAATGGTCCTTGCGTTAAACAGATAGAGGTAGCTCATTTATCATGACTTTCCCATATAGATATTTAGTATGAGCGCAATCCTACTGATTGGTTTTGAGTTCATATGAATGTGTGTTGAGATATAAATTAACTCATTTCACAATTTTTTAAATCCCATTAATTGCCTATTATTTAAAATTAAAATATTTTTAATGGCAAAACTATGAATACTACAGTAGAACTAATCACTGAACTTATGGATGCATTAATATAGAATATGAATACAAATTTGCATTATTATAGCAGCAAATCTAATGCGCAAGGACCAAATGTTGTATCAAAAAATGGGAAGCTGCGATAAACGGACTTTTATAAAAACATGCATATTTTTTGGTGATAGGCTTTCAATTTTAGGTAATTATCAATGGATATTGTTCTAATGTTACATACAGCACTCTAATAGTAATATACACTAGACTACTGATTTACACTTTTCTATCTCTAACCGTTTAGGAGATATGATTATTTTAATATGAAAAATATGCAAATTTTGAAAATAGTCCTTGCGTTAAACGGATAGAGGTAGGTCATTTATCATGACTTTCCCATATAGATATTTAGTATGGAAGTAATCCTAGTGATTGGTTTTAAGTTCATATGAATATTTGTTGAGATATAAATTAACATATTTCACAATTTATTTATCCCATTAATTGCCTATTATTTGAAAATTAAAATATTTTTAATCGCAAAACTATGAATACTACAGTAAAACTAATCACTGTGCTTATGGATGCATTAATATAGAATATGTATAAAAATTTGCTACATTATAGCTACAAGTCTGATGCATATGGGGTGAATTTTGTTTCAAAAAAATGGGAAGCTCAGAAAAATGCACTTTTATAAAGCCATGCATATTATTTAGTTATCAGCCTACCTTATCAGCTAAAACTGCCCAGCACCATATGTTAACACCCTCTTTCTTGCTTTTCTGAGCTCCTTATTAGGAAAATAAGTACAGAAATACTCGCCTCAATGAAAGTCCATGAATAGGAGGCGTTTAAATACCATGCACTAGACATTTCAAGAATTCGCTGGGCCTTTAAATATGGCGGAATTCCGCTGGAGTCAGGGGCATAATTATATCAAAGAATATAAAAACAATATTTTTGCGATTTCTGACAAAAACTCAGTCCCAGTGTCCCTTAAATGAATAATACGATGCAAAGGCTTAACGATTACTTATTTGTACGGTATACTGTATAATACAATTGAACATATTTGTTTCTTTTTTTGTCAGACGAACTACAAGAATTTTTGATAATTCAAGATACTCCACTCCATCCCACTCCAGAAATTGATAATAATGAAGTTGAATATAGGTCATGGTCACATGACAACACAAAAATTTTAATAGACCTGTTCAAGAAGTATAGGAATAAGGTGGGGTCGATGGAAATTCGGAACATGAAGAGATTCTGGGAGTTTATATCGGTGAAGATGATTAGCGAGTTTTATGTGAAAGTGTCCCCAGCCAACTGTGAGAATAGGTGGCGTGTAATTGAAAGGAATTACAAGAAGTATATTGACAATACAAATAAAACAGGAAGGGGTCGTAAGACCTTTGAGTATGCTAAGGAACTGGACGAAATATTTCAGAAAAAGAGAAATATTCACCCTGAACTGCTCCTATCAAGTAGCACAACTGCCCATCTTCCAGTACCGGTAACCACATCATCAGAAACAGAAACAATCGAAGGAAGTTTTGCTTCCTGCAGTGAGACAGCCTCTGTAGCAGCAGATGACCCTATGACAGCTGTACGAAACGAAACGCCTAGTAGGCCTATCACTTCCGAAAACAGGCGTTTAATAAGGTCAGGTGGGAAGAGAAGAGTTGATGTTTTGGAGAATATCAGGCAAGAACATATTAAATATCAGAAAGATAGGTTAGATTTCGATAAAGCCAAGTTCGAGAGAAAGATGGAGTTGGAAGAAAAGAAATTGTTAGAAAAGAGAAGAAGGAATGACCTAATTGAAGAGAGGAATGCCATTCTGAAAAAGCTGTTGGAGAACAATGCAAATGTAGCTTCCACTATTCAGTATATGTGACATGTTTTTGTACAATTTATGCCTAATAAATTTAAAATCTAACCCCATTATGACATATGATCTTCTTCTTCTCCATCATCATCTTCTCCCGCTTCAAAGGGGTCGATGTTTCTGGCCGTTCTTTTCCACTTTTAAATGACAACTACATATGATCAAAGTACGTTAAAGGCAACATAATTTCTCCTGGAAATCCCATCCCTGTCATCTCCATCCTCAATTCCCATGAACTGTACCCCCTCCTGAGCAATCAGCACCGCATCACCTGCTTGTTCATTTTCATGGTATTCAAAGTTGTCTTCAAGGGCTAGATTATGTAAAACACAGCAAGCGCGAATGAAGTGAACAATATCAGGGATCTTCTTCAATTTTATGTGGTATAATTGACGAAACTTTTGTTTTAATAAGCCGAAGCAATGTTCTATCACATATCGGTTTCTGGCTAGTTTCAAATTGTACTCTTGTTCTGCACGCCTCAATTGACCACGGTCCCTGAAAGGTGTCAACAAATGGCGTAGACAAGGGTAGCCACTATCACCTAAGACATAGAGTTCACCACATTTCTCTGGCAAACTCTGCTGTAATGGTGATCTGCGAAATACCCTGCTGTCGTGGACTGAACCAGGGAATCCAAGAAACACGTCCCTTATTCTCCGTGTGTTATCGCACACAACCTGTAACTGAGACAAAATGTCGGATTCATTATTAGGCTTGTCTTATTCCTTTCATAAAGTAAGACCATTGTACCCATTAGTAAAGTGTAAAATGATGGACATAGTAAACTTTTTTGTAACTTACCTGGATGGAATAAAAATGCTTCCTGTTCAGTTAGGAATCAGGATCGTTTTTTGGCTTGTCAATGCGAATGTGTGTACCATCTATCACTCCTATCACTCCTGGAAAACCATTATGCCTGAAGTGTTCTTCTACAGTAGGGATTTCATCTCTTGTAGGCCACTTTATTACCTGACCAGATAAATTACTGATGAAGTACACCATACGTTGTACGACTTTGTGCAATGTGCTTAAGGTGATGTTGAATCTATCACTTACATCACGAAATGAAGCTGTCTGATGCCCAGCAAACAACAAAAATATGAGTGTCCATCGAAAGCTGCTTAATTTTCCATTTCCCCCAGCTTGATAATGGAAATATTGGCTGTCTGAAAACCGTTCAGCCAAACTTTCTGCCACGTGTCGACTGACTCTGAAATGTTCCATGAAATCTTCATCATTATACCTAGGCACGATAATTTCAAAGTAATTTTCATTCTTCGGCCTTTTCCTGTTCAGATTAAAATCATCACCAAATAAATCTAGATTGTCGTCATCACTTGAAAATTCACTAGAATCACTCGTAGAACTAATATCTGACATATTTATCTGTATATGGACAGCAGTCTGTGATATTCGTCGTTAGTTACTACCCTATCCGTAATTTATTAAGAATAACAGACACCGTAACATAAACTGTATCTAGTTTATTTATTACACTTATAGTACTTCGTGATACGGTATTTGATTTTATTTTGTTCTGTATTACCATGTGCGAAAGGCGCTAATGCGCATGTCTCGTTAAGAAATCCGAAAACAATCCCCAAATTCTGCTGACTGTTCTCAAACTGTACGAAACTGGAATCCACGCCTGCAAGAACAGCAAACTAGTAGTCAGAATACCGAATTCCCGCTGCACGAACGCATGAAATACAGGTGCGCATGCGCCTGACAGTTTGGGATAGTTTCGTATTGCTGCACGAACAAAGCTAATAACACCAATGACGGATAGTGCTCCAGAACTTATGTTGCCGGCGGCACTGAGCACGTGCTCCACTCCGGGCGAGCATGCAGCACAGGACGAGGCTCTTCCTTCCAGCGTGCTAACCTCGAAAATTTGTAAATTACTATGACGTAATATAAACGATACTTGTATGCAATAACAAAGGTAATCAATTGGCAGATAATTGTAGGAAGCTATTATGACGAAAAATATATATGTTCAGAGTTCCTTTATGATAAAAGGTGAGGTAGGGGGGATTTCCGTTTAAAGTAAAAGCCCATAAGACCCACAGTCTTTTCAAAAACGCTGGATGTATGTAAGTTAGTAGTTAGAAATAGTTATAGTTTTCATTCTCATTTCATCTTTCACTATCACCCAAACCATTAGGGGCCGATAACCTAGATGTTAGGCCCCTTAAAACAACAATTATCATCATCAAACGTTTCTTACGAGGTGCCGGCACTATGTCACGCGGTAGACTGATGAATGTTCACCGGAAATACAACCATATGGTAAAGCCCTGCGCGGATGCAGATATCAGTGGATAAACCCGCGGATTTGCGGATATCCTTTGCATGACTGTGCGGATAGCGGACAAGCTGCGGATAATGTTTGGAGTACTTGTGGATAGCTTTTAGAATACAATTCGAACTTGTTGAATTTCATTATTAGAACTCGGGTGTTTATTTATTTCCATAGTTTACGCCCACATCAATATCTTTGAGTAAATTTCTTCTTTTTCTCCTCCCAGAACTTTCTCATCCTCGCCAACCTGGAAGCCCTTTGTGTGTCCGATATAGTACAGTATATTGTTTCCGTTTAACTGTTATTAGTTTGAGACTTATGCTTTTGTTCTTCAAAATCCTCTTCTCTTCTCTGATTTGTTGCCGAGTTATACCCAATTCTTCCAAATCATCCTGAACTTCTTTGAACCTATTATATTATTGATTTTATTTTTCAAAAAGTAATCAAATAGTTGTTTCATTATACGGTTTCTGGCAGTCTTGATATGTGACAGAAAAAGGAAATTCTTCTTTTACGCATTGCAGTTATTATTGATTCACATTCACGATAGACGAAGTTGTTAGGCAACAATCTCCACTGTCCAGCAATTTGGTGTTTTTTGTTGTTGTTAATAATTGTTCTATCAATTCTTCTGTCAGTTTTCTGTAATTTTTATGTTGTAGATTTTACATTCAGTTTGAATAAAGTTTCACTAGCATAAGTTGGCTCTGGTTTAACTATGGAATTATAGCGTTTCAGCTTAGCGTTTATCGAAAGAGATTTCTTTTTATAGGTTGGCCAGGTAAGTCTTTGTGCTTGTTTAAATTTAGTTGTTCTGTATTCTATTGCTTCTTTTTCATTTGTGTTCCATGTTATTATTTCCCCAAGATATTGGAATTTCTGAACAATTTTAATCTCTTTATTATTGTTCAGTTGAACGACTGGTAGATCAATTTTAAAAGTTGGCATCATTTCTGTTTTTTTCAAAGGAAATTTGTAATCCCATTTTTTTGCTATAATTTCTAGTTGTTCAATTTGAAATTTAGCTTCTTCTATAGTATTTGCAAGTAATGCTAAATCGTCCGCAAAAGCAAGGCAGTTGAGTTTAATATTTCTACCGATGTTGATAATTGGTTGACATTTCTTGTTCATTCACGCATAACCTTCTCTAATGCACAATTAAACAACAATGGTGAAAGTCCGTGTTTATTATGACATATCATATTTTTCACGTTATGTTTTTTTTTTTTCATGACAAATGTAAGATGATTTAAGCTAATCTCATTGAAAGTAGGTCATTAAGCATAATTAACACTCTGAACAGGAAGGGTTGCAATTTTGGCGGTATAACATTAATTTTAAACATAGCACTTGATATACGAATAAAAAAGCCTTCTCCTCAAATGTGTAAAGTTGTTGCTTTAATGCTTTATTCTTTATCTAATTGAAAATATTATAGTCTAGTAATGCCAGTAGATTCGGATAACAAACGCGCGGATGCGGGCTGGATGCGGATAACGAATTGTTTATCCACGCAGGGCTCTAACCATATCTGGTCGAATAGATTAGCAGTTTGCCATTTCTAACACTACGAGCGCTAGTGTGAGTCAATGGAACTCAACCACATCCGCTCGATTAGTACAGCAGTTTGCCGTTTCTACCACTACGAGCGATAGTGTGAGTCAATGCAGAGTTTCACTTAAGCCCATCTTTTGTTACTTGTTAATTCCTGCCGCTCCTTCCGGAGTATAGGGCCTTGGCGAAATTTCTCCACGCAGTACGGTTCCTGGCCATTCTCTTCACTTGACTCCAGTTCTTGTCCACCTCTGCAATTTCATTTTCAATCGTCCTCTTCCAGGTCTTCTTAGGTCGACCTCGCTTCCTGGCGCCTTGAGGATTCCAGTCTAGCGCCGCCCTCTCGATAGCTCCGTCCGGCTTCCTTAGTGTGTGACCAATCCAGCGCCATTTCCTCTCCTTGATCTGGATGCTAATCGGTTGTTTATTGGTGATGGTCCAAAGATCTTCATTTGAGATTATGTCCGGCCACCTCACATTCATGATGCGACGCAGACATCTGTTAATGAACACCTGTAGCTGGTTGTTGATCGGTTTTGTGACTTTCCATGTTTCACAGCCGTAGAGAAGAATCGACTTTACGTTGCTATTGAAAAGGCGGAGCTTGGTCTTCCTGGAAATGTTTCTATTTCTCCAGATGGGGTAGAGCTGGACAAAGGCACCATTTGCCTTCCTGATACGGCTTCGAACATCTTCCTCTGCTCCCCCATCATTTGTGACTATACTTCCAAGGTAGAGGAAGGACTCAACTCGCTCAATGTCCTTTCCGTTGACTGTCAAACTAGTCGTGATGTCAGAATTTATCCTCATCTCTTTGGTCTTGTTGGTGTTGATCATGAGTCCTGCACGTTCTGCTTCTCTCTGCAACCTCCCCAGCTTATCTTCTATGTCTCGGTACCGTTGTGCCATAAGACAAATGTCGTCTGCGAAATCCAGATCTTCAAGCCTGTCATTTATACCCCATTGAATACCCCTCTTCCGTCCTCCCATTACCTTCTTCATCACACTATCCAGGACCAACAGGAACAGAGTGGGGGAAAGGACACACCCCTGTTTCACTCCGGAACTGACCTTTATCTTTTCTGTTAATTTGCTTTCGTGAAGAACCTGGCACTCATACCCTTCGTACACCTCTTCCATGATTCTGATGATCTTTGTTGGAATTTTATATTCCTCGAGGGTCTTCCACATGATTCTTTGATTTACGGAGTCGAAGGCTTTCTCGAAGTCAACAAATGTGAGGTAAAGGGTATTCCGCCACTCCACACTCTGCTCCAGGATGATTCGGAGGGTGTTGATGAGATCCACACAGCTGCGATGATGTCGAAATCCAGCCTGTTCCTTCCGAAGCCTTTTTTCTACGCAGTCTTTTATACGATTCAGGATGACTCTCGCCAGCACTTTGCTTGGAATGGACAGCAAGGTGATACCCCTCCAGTTGTTACAGTTTGTGGTGTCCCCTTTCTTCGGCAACTTGACTATCAATAAGCCCATCTGGTGTAATGATTTTTCACGAAATTTAAAAAAAGACACTTGAGTTTATTGAACCAAGGAATACATAACCCTTTATATAGCAAAACTATTTACTTTTAAGTGTCTTTTATTTTAATTATTATAATTAGCTTGCCACGGTTGGTGGGTGGATAGCGTGTCGGTCTACTAAACCCAAGATTGCAGGTTCGCTCCTGGCCTTGGTAAGTGGTGTTTTTTTTTTTGAAAGGCGGCAAAAGTACGACACGCATGTCATACGATGATGGCATGTCAAATAACCCATTTGAATTCAGTAGGCCGTGTTCATAATGGAAAAATTAATCTCGGGAGTTTCCGCCAACACAAAGTTCCTCATTTCTCTACTAGAAAGCGCTATAGTGTTCAAGGAGCTTAGATATCAAACCTCATTGACTTTCCTAGTGATTCAAGGAACAACGAAATTCGACATGCAAGCTACTCTCTGGGTGTCAAATTACAAAACTTGCACCCGGCATCCGAGTCCATACGATATTATTATTATTATTATTAATTATTAATAATGTTATTTTTTGTTTCTCTAATTTTAATATTTATGTATTTATTCTTAATTTTCAATTTATGTTCTTATAGATTTAATTTTCATATTTTTATTGAATTATTTAATTAACTAATTTGAAATCGATTTTTGCAATTATATTCATAATTCTTTTATAGTTATGTTTATAATTAAAATTTTTATATTTCTTTTGTTATTGTAATTTTATTCTTATAATTTTTATTTCTAGATTTATATTTCATTTCTACACATTAATTGTTAATGTTTTGGTTTAAATTGCTTAAAATTGTATCCAACACATTACGTCAAGTAGATACGTATATAATATTTGATTTTTTTTAGAAAATCGGTATGAAAATTCTCCGAAATTTGGCTCAAAGATTCAACCATCAGCATCTTTGATAGCATAAACTGCCCTTGTGACAGGTGGGTAATAAACTAGACCACCTGTGCAACAACAGTGCAGTGATGCGTCAAGAATCAGCCTCTCTTTTTACTTAATGTCCTTGCCACTTAGCCTATACAGGGTGGTAATGTATAGTTTTGAAGCTATTCTTTCAGTGTTGCCTGTACAAAATGTTAGTAGTCGTAACTCTTCAGTCGGTCAACACGAATTTACCCAATGACTGGTGGGGGGGGGGAGGGGGTACAATAATATAACTAACAAATAAGTAAATAAACACATGCTGAAGAACTCATATCCAAAATTCATTGTCATTACCGTATGTGACGACATTGAGAAATCCGTTGATGTTTGTAGTGTGTATGTACGTCACTAATATTTACATGTATGGTATTGGTTATGATAGCTTGCCACGGTGGGTGAGTGGTTATCGTGTCAGACTGCCAACCCCCAAGCTTGCAGGTTCGCTTCTGGCCGTGCTAAGTGATTTTTGAAAGGCGACAAAAAAATCTCGGCACGCATGTCATACGGTGTTGGCATGTTGAAAAACCCATTTGAATTCAGTAGGCCGTGTTCATAATGCCAAAATTAATCTCGAGATTTTCCGCCAACACAAAGTTCCTCCTTTCTCTACTAGAAAGCGCTATAGTGTCAAGGAGCTTAGATATCTAACCTCCTTGATTTTCATAGCGCTCCAAGAAACGACAAATAACAAAGCTTGCACCTGAGGTCAACAAGATTGATATAGGCCGATGAAGGGACTATTTAAATTGTGAAGCCTCGAAACATGTACCAAAAAATTATGTGGTAACAAACCATTTAATAAAGTATTGACTAAACGGAAACAATTGTTTTAAATATTCTTTTAAACTTAACTAATTATTGTGTCAATACGGATCCATCAAATCAAAAGTTTGGTGCTTTTCAGTCGGTCAACACGAATGTACCCAAAAGAGTTGGGTTATATCCTAATCCTGATAAAAATTAAATGCGATTAATAAATACACTAGGATGACCGGTTTCGACCTTATTTATTAATCTCAGTTCAGTAAAAACCATATAGCCTACTCTCTCCTAAAAGCATGGGTATTGTTATAACTCTTTGTCCTTTTAAGGAGTATAATTGAATGTTGGTTGTAGTAGCTTGTTGAAATATAACGTGCTATAGGGATATTAAACATGAATATGAGGTGCCTTTTGCTAGTGCTGCCTCTGTAAAAAAAAAAACATTCAATTCGGTTTCACCGTGTTTGAATAGATATGGGTAATCGATTTGCAGACATACATGGTCGCTATCTGCAAACTATTGGGCTGAAGACCTTGTAATTGAGTCAAAAGATGATTCCAACAAAAAGGTATATTGTTGCAAAATTTAGTAGAGATCAAATGATTAGGTTGGTCGTAATTTGATTTAAGCTTTTAATATTTGGGTGGCCACAATTACGTTTCCGTCAAAATGGCGGCGATATAAAACATGACACTGAGGTGCCCTTTGCTAGTGTTACCTCTGTACCAAATTTCGTTCAATTCGGTTTTACCGTGTTTGAATTGATAGGGGAATCGTTTTGTACACATACATAGCCGCCATATGCAAACTATTGGACTGATGACCCAGTAGTTTGGTCGAAACATATTTATTTATACATAAAGGTATAATGTTGCAAAATTTGGTAGTGATCAGATGATTATATTGGCCGTAATTTGATTCAAGACTTTAACATTTGGGTGGCTGCCATTGCGTTTTTGACAAGATGGCGGCGATATAAAACATGGTTGAATTCGGTTTCACCGTGTTAGAATTGATAAGGGTAATCGATTTGCACACATACATGGCCGCCAACTGAAAACTATTGGGCTGATGACCTTGTATTTTCGTCAAAAGACGGTCACCAAATGACTATATGTAGTTGCAAAATTTGGTAGATATCGGATGATTGGGTTAATCGTAATTTGATCTAAGCTTTGAACATTTGGGTGGCCGCCATTACGTTTCCGTCAAGATGGCGGCAATATAAAACAGGACATTGAGGTGCCCTTTGCTAGTGCTACCTCTGTACCAAATTTTTTTCAATTCGGTTTCACCGTGTTTGAAAAGATAGGGGGAATCGATTTGCACACATACATGGCCGCCATCCGCAATGTATAGGGCTGATGACCTTTCAGTTTAGTCAAAAGATTTTGCATACATCAAGGTATAATGTTGCAAAATTTGGTAGAGATCAGATGATAAGTTTGGTCGTAATTTGATTTAAGTATTTAACATTTGGGTGGCCGCCATTATGTTTTTGTCAAGATGGCGGCGATATAAAACATGCCCCTGAGGTGCCCTTTGCTAGTGCTACCTCTGCACCAATGTTCGTTCAATTCGGTTTCACCGTGTTTGAATTGATAAGGGTAATCTATTTGCACACATACATGGCCGCCATCTGGAAACTATTGGACTGATGACCATTTAGTTTGGTCAAAAGACACTTACCATACGACTACATGTAGTTGCAAAATTTGGGAGATATCGGATGATTAGGTTAGTCGTAATCTGATTTAAGCTTTGAACATTTGGGTGGCCGCCATTACGTTTCCGTCAAGGTGGCGGTAATATAAAACATGACACTGAGGTGCCCTTTGCTTGTTCTACCTCTGTACCAAATTTCGTTCAATTCGGTTTCACCGTGTTCGAATTGATAGGGGGGGACGACGACAGACATTCAGAGTACACACAGACTCACACACACACACAGACAGACACACATTTTTTGGCCCTGTAGTGATTTCATAAGTCTACTTTCATTTTTTGCAAATGGCTTCAAACTCCATAACGGATACATCAAGAATATCAATATGATGGTTGATGTTTGGAAATGAGAAGAGTCCTCGTGATAGTTGAAGCAAGCGTGTAACACATCTCAAACCTTGTAAAGATCACAACTTCGTTACCGGTCCCAGTTTCTTGGTACACTTTAATTAAATGCAGCCAACAAGGAAGTTTGAATCTGGATGAGGAAATTATTCTATCATGAGCGCACGAAGGTCTTTAAAATGAAACACCTGTAAGATGAGACAAGTGTATCGGGAACCTAGATAAAATATCTCGCAAATTGATCTTAAATGGAAAATGTTTGGCGTATAGCTCAGACTTGGCATTTTTAGCCTACTTTTCACCTTTTGTCAAATTGAGGAAAAAGTAGACTGTCTTATGAGATCGATCCGCGCAATGTGTGTCTGTCTCTCTGTCCACCTGTCTGTCCTCCTGTCTGTCTGTGTGTGTGTCCCCGCCTATCATCTCCTAAACGGCTGCAGCTATCGAAACCAAATTTGTTATGAGTCAAGAGTTAAGCCTGAATATCGCAAGGCCATATTTGAAAATGACGTTAGTGTTACCAACTGCTGAAAAATCACAATTGAAAATTGAGGTCCATGTTGGATATCTCGGAGGATATGCATGGGAATTGTTCCAAAATTGACACACATAATTATAGATAATATTACATCAGACTAATTTACAGAAGCCCATACATGAGAGTGTTACCAAAATGATTCTATGCCTGCTGATAGGTATGCATGTAACTTCCATACTATCAATTGAATTTGAACCAAATTTGGTATGTGCAGATATGAATATGCGTTTTTTTAGTGTCAACAGGGCTGCCAACTGTTGAAAAATGCACTCTCTACATTTCTATCGTAATCTCAATATGCAGGCCAACCGTTCCAAATTTTGCATACATATAGTACCTGAAAATGTAGGTTAATTTTCAGTAACCGATATACGACAGTGCTGATAGTTTTAACGTTGAATCACATGTAACTTCCATACTAATAAATGAAGTTCTTTCAAAATTGGCACAAATATAGATCATAATATTTCAATTTAAGTTTGGGCATCCAATTTATGGCAGTGTCGCCAACCTGATTTTACGCATGCTGATAAATTCAATATTTAAATACATGTAACGTGCATACTATCAATTGGATCTCAACCAAATTTTGCATATGCATTGTGGACCTTAAGAGATGGAACTAAGAATTTATTTAGAGTCGCCAGGTCTGCCAAGTGTTGATATATGGTTTCTATAATTTGAAGAAAAGTAGACTTTTTAGTTCGTCACGGAACTACTTGTTTTTTTAACTTATGCTAGAATATTGATCCATTCTATTACCCAAATTCCTCACAAGTATTGTACGGATTTTTAGCCAATTTTCAATTTTGAAAAAAAAAAAAAAAAAAAAAAAAATAGGCTTATGAGATCACCTTTTGTCCGTGTGTGTGTGAGGTGTGTGTGTGTGTCCCTAATAACATCTAAACGGATGGAGCGATTTCAATGAAACTCGGTAAGTTCATAGCAATATTCCGGACGACCCCAACCGTGCCCTTCAAATTTTGTTACGTCTCACCAATCCAACATAGCGGCTGTGAGAAATATTTCACCATCATTCAATATCTCCGAAACTATTCCCGATATCACCATGGAATTTTTCACGGCGATAAAGGGAACTACTAGAAGTTCACCTATGTGACTTTTGAAAAACTGGTAACTACAAGACCAACATGGCGGCCACGCGAATTCGCGACTTTTAAATAGACGTTTCTCGCGATTTAACCAACCAGACGCAATAAAACTTGGTACAGTATATGTTTATACACATTGTAATACACCTACATCTAACTTGGTTCAATTGTTTACATAACCACAAGATGGCGGATGTGCGAAATATTTCACCGGCATTCTATATCTCTGAAACTATTAGCGGTATCACCCTGAAATTTTGTACGGAGATAAAGGGCACTACTGGAAGTTCATCTATAAAACATTCAAAAACCGGTTAACTACAAAACGAACATGGCGGTCAAGCGAATTTGAAAATTTTAAATAGACCTTTCTCGCGATTTAATGTTCCAAACGCAATGAAATTTGGTACAGGAAATGTTTATACACATTTTAATGCACTGGTAACTAATTAAGTTCAATTGTTTACATAACCTCAAGATGGCGGCTGTGCGAATTTTAAAATTAAGTTTCTATTTCTTGTGTCGTAATCATGCGATCGAAGTGAAAGTTTGAATAATGAACCTAAGTAATAATTTTCCTTTAATGGTACATGCCTCTATGGCCTATACATTTAACAATCCAACAATCCGAAATATTTAGACGGCTCTGAATATTTACAAAATATTATAGCACTCAAACTGAATTTTTAATGTTCAAAGGGGCTATGAACTTAAGTTCACCTATAGGACTTCAAATAACCTGGTGTTCTGAAATCCAACATGGCAGCGACGCGAAGTATAAATATTCACATTAACGTTTCGCGCAATTTAACCATCCGAGTGCAGTGAAACTTGGTACAGTGAATCCTTATACGAATGTTAATCCACTGGCATCTAATTTATTTCCATTGTTTCCATAACCACAAGATGGCATCTGTGCGAAATTTTAAAATCTCCTTGTTACTTCTTGTGTCCTAATCATGCGATTGAAGTTTGAATGCTACACGTACACAATAATCTTCATGTAACAGTACATAACTCTAGGACCTACATATATAAATTCCAACATGGCGACCATCCGAAATATTTAGTCGGTTCTCAATATCTACGAATCTATTACAGCAATCAAACTGAAATTTTGTATGTTGATAGTGGCAGTTAACACAAGTAGGATATATGAAAATAGGCTGTCTAGTTCTACACGAAACTACCTGTTAGACATAATATACAGCTTAACTCTAATTTAAGTCACAATAAATATAATTTAAATTAAAATGAGCCTGACTTCCCTGTGTCAATTTGTAAGTCAATAGAGGTCCTCATTAAACATCATTAGATTCATGTTATTATATAAGGGTGTTCGGTATTTTAATCTAGACAGAACGCTATATCACCTATTTTTTAACACTACAGTAGAATACTAACATTATTCAATTGATAATTAATACTAATAATACGTTAAATTTACGTACATTATGAAATTTGTGCCAAGGCACCAATTAATTAGTTAAATGGTTGAAATTAATATATATTTCGTATGTCGAAATGTAAACATTATGTGTCGGAAAACTGTATCATAATGAGGCTCATTATAACACTATTTTTCATTATGAAACAGTTTCTCCCACCAATCAGAGCTCAAGAAACAGTTGTGTGACCAATTAGGTAAGGATACCTTCGGGCATGCGCTCAAAATCCAACATGTGTATATAAATTACCGACATGGATACCGTCCATATGTTCGCGTAAATAAACTGGCGATTATGAGACAAGAAATAGCACTGTACCTTAATATCCCCAAATCCAATTTCTACACAGCGCATTGCTTTCAAACGACTTCGGTGACAATATTAGTGAATGCTATAGAGCTGGACGGCAGGCTGTAAACAATAGGTGTTCTGTGTTGGCAAGCAAAGTGAATGTTCTCTGCTTTCGGAGTGCCTTGACCCACGAATGCGCTCTGTTCAGACAGCAAAGCCAGCGCGCCCTGTTCACTAACTGAATCCCACAGATATTTATGAATATTTATGTAATGATAATGATCGTGTAGCCTCCGGAGAGGCCAAGTGCAGGTCTTTCTAGTTGACGCCCGTGGGGCGACCTGCGCGTCGTAATGAGCATGAAGTGATGATGAAGACGTCACATACACCCAGTCCCCAAGCCACGGGAATCAACCCCAGGAGATTAAAATCCCTGATGGCTCGGCCGGGAATCAAACCCGGGGCGCTTTGGGCCAAAGCTTAGCGCGCTAACCATTTAGCCACAGAACCGGACAATAATTATGTTAAAACATATAGTAAAGTTATAATTATCGTCGAACATAAACAGTCGTGTGCAACTCGCCTATAATGGTAATTAAGACACTCGTTTGGAAATTATAAAACTCCCATACGCTCGTTTTATAAACATGCTCGTGTCCTAATTATTGCCATTATAGGCTCGTTGCATAATGTACTATCAATATACACAGAATCCTCTGTGGTCTTTGAAGTTGAATACGGTAAGTTCCATTTTAAATACAACTAATACTGAAGTCGTTTACTTTGACGTAATCTCTTCAGTCTCTTATACTGTCTCTGTTTTTATGAAGTTCTTCTTATAATCCCTCTGAAGTGATGTGATAATTCTACATCAAATTCCCACCTCTTTTTATTTGCCATGGAGAAACCAATATGTTGTTAAATTCAGGGATAGGGAATTCTAAGCAGTTAAATTATTCATACACGTAAATTTTACGTATGTTAGTATTGTATGGTTAGTCCAGAAATTTAAGTAATATGGTCAGATTAAAACCCAGGGCAACATCATAAATTGTGTACATGTGATAAACATGTCGCGTCTTACCATCATCACAGCAGAGTACGTGTAGGTCATTTATAGGTATTAGAATACAATTCTACTGTAGTAAATGTAAAACAAAAATACTGGAATGCAGCCGAAATAAATCAGAATCCTCGATGGACATAAAATTGGCAGGTGAAAAACTAAAGGAAGTAGGCGACTTCTGTTACATAGGATGCAAAATAACCAGTGATGGACGAAGCAAACAGGATATAAAAAGTAGGTTAGCTCAGGCAAGGAAAGCCTTTCAACAGAAAAAGAATCTGTTGACATCGAATATAGACTTAGGTGTTAGGAAGTAATTTTTGAAGGCCTTTGTTTGGAGCGTGGCGCTCTATGGAAGTGAAACTTGGACTATTGCTGCAGCAGAAAAGAGGAGAATGGAAGCGTTTGAAATGTGGTGTTACAGGAGAAGGATGAAGATCAGATGGGTAGATAGGGTTACAAACGAAGAGGTATTAAGTACTAGTGGGAGAGGAGAGATGTTTCTGGCGACTGCTAATGAAGAGAAGAGATAGGTTGGTAGGACACATACTAAGACACCCAGGAATAGCAAGCTTAGTTATGGAAGGAAGGGTCGAGGACAAGAACTGTAGGGGTAGACCAAGGTTAGAATATGTTAAAGAGATTGCCTCGGACGTAGGGCGTGGTAGCTATGTTGAGATGAAATGATTAGCTCAGGACAGGGAGGCATGGAGCGCTGCATTAAACCAGTCAAAAGACTGAAGACTCAAACAACAACAGCAAGGGCTTGTTGCTTAAGTGTATCACAGCAATTTTTTGATGAAAGACTGTTCACGATAATCAAAAACAGTTGTATGTTAATAATTAAGGCTTGGATTTTTAGGTGCTAAAAATCGGGAAAATATTTATTTTTTATGTATTAAAAATACCTGAAATATATGCCAAAAATGTAAAAATATTTAATTATAATTTGGTTTATTAATGCTGAAGCATTACAACACACAACGAGATACATCTTCAGGTTGTCCATCACAAATGATCGACGATTATCACGAAACACTTATACTGAAGGCGGGAAACGGCGGCAATATGTTTCTTGCCCTTGAGGTGTTGTGTAACTTGAGATCGCTATTCATCCTTTATTGCTTTCCCACATGGTTGGCAGAACAGAATTTCTTCCTTCCTTCGCCATTCTTCCTTCTTTCCTTTCTTCCTTTGTTCCTTCAAGCAAGTTCTAAAAAAGCTAGGAGTTAAAAAAAACAGAAGAAGGGCAGAGAAGATGAAGATGAACCAGAATATGGGGCTGGTGCACATACTTATCTTCAATTTTGTTAATTCGTAGACAAATGTTCCTTTTACTCAAGAAGTATAAACAATAGCAATAATAGGAATCTCTGTTTCGCGGCCTTATAGGTCGTGTTCTAAGGACATTTTGTCGTCCTGACGTTTCACTGCCACGGTGGGTGAGTGGTTATAGTGTCGGACTACCATCCCCAAGATTGCAGGTTCGCCCCTGGCCATGGTAAGTGATTTTTGAAGGCGACAAAAATCACGATACTCATATCAACGTTGTTGGCATGTTAAAGAACCCATTTGAATTCAGTAGGCCGTATTCAATGTCAAAATTAATCACGGGATTTTCCGCCAACACAAAGTTCCTCCATTCTCTACTTGAAAGCGCTGTAGTATCAAGGAGTTTAGATATCTAACCTCATTGACCTTCATAGCGTTCAAAGGAACGACGAAATTCGACATGCAAACTACCGTCTGGGTGTCAATTAACAAAGCTTGCACCAGGCACCCGAGGCCATACGATATTATTACTCAATACTGCGTTCAGCATGTTCACAGGATACATTTAACTAGGTAAAACAAATAAACAGAAAATATATAAACCAGTCAACAACCCACGCATAGAGGCTACCATATCAACGGCGTACCACATAAAAGTTATGAATCAAAGACAGGGCTGCGACAGTGGATTTTTCTGTTTGTCCCAGCCAGCTGTTATGATTTTTATTTCAGTAATTCAATTTGATGAAATAAACGATTGTATGTTTTCTTGTGAATTTATCATGAATAGGAAGAATAATATTGTATGTTCTCGTAGAGAATTAATTTGAAAACTTTCACGTTAAAAAAATCTAAAAAAATTTTTTTTTACAAAGACTCAGATTTCCAAAAACAAGCAATTAAAAGCATATAGCCAACACTGTGTCAATAAAGTGAAATGCATTGTATTCATGCTACTAATATAACAAACACTGTGTTAATATAGTTGAGTGTATTGTTTTCATGCTACTAATATACAGTATCTAAAGTGTATTTATAGAAGAGAAACAAAGTTTGTGCTTCACAACTATCTATATTTTCAATCCAGCATACAGCATCTGGAGTTACCAACAGAAAGTCCGCTTCATCACCGTGATAAGCTCGAATCTTGCATTTTCTGACAATGCCATGAATAGTCCGGCGTGGAGCTTCGCAGTCACAGTCCGGATTAGGTAGCTTATCCCACTTGTTGACAGAGTCTCTGCACCGACCATGTCCTGTTCTGATTCTGTTCAGGGCAGTCCAGGTTTTGCGTCCTGAATTTAGTTCTCTACTAGTGTGAATGCATCAGAGTCATCCCCTATTTGTGTTTCAAGATTAACCTCAACCAGCTTAATCTGTGTTCTTGAGTTTCCTACATTCTACATTCACGCGATTTCTAGCTAACCTGAATTTCCAATTTTATTTTCAATATCATCCAATCTACTTTCGAGTGTTTCCGAATTTTCAAGCATATTAATTTCAATTGTTTCTGGATTACCTTGAATTTTATTTTCAAATGTTTCTGAACTAAACTGAATTTTATTTTCAGACGTTAATAACGCCTTCATATCATCTACACCGGACATAATATTATCAACAATAAATGCCAATCGGTAAGGCGAACGAGTACCGACAGACAAAATTGAACTTATATCGAAGGTAGGATTATTTAGCCATGAATTTCCATCCATAAATGTGAATTGACATTTCCTTTAAAAGAAGAAATAAATATAACTTTACCACCATCAAAAACAAAGGAAAAATATTCCTCACTCAATGCTCTGTGTTGTCTAGAAAAAGGAAATCTCGAATGCAAAAAATGGATCGAAAACCAACAAAACGATGCTCCACATCATCTTCAAATGAAAGCGTAAACCTCAGGCAACGATGATAATAAACTTACAGTATTTCGCAGACTAAGGCTTCTCGCCACGATAAAGTACCATTTGTCCCTCCAAATTATTCCAATCTCTAAATACATTTCCGCACGTATTCCATGAATAAAGCTTCTCGCCACAATAATCAACATGTTTTTCTCCAATGAACTTCGTTCTCCAAAGCTGTTTCCGCACATATTACATGGTAACACCTTCTCGCTACTATGACGTAACATGTGTGTTCTTAAATTTCCCTTCTGGTTAGAGAACCTTCTGCACGTATTACATGAATAATGCTTCTGGCCACTATGAATTAACTTATGTCTTTCCAAATTACTTCGTTCTCTAAACTTATTTCCGCAGGTATTACATGTATACGGTTTTTTGCCACTATGAAATAACATGTGTGCCTTAAAACTTCCCTTTCAATTAAAAGATTTTCGGAACAAATTACATCAAAAAAGCTTCTCTCCACTATGAATTAAAATATGAGACTTCAATGTACTCCGTCTAAAATTACCTCCACACGTATTACATGAATAAGGCTTCTTGCCACTATGAAGTAATATGCCACTCGCCAATTTATACCATCCTCCATATAAATTTTCGCACGTATTACATGAAAATGGCTTTTCCCTAATAAGAATTACCATAAACGTCAGTAATGAAAAACGTTCTCTAACGAAATTTTCGTCACTATTACACGATTATTGCTTCTTGCCACTATGAATTAACATTACCTACCATATTACACGAACAAGGATTCTTGCCAATATGCATTAAAATTTGTGTGCGTGTTCAGTAAAGTTACCTCCACACGTACGACACGACTAAGGTTTCTCACCACTATGATTTACCACTTATCCCTTCAAATTAGTCCAATCTCAAAACCTATTACCGCACCTATTACATGAGTTAACCTTCTGGTCACTGTGAGTTTACAAATTTCTCTCGATTATACTTCGTCCTCTCAAGCTATATCCGCACATATTATGTGATTACGGCTTTTCGCCACTATGACGGAACATGTGTTCTTAAATTTCCCTTTTGGTTAAAGAACCTTCCGCATGTATTACATGAATAAGGCTTCTCGCCACTATGAATGAACATATGTCTTTCCAATTTACTACGTTCTGTAAACTTATATCCACAGATATTACATGTATATGGCTTCTCCCCACTATGACGTAACATATGGGTTCGCAAATTTCCCTTTTCAGAAAAGGACCTTCCGCACGTATCACATGTATATGGCTTCGCTCCACTATGACATAACATATGGGTTCGTAAATTTCACTTTTCGGAAAAGGACCTTCCGCACGTATCACATGTATATGGCTTCGCTCCACTATGAGTTAAGGTATGTTTCTCCAATGTACTCTGTTGTCTAAAGTTATTTCCGCACGTACTACATGAATAAGGCTTCTCGTCATTATGAATCAACATGTGTTGCTTTAAATTAGTCCTCTCAGTAAAGTTCCTTTTGCATGTACTACATGAGTAGGGCTTCTCACCACTATGAATTAACAGATGTTTCTCCAAAATACATTTTACCACAAAGGACTTTGAGCACGTATTACAGGAATAAGGCTTCACGCCACTATGAATTAGCATGTGTGTCTCAAATATACTCCGATGTCTAAACCTACTCCCACATGTACTACATGAATAAGGTTTTTCGTCACAATGAACGAACATGTGTGTGACTAAATTATTCTTATCAGAGAAGTTACATCCGCGTTTACCATATGAGCGTTGGTTCACGCCACTATGAATTGACATGTGTGTATTCAGAAGTTGCTTATCAATGAAGTTTGCTCCGCAAGTACTACATGAATATGGCTTCAGAACGGGAACAGTAGACACTTCTTTCTTGACGACACTATTGACAGGTATGTATTTTATCAAACTACCACGTTCAATTAAAACGTCATCGCAATTATCACTAGTGGAGGCGTTCTCTGTCCGCTTCCGAGGTGATTTTCTTCCGGTAGTACTTAATTTGTTCTTCTTCATTATTGTAGGAACGGACGTTTCTGGACATGCCAGCCTGAAATATAAATTACTATTATTGCAGGATATATGTTGTTGATGATGAAATGATTAACAGGCTAGTGGAACGTTAAACGTGTCTATGAATTTGTTCTTTAACGAAAACCTGGAACTAACTGTTTTCACGTCGTCGATTTTGGAGTAATAGCTCCTTATCAATGAACGTGGTTATCCTTGTCCAGCATGAAAAGAAGCATTTGTGCATAGGGAAGAAATATTTATATCCACATACGGCAGTTACAGGTCCTTCATCTGCTCGATTGAAAGGAAATGGAAATTTGGCCCTGCTTCATACCTGAAGTGCGGGTATTAAACTTGTAATTCTCTTACTCAATCGAGTGGTATATTATCACATATAATCATTTCTGGAAACCGGGTGCTCCGAAACGTTACGGTTGAGAAAGGAGGCCGATTATTACGGGTTTGTACATTTGGTTTCCAAACTCTTTTGGCCACCCCCCTAAACTTGCGAGAGACTCACGTCCATGGAGCCGAAGTGGCGACCAGGAAGAGAGAAACGGGTGTTAACTTTCAAGAATAAAACGTATGCCACTGTTAGAAAATTAGAAAAGATCGACGTATGACGCAATACATTTTTACCTATTCCAAAACTTTTGAAACTCTTCACGGTATCAGGACCGTTGAGGTGGTGCGTAATAGTGACCAACTGTAAAAAGACAAGACAAGTAAAGTCTACTATCAAAATATGAATTTGAGTGGCAATCGTGTACCTGGAAACAGTAAAAAGTTAGGTGTTGCGTACGCCAACAGAACTGAGGGTCATTTGGCCTTGGATGAGGTCGTGTCATAAGATTGTGCTCCCTGGAGAGGGAAAGCTGCAACAAGGCTTAATTAGATTCCCTCTCCAAACATCGAGGGTGATTCAAGATGTGTGATTTTTGACTGGTGAAAAGGCTTGAAGAGACTAACTTGCTAAAAAGGCAGAACTTTATAGTCTATGGAAATGTGAGTTTTAAAAATATGAGGGGAGTTGTAAAGTAAATGGAGTAAATGCACGTGGAAGGGTAAATTTTGATTTGTGACTTGAGATATATAGTATGTGTTTACGCTTTGGTAAATGTAACTGTTGGTTTTCTATCGCCTCGTAGGGTACATGGAGGTATGATATTTTTAGACTACTTTCGATTTTTACAAAAAATGAAAGTTGACTTATGAGATCTACACAGGGCCAAAAAATGTGTGTCTGTCTATGTGTGAGTCTGTGTGTGTGTGTGTGTACTCTGAATGTCTGTCCCCCCCCCCTATCAATTCGAATACGATGAAACCGAATTAAACGAAATTTGGTATAGAGGTAGAACAAGCAAAGGGCACCTCAGTGTCATGTTTTATATCGCCGCCATCTTGATGGAAACGTAATGGCGGCCACCCAAATGTTCAAAGCTTAAATAAAATGACGACTAACCCAATCATCCGATCGCTACCAAATTCTGCAACAACATATAGTTATATGGCGAGCGTCTTTTGACTTAAGTACAATGTCATTAGTCCAATAGTTTTCAGATGGCGGCCACGTATGTGTGCAAATCGATTTCCCTTATCAATTCAAACAAGGTGAAACCGAATTGAACGATATTTGGTACAAAGGTAGCACTAGCAAAGGGCACCTTAGTGTCATGTTTTATATCGCCGCCATCTTAACGAAAACGTACTGGCGGCCACCCAAATGTTAACAGCTTAAATCAAATTACGACCAAACTTATCATCTGATCTCTACCAAATTTTGCAACATGACACCTTTATGTATGAAAAATCTTCTGGCTAAACTGCAAGGTCATCGGCCCTATACATTGCGGATGGCGGCCATGTATGTGTGAAAATCGATTCCCCCTATCTATTTAAACACAGTGAAACCGAATTGAACAAAATTTGGTACATAGGTAGCACTGGCAAAGGGTACCTTAGTGTCTTGATTTATAATGCTGCCATCTTGACGGAAACGTAATGGCGGCCACCCAAATGTTAAAAGCTTAAATCAAATTACGACCAACGTAATAATCTGATCGCTACCAAATTTTGGAACAACATACCTTTATCTGGGAAGCATATTTTGAACAAACTACAAGATCATCAGCCCAATAGTTTGCAGTTGGCGGCCATGTGTGTCCAAATCGATTCCCCCTATCAATTCAAACACGGTGAAACCGAATTGAACGTAATTTGGTACAGAGTTAGCACTAGCAATGGACACTCCAGTGTCATGTTTTATATCGCCGCCATCTTGACAAAAACGTAATGGCGGCCAACCTAATGTTAAAGTATTGAATCAAATTACGACCAACCTAATCATCTGATCTCTACCAAATTTTGCAAGATTATACCTTTATGTATAAAAAATCTTTTGACCAAACTATTATGTCATCAGCCCAATAATGTACGGATGGCGGCCATGTATGTGTGCAAATCGATTCCCCCTATCTTTTCGAACACAGTGAAACTAAATTGAACGAAATTTGGTACAGAGGTAGCACTTGTAAAGGGCACCTCAGTGTCATGGTTTATATCGCCGCCATCTTGACGGAAACGTAATGGTGGCCACCCAAATGTAAAATGCTAAAATCAAATTACGACCAACCTAATCATCTTATCTCGACCACATTTTGCAACAACATACCTTTACGTGAGAAGCGTTCTTCGACCAAGCTACAAGGGCATCAGTCCAATAGTTTGCATATGGTGGCCATATATGTGTGCAAATCGATTCCCCCTATCAATTCAAACACAGTAAAACCAAATTGAATGAAATTTGGTACAGAGGTAGCACTAGCAAAGGGCAACTCAGTGTCATGTTTTATATCAAATTACGACCAACCTAATCATTTGATCTCTACTAAATTTTGCAACAACATGCCTTTTTGTGAGAAGTATCTTTTGACAGAAGTACAAGGTCATCAGCCCAATAGTTTGCAGATAGCGGCCATGTATGTGTGCAAATCGATTCCCCATATCAATTCAAACACAGTGAAACGAATTGAATGTTTTTTTACACAGGTAGCACTAGTAAAAGGCACTTCATATTCATGTTAAATATCCGTATAGCACATTGTATTTCATCAAGCTACTACACCAACGTTCAATTATACTCCTTCAAAAGGACAAAGAGTTATAACAATACCCATGCATTTAGGAGAAAATAGGCTATATGTTCTTTACTGAACATCTTGTTCTTAAATATTGACCGATGTGTATTGCCATTGCTTGTATTGTTGAAGGCACCAGTTGCATTATTTGAGTGTGCGGGTTGATCCACGTTTTGATTTTAATAAAAACTGTATTTTGAAATTGTGTATTCTGGCCCCCAAAACAATTAACGGTACCGGAAATATCAATGGAAGTTTAGAAATTAGTGAGAATTTTAGGCAAGAGTTTTCGTTTCATACATAGTTTGCATGTGCCAAGTGGAATTATGATGCAGTCACGTATTCGGTTTTCTCTGTGGCACAACAAATTTCGATCACAAATTAACGTACACATGCGTTTGAGAGGTCGTTCGTAAGTATGACTAATAAGTTACGGTATGTTGGGTTGATGAGTAGCACACTGAGGGAAAGGGCAAGGCGACTTCGCTTAGCAGATCACGTTGTGCAAACTTTTTGAGGTATGTATGCATGAAGTCCTGCAAAGTCCAAGCCTACACATCTTCTGAACTGTCCACTCTGCAGCCTATGGTATGGAGAATATTACGATGATAGCTGCGGTGCAAAGTGTGCACTCCTGTGTTCTAAACTCCGTCGTAGTTACTGAATGCGAAGAGTGATGGTATATTTTGGTTAGTGTAGTTTAAGTTAGGCACAAAGGCGTGGCTGTTGCACGTAGTGTGGACTATATGGATGGCTTTGGTCCTCTTCAATTGTACTGGTTCGGGAGAAGCCAGTGTCAATAGCATAAGGTGGTAGGGTGTGCTGAGTGATTGTTCCCTTTGGTGAGCACGAGCCTGCTCAACTTCATAGGAGTGTACTTCTATCCTAATACCATTTCTCGTGCTAGTTCGTGTAACTTTTACTAGAGTTTTTTTTTGTATTATCTTAACTGAGACACTATCATATTTGTAGGGTTGTACTTTCCAGTTGGGCTTAATTGAATTCTACCATTGTTTTTTCCATTTTCGTGAAGCCATACTCGTACAGATATCGAGTCTCTTTTGCCGATATGGTGGATAGGTTATCGATTGAACTCGATATAAAATTTCTATGGTATGTTATTATTTTAAACGTGGGTGTCAATTGCAGAATATATAATTGTGCACGAAACATTGTCTTAGGCTGACTAGCTCTGAAAATGATAGATTGCAATTTTTACCATTTGTATTTTGATAACTCAATGAACCATAGTAACATGATGTTTGGGGCTCGCGTCCTAGGTTGTTATCCACTGAAGGAGACCAGTATTTCATTGAGGTAACTTGTTGTGTACCTTACAATTTAGGTAATTGTTCGACTTGTAAGCAAACGTAGGTCCGAGGAACGCTCGTTGATTTCAATAATTTACTGCAGGCCGACATCAAGAAGCATTCTCCATGCTGATGCTTTAAGAGAGGGGTAACATACCTCATTGCTCTATCAATTATTAACTGATGTAAGACAAATACTGTCATAATCATCATCTTCCTTCCAAGTATTGGGCCAAATGTCCCGTTACGGTCTTGCACATTCCCTCCAACTTTTCATCGGACGTACTATCGATCTATTTCCCCGTAATATTCCAGGTTCCATCCTTTGGACATGATGCTTCCAGTTCTCTTGGTAGTCATAAATGTATGTAGTTATTGCTTTCACTTTTAGTTCCTTCAGCATATCCTCGTTTCTCTTATGATCCCATTTAGTATAGCCTGCTGTTCGGCGCATGAAGGTCATTTCGCGTGCTGTGAGTCTGGAGATGTTCTGAGATCGTATTGTCCATGCCTTGCTGCCATAGCATAGGGTTGGTCTGGCTAATGTGTTATACAAACGCAAGCGTGTATGCCTTCGGACAAGAGAAGGCTTCATGACGTGATTGATGATTCCTGTTGTTCTGGTATAATTTGTTATTTTTGCAGTTATGTCTCGTTCTTCTTGAAAAGATAAATGATATCCTAAATACTTGAATACTGTGGTGCTAGAAATTACCGGAAATTAATAATCCCCCCACCCGTTCGTTCAAATCATCCTCATCGACTCACTCCAAACTTGTTTTTGTACTATTTCCCCCTCATCCATCATTTATGTGTTATAACTTAAAAATGCCTCTTTCGAACTATTAAAAGAAGTTAATGTTATTCCCTGAAGTTCAACTCCTGTTAATAACTAAACCTTGAATTTACGATCAGACTCTCGCGGTGGAATTGCTACAACCGATTGCTTGGTGTCCTGAGGGGATGGTTGTTTCATCGTGCGTCATCTGTACGTGGTTCAGACACTCCTGAACCTACACGAGACTGCAATAGGTTCCGTGAACGTGTTTTGATCAGCACAAAACTATATTATAAACTACATAAACTATTCACCTCACAACCAAAGCTTGTATCCTCTTTTCTCCTGAACCAACAATCCAATTTTCAAATTTTATGAGCTCCAAGCTCCACATAAAAACTTCATACATGAATTTCTAACACTATAATCAATTTTTGACACCGACAGATTTCTATTCTGCAGAAAACTTTCCTTTCCCTGAACCAACCTACGTTTATATCTTCCTCGCTTCGTCAGTCATTACTTATTTTACTTCAGCTGAGGTCTCCTACTTCCTTTAACCTTTCACATGGTAATAAGTGCTTTCTATTTCTCCCTGCTGCATTCCGTTATCAGCCTACATTTCATATTTTGCAAAAATGAGGAAAAAGTAGACTTATGAGATAGATCCGGGAAAATGTGTGTCTGTCTGTCTGTCTGTCCGTCTGTGTGTCCCCCCCCTTATCAATTCCTAAACGGCTACAGCAATCAAAACCAAATTTGGTATGAGTAAAGATCTATACCTGAATATCTCAAGCTCATATTTGAAAAATATGTCAGTGCTACCAACTGCTGAAAAACCACAATTGACATTTGAGCTCCATGTTGGATATCTTGGAAGGTAAGCATGGGAGCTATTTCAAAATTGGCACACATATAGATAATAATATTTCAGTTTAATTTCCAGGAGGCCATACATGGCAGTGTTGCCAAAATGATTGTAAGCCTGCTGATAGGTCCAATTTTAAATGCATATAACTTCTACACTATCAATTGGATTTTAACTACATTCCGTACGTTCTATGTGTATATAAACAGATAAGACTGAGCGTATTCTTAAGAACCACCAGGGCTGCCAACTGTTAATAAATGCTATCTCTGTATTTTTAACCAAATACCAATATATCATGAAGTATGCAAGCCGACAGCTTTAAACTATGCGCACGTATAGTACCTGACATTCTAGATTAATTTGAAGTAACTAATATACGTCACTGCCACCAACATGATTCTAATCCTGCTGATGGGACCAATTTTTAAATACATGTAACTTCTATACTATCAATTGGATTCCGACCAAATTTCGTATGTGCTTTGTGTATCATAACAGATATGACGATTCGTATCCTTAAGAGCAACCAGGGTTGCCGACTGTTAATAAATGCTGTCTCTATTTTCTTACCCTAATATCAATATATCAGAAAGTATGTAAGCCAACAGCTCTAAACTTTGCACACGTATAGTACCTGGTATTCTAGATTAATTTGGTGTAACTAATATACGTCTAATATTGTCTCCCACAAGTCCAACCCCTCCTCCACGTGGTGGGAGACGGGCAACGGCATGAAGTAGGGGATTGCCTGTAGGGGTGAAGTACAGTGGGGACTTTGTGTGCCCCGGGACCGCTACGGTAGCTGTGAAGGCTCTATGGGAACCCTGAAAAGTGACGGCTGACGGGGCTCTGGTGAAGCTACGATAGGCCTAGCAAGCCAGTAGTGGATATCATATTTGCTTTCAATCCAGAAACAGGCCTCGGAAAGGACGGATGCAAACGACGACGATCCGGATATGCTAATGGACTACGAGTTGAGACATTAAACATACAGACACTGACAGGAAAAGTGGAGGAGATTGTAGATGTGATGGAGAGAAGAAAACTGGATGTACTGGGCTTGGCAGAAACAAGATGGAAAGGAGAAGGTCGCAGAGAACTGAGGAAAGGGTACCGGCTGTACTGGAGTGGGAACAGTGAAGGAAGGAGCAGCAGAGTAGGAGTAGTTGTGAGAGATGGAATGAAGGAAGAGGTAAAGGGAATAAGTGACAGGATCATGAAGATCAGAGTAACTGTAAAGGGAAGAAGCCTGGAGATAGCCCAGGTATATGCCCCTCAAGTTGGATGTACAGCTCAAGAGAAGGAAGACTTTGAGGAGGAGCTACAACAGCAGTTGAATGGTCAGAGCATCATTGTCATGGGAGATTTGAATGCACATGTAGGAAGTGAAAGGCAAGGATATGAAAATGTATTGGGAGCAGAAGGATGGGGTAGCAGGAATGAAGAAGGGAGAAAGTTGCTGGATTTTTGCAAGAGAAACGGTTTAGTGGTAGGCAACTCCTGGTTCCGGAAGAAAGAAAGCCACAAGGTAACGTGGTACAGCAGTGATTTAACAAAGAAATCTTTGGTAGATTACATGCTGTACGACTGGGAAATGAAGAGAAGTGTCAGAGATATAAAGGTAATACCATCAGAGGCCTTAGATAGCGACCACAGAATACTTGTAATGAACCTGGGAGTTGTTAAGGATAGCAAGAGGACAGAGTACCAGGAAAGGAGAATCAAAGTATGGAAACTCAAGGAAAAGGAAGTCAAGGAAGAATTCCAGAAGATAATAAGGGAAAGGATGCCAACAGATAATCCTAAAACAGGGGAAGAGGAATGGAAGCAATTCAAAAACACAATGGTAGAAGCTGCAGTGGCAGTATGTGGAAGAACAAGCAACAGAAAGCGGTGTAAAGAGACACCATGGTGGAATGAGAGAGTAAAAGAAGCTGTGGGAAGGAAGATCAAGGCTTTCAGAGTGTGGTTCCAGGAAAGAACTGATCTGGCAAGGGAAGATTATAAGTTAAAGAAGAAAGAAGCAAACAAGATTGTCGCAGAGGAGAGGAAGAAGTGGATGGTAAAGTGGACGGAGATGATGGAGGAAGACAACAGAGGAAATAAGAAAGTTCTTTATGGGATGGTCAAAAGTAAGAGAAGAGGTCTGCGAGAGGATGTGGTAATGATGGACAAAAACGGAAATGAGGTACACAACAAAGAGACACTCAAGACAGTGTGGAAAGAGTACTTTGAGGATTTGCTGAATCCAAATGGTCATAGGGAGGAAGACAATGTATTGGAAGATGGAGAAGACAACACAGGAATGGAAAAGGACCTGACTTGGAGAGAACTGGAAATGGCTATAGACAAGATGAAAGGAGGAAGGGCACCAGGTGTGGATGAAGTGAGTGCTGAAATGGTGAAGGCAGCAGGGGAGGTTGGGAAACAGTGGCTGTACCGTGTGATGAGGGTGATATGGAAGGAGAAAAAGACCCCAGAAGATTGGAAGAAAGGATTAATTGTCCCAATATTTAAGAAAGGAAGCAGAAAGTAGTGCAGAAATTACAGGGGTATCACACTCATACCTCACTGTGCCAAGATATATGAAAAGATATTAGAAAGTAGAATACGAGCCAAAGTGGAGAGAAAATTGAGAGAGGAACAGTATGGATTCAGACCTGGGAGATCAACAGTGGATCTCATATTTTCATTGAGACAGCTCCAGGAACACCACTACGAATTTGGAGAGGATCTGTTGATGGCCTTCCTGGACATCGAAAAGGCCTATGATAGTGTGTGTAGGGAGAAGGTTTGGAAAGCAATGGAAAACATGGGAGTGGAAAAAGAGACTGTAGGCAGAGTGAAGGAGATGTATTGTGGAAGTGTGAGTTGTGTGAAAGTTGGAGGGGAAAGAACTGACTGGTTCAGACAAATGAGTGGCCTGAAACAGGGTAGTGCGCTGTCACCCCTTCTCTTTATTGTGGTTATGGACGAGGTAATTACACGGATAGCAGGAAAGATAGGAGAAGATAAGATGAAAGCAATGTTGTTTGCAGATGATCTCATGGTCTGGGGAAACGAGGAGGAGGAAATTCAGGAGCAACTGAAGGCTTGGGAAGAAACAGTGGGAGAGTACGGATGGAAGTTCAACATCAGTAAATGTGAGATCCTGTTAACAACCAGGAAAAAGGACAGACCAATGAGTGGGATAACACTTGGAGATAGACAGCTGAAGAAGGTGGAAAGTCTCAAGTACTTGGGAAGTATAGTGGAGGAAAATGGGAGAAATGACAAAGAGATTACGGAACGTGGCAGACAGGCAGAAGCATTTCTGAGAAGCATTAGGAGCTTAGTGTGGAATAAAGATGTCCCACAAAAAAGCCAAGAAGTGTTATATAGAAGCTACTATATCCCGATACTGACCTATGCTTCAGAAACGTGGACAATGAAGAAAAGAGATATAAGCAGAATACAGGCAGGTGAAATGAAGTTCCTGCGAAGTAGGATCGGAATAACAAGAAGAGACAGGGTGAGGAATGAAAAGGTCAGGGAAATGGTGAAAGAGGAGCCCTTGCAAGGTAGGATTGAGACATCGAGACTGAGGTGGTATGGTCACTTAAAGAGAATGGAAGAGAAGAAGATTCCCAAGAGGATACATGAGATGCAGATGCAGAAGAAACGACCAAGGGGAAGACCAAGAGATAGATGGATGAAAGGAGTGGAGGAATGTGTCAAGAAGAGAGGCGAGGACTGGACCAGAGTGACAGCGGAGAGGTGGTGGGAAGAAAGAACTAAGTGGCGAGGCTTATGTTCCAAACAGACCCAGCCTGGGGCTGGAAACTGTACAATATGATGATGATGATGATGATGAATATACGTCAGGGCTGCCTTCAGGCTGCTGATAGATCCAATTTTAAAATACATGTAACTTCTATACTATCAAATGGATTTCATCCAAAATTTGCACAACAAGCGATCATAATATTTGAGATTATTTCTGACCAACACATGCTTTAATATATTCAGTCCCCAGGGCTGCCAACTGTAGTGCTCTATTAGGCTACATTATACCAGTTATATTTCGAAATAACTAGAAAGTTCGATATTACCAACTTAATTTCGTCATTATTCTAGATAGGTCTATATAGATTAATAATTGGCATGAATCTTAAATTTTAAGAAACGTAGGCTCTTTAGTTTGTTACGGAACTTCTTGTTTTTGATTTACATTTAGTAATTATCATTTTCCTCAAGGCAATGTCATACTATTTAGAAACTCTTTCAAATCCAGTGATTGGGGCCGATAACCTAGATGTTAGGCCCCTTAAAACAACAATTATCATCATCATCATCAAATCCAGTGATGAACAGGCAATATCATCAGCAAATCTCAGAAGCAAAGTAACTTCACGTTACAATTCCCCTTTGTCACCTTCGTGACGAAAAACGCCTCTCGAGTAGTCCACATCCAAACGGGAGACTAGGTTACCTCCGGATTGGAAGTTCACAGGAGGTCATCATGTAATGAGCATAGAGTGTTGCAACTTATCGGGAAGAACATTACGGCTGCAGTTTCCCGTTGCTTTCAGCAGTGCAGCTTCGGTGGTTTAGTTAATAGTTACGTTATGTTATTAATGCCATCACAAGTGAAGCATTGCCTAATTCAGAAAGGCTGCAAGTCCCCTTCAGAATAAAGTAATAGAAACTAATCGAGAACAAAATATACGAAACAAATAATAAAACACAAAACGAACAAGTAGTTCTGTGAAGAACTAAATCGACTATTTAAATACACTGCTCAAAAAAATTAGAGGGACAACATTTGAAACACCTGCATTATTTTTCCAGGAATGGGTGGAGTGAAACAGTCATGTTATCTGGGAAATGAAACCTTTATTTAACGGAAATGTACATATCCTGTGCATGTCGTAGCACACATATTGGTGCTATGACCATAAATGCAACACAATGTCGTCAACCAAAGTGGAGAGTCCTTCCATTAATGCACAGAGTGCACAAAAAGAAACAGTTCAATACCTGCTAGACCCTCCATATGCCCGTATAACATCCTCACTTCTTCGTGACATGCTCCTGATAAGTCTGCGAATAGTTTCTTGTGGAATTTTGTCCCACTCCTCCATAAGGGCCTCTGCAAGTTGTTGCCGAGTCTGAGGCGCTCCAGGACGGGCCCGAAGTTGTCTGTCTAGCATATCCCATAAATGCTCAATGGGATTGAGGTCAGGACTCAACGCAGGTCAGTCGAATGTTTGAGTTTTTATGGTGGCTGCTGCTGTATGAGCTCTCGCATTGTTGAGTTGCAGGATAAACTGGGGACCCATATCAACTGCAATGGGCATAGCATGACCTAGTACAATCTCGTTGATGTACCTCTGAGCATCAAGTCAGCCTCCGATTATCTGAAGCTCCGATCGGCCATCAATTGTGATGCCACCCCAGACCATGACAGAGCCGGGGCCAAAACTGTCCCTTTCCTGGACTGCTGCTTCATAATAACGTTCACCACGACGACGATAGACACGTATACGCCCGTCGCACCATGTTAGACGAAAGCGAGACTCGTCCGTAAACAATACATTGCGCCAGTGACACAGCTGCCAGTCCCTATGGTCCTCAGCAAATCAAAGTCGCTCTCTCTTGTGGCGAGCAGTTAATCGAGGGACCTGATAAGGTCGTCTTGGTCTTAAACCTGCCTATTGGACTCGATTGCGTATTGTTTGGTCACTGACACTGCTACCAGTTGCTGCTCTTAGATCATTTTGCAGGTCACGGGCGGTCGCTGAACGCCGTCGGAGAGAACAATGCACCACATATCGGTCGTCTCTGGCCGATGTTTTTGTTTTCTTCCTTGCCCTGGCTTTCGTTTGTATGAATCAGTTTCACAAAATCGTTTCCAAACTGCACGAACAGTCCAACCTTACTGCAGTATTTTTACTGCCCGAACACATTCTCTCTCATTCAGATCCCTCATTTCGACTAATGCAACGTACACCAACCGGATAGTAACGCACTCTTCACTTACACGCACTCGAGGACAGAGTACGACATTGCTCGTCCATTTCACTCTGCGGCATAGCACGATACATGTGTCTACTGCCACTAAGCCATGGCTTTCCAACGACATGTGGAAGTGCCCTCGCATTCTTAAAACATGTCGGAAGAATACAGGCAACTGTATATATCGTAATCATGCACTACGTACATGGTACACGCGATCTAATTCCTGTCCCTCTAATTATTTTGAGCAGTGTATATTCTACTCGTGTTTTACATTTTAAAACTCTCCCGCTTTCCATGTAATATACTCAATGTCTTTTCGTACATGACCTATGAAGCAACAACTACAAGCTCTTAAGGTGGCAGTCATTAAAAAAAACCTCGTCATTTTAAACTGGCGTCAACTCAGGTTTTGGTGGAAAAATCAATTTCCTCTTTTTTGATGGTTTGGGTTGGCAGCATATTGAAATGCCAGAGGGAAAGTTTGTTTGAGCAAAAATGTTAATCTGTTTCCAAGATGACAGTTGTTGAACTTTGTGAACTTGGGCAAACATCTACCAATTCTTTGACAGCCATTCTTTAGAACTTTTATTTTCATGCGAATGAGGTAGGTTATCTCTGAAATTACTGCATCTATATATTTGATATCTGGTTGGTTGATTCCTCAGTTTAGGGGCTGCAACAACGCGGTCATGTACCCCCGTGTACTTTGGGTGTTTGTAGAATCTGTCTGATAACCGGTGTTAATTGTGATGTCTGTATTAGTGTGTGTTATCTGTTTTTAAATCAAGTAAGGACTGCAGACATTGAATTTCAAGTAGTTCCTACTTTTGCCGCCAAACGCCACCGTCAACAACTACTAGTTCGGAACTTGGCTACTAAACGCCACCACAGTCAGCTCCTGGCGACGAACGTAGGAACCCTAAGAGCGTTGTTTAACCTATAATTAATTTAGCTTACACAGGTGTAATTAGTGAAAAGTTCTTTAACATGCCATAAATCTATGACATGAGACCGCCGGTTTTACTTCCCCTCCAAAGGAAGGCACACTGAAGGATTTTTAACGCTCTTAAAAATCCGACGACTTCGGCAGGGTTTGAACCCGCGATCTTGGGCATAGAAGCTCAGCATGGTTCCAACTACGCCACCGAAGCCGCCTTATTTGATATCTTTACATGCATATGTGCAATAATCTGACCTAGAATAATGACCGCAGTATTTATGCATTGCTTCAAAAACTACCTAAACTATCATAGAAAATTGTACAAACAACAAGTTTGAAGAACAAAACCCAAGATTCTAAGTTGGATTGCAGCCATGAAATCTTCTTCAAGTGTATTTAGTTTTAAATCCTTAACTTTAATAGTAAGGTCAGAAATGTACCTTTTGCTTGATAATTTGTTTATAACAATTAAATAACTGTAATGTTTTGTTCAACTGTTCAGTTAGCGCCACCTTAAGAAAAGAAAATGGTCGTAGTACGGCACTAGTGTTTGCTCTGTCCTAACCCAAAGCCCTCGGAGTTACGATAACTCACATCAACACATCCAGCACTGGAAAATATGCGCCGAAATTTACATGACACATCTGCATATCATAAATTAGTACAACACCAGAATATTTAGTTCAGGGTACTGGCGAGTGACCAGTTCAATAGAACAATAGTAAAATATGGTGCTTTTCAGAAATGAACATGCGTATAACCTATAATTTACGGTACCAATAGTAGAAAATAGACTCGAGCGTTCCATCCTTTTAAGCACCCATCGACATCGTCCAGGCAATAAAACCCGACAATGTCAACTTACTCATGTATGCGGACGACATGGCAATGACCTCGGCTTCAGTGGGTGACTTGCAGAAAACCTTCATTCGGTTTGTGACCTGGGCACAAGAAAACGACCTATCATTGAATTAAGAGAAGACAGTCTCCATGACCTGCCGGAGAGGGGGAAGACCCAGCACTTTCTACACTGGAGAGACACCGCTTAAATCAGTCACCAACTTCACTTATCAAGGAATTACCCTTCAGTCACAGGGAACAGCTTCCACACGCCAAATAAAATACAGAGCCAGCGCCGCACCGCGACGAGATCAATAAAACTTTCTCTGGAAACCGCCCTACGACTGGTCGAACCTAAAGTTGAACCTGTTGCAACTTACGGATTGGAAAACATTTGGACATATCTGAAGAAGACGAACCTCAAATTGACAGAAAAGCTGAAGGCTACATACTTGAAAAGGGTGCTCTGTCTTTCTAAATACACACCTTCACGGCTCTTGTATGAATTGACCATAGAAGAGCTGCGACTGAAACTCCTACTACCAGTGACGACAGCTTACCAAGACTTACCGAGGGAGCTACATGAGAAGAAACGCCAGATTTGGAATGATTTCTACGGTATTGACGCCATGACCAACAGTGAATGGACGCAGGGAGGGAACTAACCCTGCCACTCAGTGACAAGGCCCTCCGTTGACGAATTTCCCCACAAGCTGTGCAACACCCAGAGTTTTCACGAGCCCTGCACGAACTATATATGTGCGAGGTGCGGTGACAAGTGTGAGAGATATCATATATTTAACAGTATGATGAGAACATAATCGCTGGCGTAATTCTGTAGTTAATAAGACTTGTAACCTTTGTACTTTAACACTAAATGGCCAGTTTGGCTGCAATAAACGTGTTATAGAATGATAGCCTGATTCCTTATTGACGTATTAATTATGATAAACTATTTATTACCTAAAGTCAATATTTAGTACATTGAAACCGTACAGATTTCGGTCATATTGCGACCTTCTTCATCGTGGTATAGGCTAAGTAACTGTGTAGTACCATACCGAAAGTTAACACAAAAAGTGATAAAAAAGTCCAGCATAACACAACACATTTCTAGCGTTTCGCCCCTGCGTGCCAATTGGGCTCTTCAGTTGGTAAAGGCACACCTACCAAGACGCGTAGCAGGTACACACTGAGAAGGCCGTGCAAGACGCCTCGCCACATATGCGGCCACGTCACGAGCATGCCAGTACACCACGGGAGTCAAAAACTCCATTTTTAAACACAATAAAGAGCCCAATTGGCACGCTGGGGCGAAATGTTAGCAATGTGTTGAGTTATGCTGAACATTTTTATCACTTTTTGTGTTAATTATAATGGCTCAACGGACAATACTCATTTTATTCTCTTTCGAGAACATTTGATTATATCAAAAGTTTACAGAGTAAAATGTCAAAACATAACAAAAACAGATGTGGTTCAATAATTTTGTTAATAAAGCATTAAAAAAAAGTATTGAAAAAACAGCGTAGAATTGAAGAGATCTAAAAAGATGAAATTAAACTGAGAAACAAAAACATGAAAACAGAACAGAACAAATAGAAAAACAATTATAACACTTACGTGTATGTGAAAATATGTATGTTGAATAAGTTGGTTATAAAAATGATGCTTGATGTGTTTGTTTTTTTCTCACTGCACAGACCTGGCAAATACACATCAAGCATCATTTTTATAACCTTACTTATTCCAACATACACGTAGCGTTATAAATTTTTTATACCTTTTCTGTTCTGTTTTTATGTATTTGTTTATCAGTTCAATTTCTTCTTTTTAGATCTCTTCATTTCTACGCTGCTTTTTCAAGACTTTTTTTTAATGCTTTATTAACTAAATTATTGTAACAGACCTGTTTCTTTTTGAAATCTTACTCTGTAAACTTTTGGTATGGTAGCCTACTACACAGTTTCTTATCCTATACCATGCCGAAGAAGGTTACAAAGTGACAAACCAGTACAGTTTCAATGTATTTAGGTAATAAATAGTTTAGCATAATAAACGTATTATTTAAACAACCTCCATCACCGTTAAAATGGAAAATTGTGCGCTAGAATATACAACTTTCATCATCGGTATTTAATACTTCCCCCCGCGAGATGGTATCTTTCTGTACCGATCCACATAAGTTAATTTTAAGAAATGTCATAAGCTTGCTTCTACCAATTACAAATACAAGCCTCACAATACAGAGCCATTAGATAATAAATAGTTCTTAATGCGAACCTTCTACAGGGTATTTCATATAAAATAAGAGCGCCAAGCGGCGGCTTTGTTAACCGCTGCTGCGGTCACCTTGGCCGAGGTTGTGGCGCGCCAAGGCCCCCTGCTTTAAGCGTGTGTACAATCCTATATGATGCAGCGGCCTTGCTAGCGTGTGTACAATGCTAAAATCTTACTTTAGTTAGTTAATTAGTTATTGTTGATGAAACCGAAACCCCTACTTGTGCTAATTTTGTGAGTGATTTATTCGGAGACCGTTCAAAGATTCTCGCTAATGTCATCTAGCTCATCCTCTGTTAAAACTGTTCGTGTGCGGGCAGTTTTTTTTTATTGAGTACCGAGCCAGTAGTGTCAAACTTATTTGCAATTACGTGAATCTGTGCTGGTGAAGGTGGCACTTCATCAGGAAATTGCTGAACAAATGCATCACGTACCCGCCGAGCCGACTCGTACTTAAAATAAGTTTTACATAAAAATACGATGTTGCAATGATAACTGTCTCACCTAATTAGCACTTGAGGTTTAGACTGGCGACTGAGCACCTGCACGCTTATTGCAAGGTCTAGTTTGGTAATGTCAATCTGTTATTTTTATACAGTCCATCGGAACTTGTGAAAAAAAAACAGCCCTCGTATGTACTATGCGCGCGCTTTCAATACTACAGCAGAGGGCCGTGGCGCGCCGAAAGCTCGGCCAAAGTGACCGCAGCTGCGGTTAAAAAAGCCGCCGCTTGGCGCTCTTATTTTATATGAAAGACCCTGTATTCGATCGCTTCAATAACATTACGATACTAAAGTTTAAAACTGTCCCTAATTGAATTATTGAAAACATATTGAACAACTTTACATATCTAAAAAATGTATGCTGTGCCACATTTCACTGCTCTCCGAAGATTAGAGTGTGAGAAAAAAACCATTTTCAATATTTAAAATTCGCGTTGCCGGCGCGTTGTTTTTGTGTTTAATAGGTTCTCGAATGGCACGTTTATCAGACTTTTGAATGTCACATATATATTGTGTACTTATTAAACAGCCTCTATTAACAGACAAAATGTCAGTTTGATTGCTGTAATAGTTCCAGAGATAAGGAGAACTGGTGAATTATTTCGCATGGCCGCCATTTCCGATTGTTTTATACATAGGTCTTAAAATTATATGCCACCAGATGACGATTATATAAGTGGGTCATGTTAAATTTCACACAGCCACCATTTTCTTTCTATTAAAAATAGAATTTAATAAAACACCAATATATGAAGCCTTATATATAGATTTATCGTGGGAATTTTCACAGCGTTCGAATAATGAAATTGCCCGAAAAGCCCTTTCAAAAGCACGAGACCGCCATGTTGGTTTTGTGCTGATCATATTACTGATAGCTGGGGAACACTTATAGTGGTCTGTTTTAAAATAATAAATATCAATTTGATTGCTGTAATAGCTTCGTAGATATTTCCAATCAGTAAAATATTTTGCAGGATCGCCATGTTGGATTGTTTAACATTTTAGAAGTTTTATACCAGTAGATGAAAATGATTGTGTTGGTTCATTATGAAAATTTTTATTCCATCGTTGGATTAGGAGACAAGAAATAAAATTAGAACTTGGCACACCCCTTCTTGATTGTATCAAAATAACTCCATTAAATTGAATGCCAGTATATTTAAGCCTTGAATACAAATTTCCCATGCCAAATATCGCTGCGCTTTAGCTGATTAATTCGCGAAGAAAATCCTTCAACATTATTGAAATTTGCATGGCCAACATCTTAGTTATGTCCTGATCACATTCTTCGAAATCACTTAGATTAACGTATTCTAGTGTCCTCTATCAGCATACAAAATTGCAGGCTAATGACGATAATAATTTTTAAATGCCAGTGAAATATTTCACGCAGCTGCCATCTCGGATTGCTGGAACTTATTAACATTTCAAAGCCACAGCCACGGTCAGACGTGGTAGTTGTAAGCCGTTACCGAGTTTCACTAGAAAGACCTGCACTCGGCCTCTCCGGAGGCCACACGATCATCATCACATCACTTGAATCACTCCAGTCAGTACCGAGATTTTATTAGCTGGGACAACACAATTACATGCACGTACTAAGGAATATCCAATAAGCCTGTAACTCGCAAGATGAAAATAGGCTAAAAATACCAACTTAAGAACCACATTTTTAATTGGAATGATATGGAAAATATGTAATTGCAAGCAGCTTATTTCATCCTTCAAAGCATACACTCTCCACAAACATTCTTAAAATAGTAACACTCTGGAGGAGGTTCGAAGTAGTGGATGATCCTTACAAAACACATTCATATTCCTATCAGTGTGACATCTCGCAAAAGGGTTTCCTACAAGACGAAAATTGACATTAATTCTGTAAGAGACATCATCGTGGCATTTACACTTGCATCAGACGTCATCCTGGGCAGATGATCCCGCTGTTCTACCCCTCAAAGCCTCCATAACTAACTAACTAACACCTTGTTCCTTCTCTTAGGGGCAATTGCCAATATAAATTAGCAACCCTGGTCACTGCTGCACCATATGTGTTTTTATGTATTGCTCCTTGAACAACGGCAGCCATGTTCGACAGCGCATGAGGTCTCTTAAACTGTCAACAAGGCACACACATTTTTGCCAACGTGTGGGATACACAATTCACCACACGAATTAAAGATTATTGGTGCGTGTCTACTCCACTGTGCGTGACAAAAACTAGGGGTGTTTAAACGGCTGGGCCGCACTACCTAACAATTATTGATCTAGGCAAAAGCCATTGGTCTGGATTTAACACATTTTACAGTTGCCCTATAAGCGCAGGGTTGGTGTATTTGACGATAATTCCCACGCATAATGTCGGACACAGGAGGAATATTACAGCATAAGTCATGATCTACAAACGGAATGCGGACGGGCTATGGTCAGCCAAGGAGTGAACATACATTACTACATCAATTCCGGATTTATTTCTCATCATTTTAAAAGGTATTTTGCCTATTTAAGTACTGTAGAAAATTCTATTGTAGGATGCTATCACTTTCAGTGTTACAACTAGACTGCCCGCGACGTTTATTAAATACTTCCAGACAGTGAGAACACTACATGCGAATGGTAAATTTGTGGGCTGCTAAATAGAAAGTTAATATCATTATCTACTTAAATACAATAAGAAACATATCCGACGTTGCAAACAAATCTTATTCTTATCCACAACTTTCAGTTGTGCAAACATAAAAGTGAAAGAACGTGTGTACACTCACTCATTTAAATGGTTTCCACTTGCTCCACTTTCTTCATCCTGGCTTCCTTCTTCCATATCCTAGGGATAAAAGGGAACAATTTATTTCTTTATCACTTTACAATTTGTACACAAATATCTATGCAATTGTACAGCACAGTTGAAGTCTGCCAGGAACAGATGACCTCGCTGTTCCGCCCCTTAAAACAACAATAACAACTCAGTTGAAGTGAAGATATATTCACTGAACAACTTTCCTACTGTCCATCACATCGTCATGCTAGAAAACATTATACAGATAAATGATTATGTCCTCCCTGCTTCTAAAAGTTATAATGCCCCATCTTCTTTAGAGACCAAGTGAATCCTAGAGTGAGAGAAAATGCTGATATCAGTGCCTTAATGCAAGTAATAGCTTTAAGGAATGATGACATTAGTTAGCTAATAACTTCACAGTCTATAGGACAAGTAAAGCATTGATATAATCAGAAATAATATGAGATGAGAGACTTTTCTAGAATCATGCAGAGAAAGTAATTAATAATAATTAGAAAAACAATAACGAGTATAAGAGGTCATAAATCCTAACTCGTGTCATTGAGTAACAAGCAACTGGGTATAAATCAATTAGATATGGAATATTATACAAGACATTCTTCACAAAACACTGCAATATTAAATTTATTTAATTTACAAACGAATTCAGAGTAAGTCAATTATGTGCCCCTAGAGGGAGTCTATGTGCAACATCAATATTGTTAGTAACTACACGCATATGACTACTGGTCCACGGGAGCCGACGCAGTAGTTTGCAGTGGGGGAATATTTGCTACCATCTGACATTCAGCAATATATACATCTAAGGTTGAATTTGTATATTGAATCCACCCTTTATACTGTATTTCCCGTCTTAGCACAGATATTATACAGCTTAAATGCGCCATGTCATGAGATCAGTCTCAGGAGACAAGAGGGTACTATCCCCACCATCGAACATCCTTCAAATAGCCTTTCATGGTTCACATTTTCACCTCCAGGAAATGCCTAGAACAGTAACTCCTAACGGGCCATTCTAACTCCTTACCATATGCATTCCTCATTAAAATCTAGCAAGTGTGGACAAAAGGGCGAACGGCTGTCGAAACCGCTGCCTGACACAGCAGAAATGGGAATACTAACGGGTACAAAACACAACTTAAAAACTACCAGAAATATGGCAGGAAAGGAGAGTAATGATGAATGATAATTGTGGAAATATTGTCTTAATAGATGTTTTCTCCTCCGCTGTCTATCACCCACCTGCCATCCCCTATTTATAACATGGCTTTTTTAGTGAAATATCACTTGTGTGTCATTGTGGGCGTGATTTATCATCATCATGTTTTTCAGTCAAACGACTGGTCTGCCCCTGCAATGAGTCTTTTCCACGTTGTTCGGTCTTGTGCTGTCTTTTGACCACTTCATAACTTCGTAGGCCAGAGCTAACTAGGAAAGATCTCATGAAAGTGTTCTGAGGCCTCCCGCGAGGGCGTTTTCCAGGTATTTTGCCTTTTTCTAGTATGTCGATCATCAGGCCACCATGTCGTAACCTGTGGCCAAGCCAGGTGGATCTCCTTCTATATATCTGGTGGATCATTTGCCGTTTTTTATTTATTCGATCCAGCACCGTTATGTTGGTCATTTTCTCTACCCAGCTGATCTTTTCCATTCGGTGCCAACACCACATCTCAAACGCTTCTAGTCGTTTAATGTCACCTCTATTCATTGTCCAGGTCTCACTGCAGTACATTGCAACTGGCCATATGTAGGTCTTAACCAGTTGTTTTCTAAGGCTAAAGGACATCGAGCGTTGACAAAACACAACTTAAAACTATCACAAATATGGCAGGAAAGAAGAGTTTTCAAACCGAACTTCCAAGTAAAAGTAAGTGAATTTAAGTTTTAACAATTACTTTTTCCGCATGATTCTAGAAAATTCTCATCAAATATTTAATTCCTTTAAGCTTAAGGGCAATGGAATGATCCTGCAATGCTCAGGATTGGTAAAATTGACCCAGCCCAGCAACTGCCTGGAGTTAAATGAAAAAGCCACGGAAGACCACTGCTGAGGGTAGTCAAATCCAGCTCCATTTTGTAGCCCTCATCTCTGACCAGAATACAGAAATCCATATATTAATTGGTATACCTAGACCTCAAGTCCACAGTGATTGTGTCAAACGAATGCTAGCTTCACAGGTAACATTTCGGGAGTGAGGAACCAAGTACAAAACTACTTAAACTAGCCGAAATACCTTATTATGAATAATAATTGTGCAAAGTACAAGGCTACTTAAATTAGATGTTTTCTCCTCTGCAGTCAATAACCCAACCACCATCCCCTATTTATAACATGGCTTATTTAGAGAAATATCACCTGTGTGCCATTGTGGGCGTGATTTATAGGATGAATTAAATGTTGCCAACCCCACGCATACGGTGCTGTAAGGTGTTTCTTATATGCTGCTCGATTCGTTCGGCTCGTTGTGTTTCTAAGGTTCAAACGAAGCATTCATGTTAAATTCCGTGTGTTAATAAGGATTTACATACAAAAACAAACCTATCCTGGGCTAATGCTATTTCCCACCTGCTTGTAGTATAAGCATTAATATTCGGCCAGACATTGCCTAACCTAGTAACAGGAGTAATTCTTGGCCAGACGAAAGAGTGTCCCGCTCCGATTCGTAAACCAGTAGTGTCTCGCAATGCATGACCTGTGTCATGTATTTTGTGTACTGTACCATACATTGGCAACAGTGAAATGTCGTCTCGATAACAACTGAACATGCCTTATGCAAAGCAGTTGTGCAAAGACAATTGAAATCGTTGAATGAACTATAAATAATAACTTAAGCCCCATATTTAGATAATTTTGCACACATTTCCTGTGCAGTAGTGATAATGGTCAGTAATTTCAATTGGTAATGACTCCCGAAATATCAAATATGTATGAAAATCACATATATTAGCCAAGTGGTTCATCACTCCCGAAGGATTACCACTTCACATAATATACCTATTGACAAAATACATCCACCATTAGCTCAGTAATCGGAGCAACACAAGTCTCGCGTCTAATTCTTCATCCTTCCATCATAATGGTTTGAAATTTCTGTGCTATACACAACCTAACACATCCATTTGTCACCGATGCTACTCTTCATCCTGAAATACTATAAGGTGATAAGGAGAAGTCATGTCTTGTAAACAGGCATGAAAGTACTTACCTCTTTCAGATCTGAAGATGGTGTTTCTGTTTTGAAGTATGGTATGATTTCCGGTATTGAAGATTCTTCAATTTTAATATCCCTAGTATCATCAGTATCGTCCTGCAGAGAGAAGACATTTTCATAAATATGTTCCATTGCATAATTATTGGTAACAGATGTGGAGTCAAGAATTTACGGAAATATTTACTTAACCCGCCTTCCCAAATTATATCACAACTTGTATAGGAAAATTCCAGCTGTGTCGGCCATATCTGCGTGAAATATGCACAGTCTTGCCAACCCCGAGATCATCCCATCTATATGGTACCAATTACGTACGGGGTCTAAGTAGTGTACAGTGAGGTGGTCCCAAAACAAGTAGTACCGTGAAGAACTATGCAGCCTATTTTCATATATCCTACTAATGTTAATTGCTTCTATCAACATGCAAAATTTCAGTTTGATTGCTGTAATAGATTCGTAGATATTGAGAACCGACTAAATATTGCGGATGGTCGCAAAGTTGGATTTTTATATATGTAGGTCTTAGAGTTATGTACTGTTACATGAAGATTATTGTGTACGTGTAGTATTCAAAATTCAGTCACATGATTTTAAAATTTCGCACAGCTGCCATCTTGTGGTTATGGAAACAATTGAAAAAATTAGATGCCAGTGGATTAACATTTGTATAAGGATTTACTGTACCAAGTGTCACTGCACTCGGATGGTTAAATTGAGAGAAACGACCATGTGAATATTTATACTTCGCGTCGCCGCCATGTTGGATTTGTGATCACCAGGTTATTGAAAACCCTAAAGGTGAACTTATGTTCATAGCCCCCATGGACATTAAAAAATTAAGATTGATTGCTGTAATAGATTCGTAGATATTGAGATCCATCTAAATATTTCGGATGGTCACCATGTTGGATTGTTATATGTATAGGCCATAGTCATGCACCATTGTAGGAAAATTATTGCGTAGGTTCATTATTCAAACTTTCACTTCGATCGCATGATTCCGACACAAGAATTAAAAACTTAATTTTAAAATTCGCACTGCCGCCATCTTGAGGTTATGTAAACAATTGAATTAAATTAAATACCAGTGCATTACAATGTGTATAAACATTACCAAGTTTCGTTGCGTTTGGATCGTTAAATCGCGAGAAAGGTCTATTTAAAATTTTCAACTTCGCTTGGCCGCCATATTCGTTTTGTAGTTAACCGTTTTTTGATATGAACTTCCAGTAGTGCCCTTTATCTCCGTACAAAATTTCAGGGTGATACCGCTAATAGTTTCAGAGATATAGAATATCAGTGAAATATTTCGCACAGCCACCATCTTGAGGTTATGTAAACAATTGAACGAAGTTTGATGTCAGTGTATTACAATGTGTTTAAACTTATACTGCACCAAGTTTTATTGCGTTTGGTTGGTTAAATCGCGAGAAACGTCCATTTAAAAGTCGCAACTTTGCTTGGCCGCCATGTTGGTTTTGAGGTTGCCAGGTTTTCAAATGTCACATAGATGAACTTCTAGTAGTTCCCTTTATCACCGTAAAATACTCCAGGGTGATAGCTGTAATAGTTTCGGAGATATTGAATGTTGGTGAAATATTGCGCACAGCCGCCATGTTGGATTGGTGAGACGTAACAAAATTTGAAGGTCACGGTCAGGGTCGTCCGGAATTGTGCTATGAACTTACCGAGCTTCATTGAAATCGCTCGAGCCGTTTAGAAGTTATTAGGGGGACACACACCATCACACACACACACACAGACACCCGGGCAAAAGGTGATCTCATAAGCCTATTTTTTCATAAATGAAAATGGGCTAAAAAAGAACAGTGGTTTTGACATAGGTTAATGCCTACCACGTCCAATCCAATGTTCTTTTGACAATTGCCGTAGCGTAACTCGTCTAGATCAATAGTTTTTGACAATGGTTCCAACCTAAGGTGTCGTCAACAGTTCCTCGCTAGCTTCCCGCACCTCAACCTGACCATACTAACCTTCGTTTTGTCCAATCCAATAGGTTTTAACAATGGTATTAGCCTGTGCGCCGCGTTAGCATATATACACCCCTGGCTTTTGTAACGCACAGAGGAAATAGTCACGCATAATCTTTCTCTAGACCAACCTCATGTGGTGGTGTATTTTATATCTTACACGTTCGCAACACTGCCGTGACGTGAATGTGTCGTCAATGTCTCGGCTGATGTAACAGTTGACGAATACTTAGCGCTTGAGCAACACAGCTGCGTTGTTCAATGAACAAGAAACAAACACACATATTAACGTAATTTAGCAGATATTTCCAATACACTAGCGATAATAGACGGCAATTGTCCCCAAGGAGGCTTGTATTATCCGTTTTAACGGAGTTCTGAGTGCCTTCGCCTCTCCTCATCTAGTGTTGTTGTTTGAGTCTTCAGTCTTTTGACTGGTTTGATGCAGCTCTCCATGCCTCCCTGTCCTGAGCTAATCGTTTCATCTCTACATAGCTCCGACACGCTACATCCGAGGCAATCTGTTTAACATATTCTAACCTTGGTCTACCCCTACAGTTTTTGTCCTCGACCCTTCCTTCCATAACTAAGCTTGCTATTCCTGGGTGTCTTAGTATGTGTCCTACCAACATATCTCTTCTCTTCATTAACAGTCGCCAGAAACATCTCTCCTCTCCCACTCGTCTTAATACCTCTTTGTTTGTAACCCTATCTACCCATCTGATCTTCATCATTCTCCTGTTAGGGGCCGATAACCTAGATGTTAGGCCCCTTAAAACAACAATTATCATCATCATCATCATTCTCCTGTAACACCACATTTCAAATGCTTCAATTCTCCTCTTTTCTGCTGCACCAATAGTCCAAGTTTCACTTCCATAGAGCGCCACGCACCAGACAAAGGCTTTCAAAAATGACTTCCTAATACCTAAATCTATATTCGATGTCAGCAGATTCCTTTTTTGTAGAAATGCTTTCTTTGCCTGAGCCAACCTACTTTTTATATCCTCTTTGCTTCGTCCATCACTGGTTATTCTGCTTCCTAAGTAACAGAAGTCTCCTACTTCCTTCAGCTTTTCACCTGCCAATTTGATCTCCATAGAGGTTTCTGATTTATTTCGGCTGCATTCCAGTATTTTTGTTTTACATTTATTAATTTTCATCATGAATTATTTCCGTAAGACGGAGTCCATACCATTCAAAAACTCATTCAAATCCTCAGGCTTGTCGGCCAAGATGACGATGTCAGCAGCAAATCTCAGAGTTGAAATTATTTCTCCTTGAATCTTCACTCCCACTTTAAATTTTTCTCTAATTTCCTTCATTGCTTGTTCAATGTAAAGATTGAAAAGTACGGGTGATAAGTTGCAGCCTTGCCTTACACCTTTCTGAATACCAGCTTCTCTCTCATGTCCTTCAACTCGAATGACTGCTGTCTGGTTTCTGTATAGATTGTATATCAATCTCCTATCCCTGTACTTTATTCCAATCGATTTCAAAATGTCAAACAATTTAGTCCAATCAACATTATCAAAAGCTTTTTCTAAGTCTACAAAAGCCATGAACGTTCTCTTATCTTTCCTTATTCTTCCTTCCAAAATCAGCCTAAGACTTAGTACAGCTTCCCTTGTTCCTACATTTCTCCTGAAACCAAACTGGTCTTCACCCAACTCCGTTTCTATCTGGCTTTCAATCCTCTTGTAAATTATTCTAGACAGGATCTTTGAAGAATGAGTAATCAAGCTGATTGTACGGTAATCTTCACATCTGTCAGCTCCCACTTTCTTTGGTATAGGGATGATTACATTCTTCTTGAAATCAGGGGGTACCTCACCTGTCTCATAAATCCTACACACCAAGTGAAATAACCTGATCAGACCTTCATCTCCTATGCAGCGTAGCAACTCAATCGGAATATCATCTATGCTTGGTGCTTTGTTCCTGCTTAAGTCTTCCAAAGCTCTATCAAATTCTGATCTCAATATTAAATCTCCTTTCGCATCCTCATCAATTTCCTCCTCCCTTTCCATTACATGATTCTCAATCTCCATTCCCTTATACAAACTCTCGATGTAATCTTTCCATCTCTCAACCTTTTCTTCCCTATCTGTTAGAGGCTTTCCATTTGTGTCCTTAATATTACAGCACTTAGTCTTCTTTCCCCAAAAGTATTCTTAATCCTTCGATAAGCTGTGTCTACTTTTCCTAATTGCAGACAATTTTCTATACCTGCACATTTCTCTTTCAACCATTCTTCTTTCGCTTCCTTGCACTTCTTGTTAACCTCATTTCTCAGACGTCTGTATTCTGCTTTCCCCTTTTCATCTCTTACATTCTTGTGTTTCCGCCTTTCATCCATCAATTCTAGTATATCCTGAGTGATCCACGGTTTTCTCCCTATTCTTTCTTTCCTACCAATGTTTTCTTCTGCGGATTTTGTTATTTCATTCTTCAAAAGTGCCCATTCGTCTGCAATTGAAGTTTGTTTAGGGTTTTTCATTAGTCCATCCTTTATACTCTTCTGGAATCTTTCGTTTACATCCTTCTCTTTCAGTCTGTCTATTGCCCACCTTTTTGGCTTTTGACTTTTCTTCAGTTTCTTCAACTTTAATCTGCAATTCATTACAACCAGATTGTGGTCAGAGTTTATGTCAGCACCAGGATATGTTTTACAATCCAAAATCTGGTTTCGAAACCTCTGCTTGACCATAATGAATTCGATTTGGTAACGCCCTGTATCTCCTGGTCTCATCCATGTGTATATTCTTCTATTGTGGTTATTGAATAATGTGTTAGCTATGACCAATTCATGCTCGGTGCAGAATTCTACCAGCCTGCTTCCTCGATCATTCCTTTCACCTAATCCGAAATCTCCTACTATCTTCCCTTCTCTCCCTTTTCCTACCACAGCATTCCAATCTCCCATTACTATAACATTTTCATCTAGTGTTGGTGTGTTCATAGCGCGGGGGCACTTACTCCCCGTAACCATGCAAAGTTAATTTTTATCATGAATAAGCCATGAGCAACGGTGATAAATTGTGTAAAGAAATAACGTACCAAGTCTTGTGTGATTTATTCTCTTGGGGACAGGTAAAACCAGTATTGAACTCGAGGAGATTCAAAGTAGGTGATATTTAAAGGGAACGAAAAAGATATTGAGTCATTATACGAACAGTAACAGCTATTATAACTCAATTCCCTTATAAAACAAAGCACTTGACCTTCTGACCTACATTTGTTATTTTAGCACAGTACTAAAGAAAGAAAGAAAGAAAGAAAGACCTGAATACGAATATCTTTACAGACACGGGCTGAGACATATTGCCAAAGACCATTCCTGGAGTGTTATCACAATGTGACTTCTGAATTAATCCAAAATAAACATTTCATGAAGCATGTGCCAACACCATATGGACAGCCTAACTTAGCGGCATAGGCTATGTTCAAACGTGGAACAATACCATATTGACAGTAACAGCTTTCAGCGGAGCCTGTCATCAAGGGTGGACCAATACTGTCGTGAATGACTGGGAATTGTAGTTACTAGAGTGAGAGCTATGGGTGCGCGGGGTTGGCAACAAGTGACCTGCGATGCCCTGGAGACTGTGGAGTTGCTGTGGTGGCGATTGTTTATGTGCAGTTATGTGAACATAACGTGTAGATTCAATGCTTCCTAAATAAATACATTTCTTCATGAGAGACTGCATTCAGTACCATTTTTTCCTACAGATACGCGGGTAGCGTAACTCAACAAATACCATATTCACAGTCACAGCTAACAGCGGAGACTGTCATTAAGGGTGGACCAATACCATATTCATAGTCACAGCTAACAACGGAGACTGTCATCAGGGTGGGCCATCACCAAATTCTTAGTCACAGCCAACAGCGGAGATTGTCATCAGGGTGGACCAATACCATATTCATAGTCACAACTAACAGCGGAGACTGTCATCAGGGTGGGCCATCACCAAATTCTCAGTCACAGCCAACAGCGGAGACTGTCATCAGGGTGGACCAATACCATATTCATAGTCACAATTATCAGCGGAGACTGTCATCAGGGTGGGCCATCACCAAATTCTCAGTCACAGCCAACAGCGGAGACTGTCATCAGGGTGGACCAATACCATATTCATAGTCACAACTATCAGCGGAGACTGTCATCAGGGTGGACCAATACCATATTCATAGACACAATTATCAGCGGAGACCGTCATCAGGGTGGGCCATCACCAAATTCTCAGTCACAGCTTACTGCGAAGACCGTTGTAAAGGGAGGACCAATACCTTATTCATAGTCACAGCTAAAAGCGCAGACAGTTATCAAGGTTGGACTAATAACATATTCATAGTCACAGCTAACAGCAAGGATTGTCATCAAGGGTGGACCAATAACATATTCATAGTCACAGCTAAAAGCGCAGACAGTTATCAAGGGTGGACTAATAACATATTCATAGTCACAGCTAACAGCGGAGATTGTCATCAAGGGTGGACCAATACCATATTCATAGTCACAGCTAACAGCGGAGACAGTTATCAGGGGTGGACCAACACCATATTCATAGTCACAGTTAAAAGCACAGACAGTTATCAAGGGTGGACTAATTGCATATTCATAGTCACAGCTAACAGCGGAGATTGTCATCAAGGGTGGACCAATACCATATTCATAGTCACAGCTAACAGCGGAGACAGTTATCAGGGGTGGACCAACACCTTATTCATAGTCACAGTTAAAAGCACAGACAGTTATCAAGGGTGGACTAATTGCATATTCATAGTCACAGCTAACAGCGGCTGTCATCAAGGGTGGACCAATACCATATTCACAGTCACAACTAACAGCGGAGACAGTTGTCAAGGGTGGACCAATACCATAATCATAGTCACAGCTAACGGCGGAGACTGTCAGAAGGGTCGACTAATACTCTATTGATAGTCACAGCTTATGGCGAAGACAGATATAAAAGGAGGACCAATCCCATAATTACAATCACAGCTAAACGCGCAGACAGTTATCAAGGGTGGACTAATAACATATTCATAGTCACAGCTAACTGCGGAGATTGTCAGCAAGGGTGAACCAATACCATATTCATATTCACAGGTAACAACTTATATATTAGGGTAAGGTATTTATTGTCCCACATGTTGGCCACAATGTGTGCGCCTTTTTGACAGTTGGTGTATTTCTTGGAATACACGTTTAGTTAGAGTTAGCAGTCGCTGTTCTTTGCCTTTCTCTTTTCATTAGTTCTTTTATTTCCCTTCTCGCAGACACCTACAGTGACCCTTTATGTATTCCCTTTTTCGTTGAATATGTACATATTCGAATGTAAGTTTGTTTCAGTTGTGTTTCCCTGCCAATTTTAACGGCGCTCCACGCGGCAACCTGTCAAAGTTGTGGATTCAGCAATATCAAGAATGGTTCCAAACCACTCAAGCAGATGTCGTCGTTGTCGTTATCTGCAATCTCCTAGAAGACTCTATTCTATGAATCAAATTGAATTATGTAGAGTGTTTTATTTTATCAAGTTACCCACTCTGGTCTTATTCTCAGTGTTTCCCCCTCCCACCCCGCTTGCTCATGCTCTCTGTGTGTTCAAATCTTCTCGCTCACTTCTTTTCTAGTCGACTACGTGAAAAGTTCTGTCCTCTCTCAGAGGCTTGTCTCCTCTCCACATGAGGTAATTTAAAATCGACGCCATGTTCTAGAGTTGGGTCTAACGGCTGCAAGGATACGACAACCTTCAATACATCATGGAAAGCTAAGTACCTACCTTAAAGTGATTTTAACCATGTTTTAAAAGGGTTTTAATCTAAACAGAAAAGCTGCAATGGATTGTATAGGCAGTATTTTGATTTTCGCAATATTGTGCAATAACTGCCCCACGCGGGAATTGTCATACTAAGCCAACTGGGCTCGCTACTAAAGTCATGAAATCAAGCATTTCTTGTACTAAATAAGGGAATACCTTCCCTGCAACGTGGGATTCTGCTAAAACTTAATTTTTTTCCTCCGTGGGATTTTTACTGCCTCATTCAACTGTCATTACATCTCTGGAAATTTCCATTCGAAATAGACTCTGAACTGTGAAAAACTGTACTCAATATCGTCAAATTATTGCTAAACTTCAGTTCAAAGTGAACGTATTAACTGCAACATCAAGACTCCATAACGCTAAAAACCCGTCAAAGGCTAACTCAGTGCATCTCCATAAACTCCAATAGAAAAAATTTCTCATGTTCAACAAACTTTAGTTGTACAAAAGCGTGCTCGTTTAACGATCTTCCGCGCCGCGAATCTATGAGAGCAATAAAATTGGCCAGGACTCAAAATCTACATTTCCTATACTCCTAATTCCCTTTACTAACAATTTAGGGTATATTTAAACTATTTTGTTTTTGTCTTCAAATGAGGCTTTGTCTAGAACTATACTACCTCCCATCTTCGTAATATCCAATCTCGTAATTACTGTATAAATATCAATGTAGTTATAAACCCACATTTTAACAAGCATATTTTCCTGCTGCGACCAGGAAGTTAGAATTTTCTAATTGATAAACATTTATAATTAATTTGTGTAATCCAGGTTTCATTAATACTACCTGCCCCATTTGAATTTAGCATTTCTTAAAGTCTGTTTCAATATCTTAGTGGTTATAAATCCACTTATTAATCTCTTGTTTCTTCTCTTGCTGTGTCTAGGAATTTAAGATTGATTATTTATAGCCTCTCTTACCACAAAGGCATTCTCAAAGTATTGGTATTCTAACTAACCAATCTAACGAAATATTAAACCAAATTCTAAGTCCTTATCATTATAGGCTTTAAGCCTTTTAATTGTATGCATGGATCGAAAACACTTGTGAGGTTTATTAATGCTTGCAAAAGGTCTAAGACCTCCAAATTGCCCAACATTATTTGTTAATTGTAAAAACTCTTTATTATGATAGGTCTGAGACCTTTAAATTGTTCTAAAAGAATGTTCTTTAGCTCAAAATAGATCTGAGATCTAAATTGTTACCACTCTTTAACTTCCTCTTTTTGTTAAATAAAATCTATATTATTTGTTTTTTCTACTTCTATTGCTAGAAGGACTGTTAGGCAGGACCTTTTCTTCCCTAATTTTGTCCTGAATTGATTCTATATTCAAAGACATAAGCAAAATCACCGAATGATAAGTTTACTACAAACTCTATCACTGGTTGCGTTTAGAGCAAATCTTCTGCTAACATCACTTAAAAGGTTTCTTTTAGCTATCATAGCTAATTCTAGTAAATTATTAAGGCAAGCATAGCTCACTCAGCCAGCTTCCTACTTGAGGAGATTTTCGCTCTGTCTTATGATTTACTGTTTAGAATTTTGGTTTTGTTCAAGTTAGGTTTGCGTTTCTCATCCTTTCTAAACTTTTAGTCGGCACCCTGCTGGGTAAGAGTTTAGCCTTCTTTAAACGCAACAATTGGTTCTCTCCAACGATTTCTACTACTAATAATAAAATTCTCACTGAAAGCCCAGGAGGTGCTTAATCTCTGCTACTCTGGGGGCATTCGGCCTTTCTGTTGGGGATCCGACAGTGTTGGGTAGTAAAAATATTCCGGCTAATTTAAATATTTCTAGCATTTCAGAATGTTTCAGAAAATCTCACCCTTTTGAAGGGAAAATACATAAATCATTTTCATCTGGCATACCTTTGCTCACCAGCGCACCACCTGTCCCCATATTACCCAAATTCACGCTCAGGAGGGAAAGAGCACTTAGCTATAGCTTGCCGGTAACCTCATCTCACGTTGCTCTCTCTGTTATGCATGCTTAGGCTCCCACTTATTCAAGTTGCTTCCACAAGTTTCGCGCAGTATAACCATTTTCATTCTCACTACCTATCACTTATTATTTTGGCTTGGATTCTCTTCCTCTCTGCCTAAGATCATTTCCAATCCTCAACATGTTTTCCCTTTTCTTTTTAAATCATCTTCCCTCAGGTAGTGTCCGAGCTCAAGCTTAACTTACCAACAGTTGAAGAGATCGCATTCGATGTCGATGATGGCTGCCATTCTTAAAAGAGCAATAAATAAAAACGCATATTTAAGTAATTTAACACAAATATCTGGTGCAGTCAGTGCAGTAGTTACCAGGGTTAGGGATTTAAATTGTTAAAGTTCCTCAAAAGATGAAATAAGGTATGAAAACCATATATTATCGAAATGAAAGTGAAATAAAAATGAGTGAAGTTTCATTCAGAATTTATAGAGAATCATTATATAATCAAAGAGGTAGTGGAATAGCCACGTTCCACTCTCGTATTGAATCATCACTAGAGAGGGTGAAGCTGTACACTCAGCAGACCTGGGGCTGACCAAGTTCAGCCATTCTCTCACCAGTGTAACAGGTAGAGGAGGTTACCGCAAGACCGCGCTACACGACGCCCTCTGTAGAGGGCACCCGTTTGTATTTGGTGACCATTTAATATCAAATATGAATTTATTTACAATTGTACCAAGTTTCAGCAAGATGAGGAGATTTATATTGGCATTGTTTTCTTGTTAATGTTACCCAGGGTGTACCGTTCAAGATGGCTACACACCCTTTGCTATTTTAGTTACCTTTTATGAAAAGTATGAGACATGCTGATGAGAAGAAACAGTCTAACACCTCAATATATATGGCACAGTTCTTTAAGGTGAGTGTCGGGATCAGAACTGAAGTAGAGTTGAGCAAGGGAGGTCAAGACAAGCCCTGCTCAAGTAGGTAGAAGCAATATCGGGTGGACCAGAGTACCAGCTGAGTGAACTCACATTATCAGTAAATAACATTACGTGTATAATAAGAAACATCACAGAATAATCCAAACATCCAAGTAATGTTTTACATAAAAACCAATCTTATTATTATAACAGAGGAAGTGTAAAACCTATAATCACCTGAATTTCATGTTTCACTTTAACAGTCGTGGTTTTATCTTCAATGTCATCACCAAACTCATCCAGCAGGTCAGCAGTGAGCAACTGCTCTTTTAATTCCTAGAAAATATGACCCAATGTAAAATATACTGACGAGTAGGCTACTAAGTTGCATGCAACTTAAAAAGCTGTTAAGCCTACTATTCGGTAGTAAGTCACTAAACGTTGCTTGTGATGCACATCACTAAGATTGGAATGTTACACGATTTAAGAATTAAAATACAACTTACAATGTGAGGAAACCATTCTGGTTCACTCTTGACAATTCTATGATCCTCCATAATATTCAGGACACTGGAACAAACAAGGTGTGTTTAGTAATTATTAGAGGCCACACTTACACTGGCAGGCCTACGCCTAATCATTCTCATATACAATAAATCAAATAAGGTAATTTTAGACCTCCAAATTTAAGTATTAGATGTATCCCTCCAGCTGCCCGGTGGTCAACCGAAAAACTTACTCGACCACTACATTCGAATTGATAAGATAGGGTATAATATCGAGAAAAGTACTTGATTAATATCTATCGTTGCGATGAAAATTAGTAATCACTGGGGCAAGCTAAGGCAACAGTGAAATGAAGCATCCTACATTCGGAATCTCTATTGCACAAACCTGAGGACAATATGGCCAGGTAAATAGAATTATCAGAAGCTTAATTGCATTACAAATCAATCACCACATTGAATGTTAACTTACCGTAACTCACTACACGAGTATTTCGCTATTGGCAGTGGAATAATCGGATACAGTAAGTTTTAGAAAACACAAGACATGCCGGTATGTCCAAGGATTATAATGATCCTCGCACACTACTAGGCTTCCACCTCGTGTTACAAGAAACCCACTTCGAACTCAAAACAACGATACCCACACGTTGAAGCTAGACATGGTTATGCTGACCATGCAACTGAAAATTAGGTGATCTTGCACCATTGCTCCAGCCCTGATAATAATCTCCTGATCCCCTCGTCGTGAAGTTCCTAGCATTCTTGGTTGTCACCCCCAGAGAACCATGTTGGAATCCAGGATCTGCCGTTAAATGTAATTCTGGTCTGAGGACTGGTACGGGGTACACTCTGCTTCATGAGGTAAAACTGAGAAGAGGTAGGTTAGATTAGGGTGACCAGGCGTCCCGTTTATAACGGGATTGTCACTTCTTTCAGTAGTTGGTCCCGTTGTCCCGACAAATCTTTGACGGGACGCAAAATGTCCTGGTTTCTTAACATTCGTCCCGTTAAATCCCGTTTTCTTGAGATATTTTAATGTGTGCACACAGTTTTTCATTTGTTTTTCAGTATCCCAAGATTCAAATATCCGAGAGATACTTCGTAGAAAGTATCGCCAATCAATCCACACTATAATTCTCTTTCCTAGGGTTATTTCGCAAATAATTCTCTAACATAGGTTTAATTTTGTAGGCTGTGGTTGGCATACATGCCGATGCATGCGGAATAACAAATTTGTAACATAACACCATCGTTGCGTGCGACGGAAACTATAACGTCTTATAATGTTTACAATCACGCGTCTTTCAGTACTCCATAGTTACTAATCGTGACGAGTTGTTCCGCAATATTTTATCAATAGTTGAGAATGCCGAAACGAAAGTGTAATTTCACGGATGTATTAAAGGAAGAATTTCCTTTTCTTAAGGAAGATCAAGACAAAATAGTGTGTACTTTATGTAAAGGTGCGTTTTCAATCGAACATGGCGGTTGATCGGATATTTTCCAACATATTGGCAACTCCAGCTATCTGATATGACATCTAGCGGTAAAAATGAGAAACTTACCAAGTAGGGAACATTTGTCACGTGGTGACTGGTTTCTAGTATTGGTAAACAGATCGTGGTAAGTTAAATTGTTCGTGTCTTTATAGATAAGTAATAAGTTTTACTCGTTGATAGAGTGAAAAATGAGTAAAAGCAAAGTGTATTGCTCAGTTTACGGCTGTAAGTCGATGTATAAGAGGGCTGCGGATATACGTTTTCATCACTTTCCAAAAGATGCAAATAGCAATAGCCGAAATGTGATGATACCTAATAATACCTAATACCTAATAATAATACCTTTCCACCCCGGGAAGGATCTAACACTTGTCGAGGTAGACAGACAGAAGACCTGCGACGTAAAGCCAGCGAAGGTTATTCAGTTTAAAAACAGCTGTTACGATGGGCGCGCTGGTAAGATTGAAGTTACTTGAATAATTAATTAAATAATTAATTATTGGCTGCTTGGTAGGGAGAAGGGATGAGTTTAACTTGTATTAAAACTCGGGGGGCGACAGGAATTGCTTGATTTGGATGGTTAAAAGGTGGGTTTGGTGTTGAATATTTGAATGGTAGCGGAATCACTCATTCTACAGTGCCCACGGGGTGGCAAATTAGGCCTATATGACTCGTAGTGGAATAGCTCGAATATCGAAGAACTTAGCGATTACGAGGTGTAGGCTTGGCGGAAAGGCTGGCGGATCATCAGTTTGACATCAATTCACGATATAAGTCGGAGCTTGGAACAGTGGCGTCTGGTTTGCGTGGATTCTAGTCTCGGAATGATAAAAGTAGCACAGCTTCGGTGTGTTATTTATTTGTTTATGTACCGTATTTCTCTATTTGAATGTCCTCGGCGTTGACTCAGGATCGACATTTATATTATATTGCGCATAATAGCACCGAAATAATGTCCGAAGTGTAGCCCTGTGTAAATTTGAATCAGCTGATCTACATCAACCATAAAAACTGATGCTTGATAATATGCGAATGACACCAAAAAATCCAGTGGAACACACAAATTAGATCACGTGTATCGCACAGTTATACATATATACAATTAAAAATAACACTGTCATTACTTTAGAGACCACATTTACTGATTATAACCGAAAAATAAAAAGTGTTCCATATCAAACGCGTGTTATTGAGTATTTTAAACCCTACTTATCCAGACCGACCGCAGCGCCCCAAGTGTTAGTTTGAGTTGCCAATACAAAAGAAGAAGCATAAAGTGGCAGAGGCTAATAAGAGTTCAAGCCATAAATTAACCTCCTTCATGACAACACAAGGGAAAGAGGATGATGAAGGGAAACGTCTTGCTGCTTTAGAAGGTGTGTTTACTTTTCATACGATTAAACATAACCACTCCTTCAGTTCGATGGATTGCACATCAACTATTGTGCGTACTTTATTTGAAAGGAAGTTTACAAGTGGGAGAACCAAGTGTGAGGCCATCGTAGTTAATATCTTAGCCCCTTTTGCGTTAAGCGAAATCACCAGTGACTTGCAAAATGCCAGATATGTATCAGTTATGGTTGATACTTCAAACCACAACAACTTGAAATTAGTTCCAGTACTTGTAAGTTATTTCGTTACAAATAAAGGCGTTCAAATTAAAATTTCTTGAGTTTCAAACACTTTCCGGGGAAACAGCAGAGACGCTAATAAACCACATTCTGCACATCGTGGAACAATACTAGTTAACTGACAACGTTATTGCTTTCTGAGGTGATAACTGCAACACCAACTTCGGTGGGGTTGGAAGAAAAGGCATCAACAATGTTTTTTTTTTTAAGTTAAGACAGGGGATAAATGAAAACATTTTTGGTATAGGTTGTGCTGCCCACATTGTACACAACGCTATGCAGACAAGTGCAGACATATTACCTATTGATTTTGACACAATTGTTAATAAAGTGTTCCAGTATTTTCACATTTATGCTGTTCGAGTGGCTGAATTGAAGAGCTTCTGTGAGTTTGTGGATGTTGAATACAAGCAGATATTGACAAGTGTAAAAACAAGATGGCTTTCTTTACAACCAGCTGTTAACAGACTTATTGATATGTTTGATAGTCTCAAGTCCTATTTTCTTTCAAAAGAAAAGTGTCCTAGAGTGCTAAAAGACTTTTTCAGTTACCCACAATCCGTACTTTGGCTTCATTTTATTAGTTCACAACTCAAGGTGTGTGCAAACACAATAAAGAAAATTGAGAAATACAATATATGTGGCAGTGAAGTTGCTGATGAATTACATACCTTGAAAAATAAGCTTGCGTGCAGGAAGGACCAGAATTTTCGAACATCCATAATGATCTCTTTACTAAAGCAATTAGAAGATGGTGGTTTGATCAATGATCATAAATTTACGGAGTCTGCGAACAGTTTTTATGTCACTTTCCTTCAATACATGCAGAACTGGACACCACCCTTCGATAAACTGAAAGAACTTCAGTGGGTTCAGCTGAATAGTCCTCCATTGTGGAATGAGGTTCAGCAGTGTGTGCAGTGGATTGCAAAAATTGACAGTCATTCAGAAAAAGTAATTGATGAAGATGAACTATTCGATGAAGTAAGACATGTCCAAAACATTTTTGAAGCAAAAAGTGAAACCTGGAAGATAAATGGTACAGCAACTGGGTTTATGGACAGGGAAAACTGAATACAAATAATGTATTGCGTGTCTTGCGACCTTTGCTTTGACAATTCCAGGAACTAATGCAGCCTTTGAGAGAGTGTTTTCAATTATCAATTGTATGTGGTCAGATGAAAAGAACAGGCAATGATCTTAACCAAGACACATTTTCGTGATGTATCTTGCTCAAGTTTCTATAATTTTTTGTTAGTACACTCAAACCTTTTGAAGGAAATTCATAACTCTTTAAAGTATATAAAAAGAAAAGACTGACCCAGATATTGGATGTGAATTTGTTTTCTTGATCAAGGATTCAATATAGCCTATAAGTGATATTTTTTTAAATTTATCTGTTAGGTTGTATACTTTTTAGAATATGTTTGAGAGTGACTATATAGACGTGATTAAGAAATTCAATATACTGTATCATGTTTTAGTGAATAAAATATTTGTTTTGAAATTATATATCATAAATATTGCACAAATGCCCAATTATAGGATCCGCTTTCTCGACAGACAATAATTGACGCGACATGCCTGAGTGTCCCTTTTTTTTTTCATTATCAGAATCTGGTCACCCTAAGTTAGAATCCCATCTCATCCATCCTGGAAATGGCTTTCTGCGGTTTCCCCACTTCTACGTCAGGCAAAAGTAGGGATGGTTCCTAACTTAAGGCCACCTCCTTCCAAATCATCACCGGAATTATAAATGCGCACGTAGCAATGACACAGGTTAGCAGACACGGGGCTAAATGACCACATTTCTATGACGAGTGCTGCAATGGCCTGAGGGTATTTGGTACGGGCTGTCAAGTCCGCCTCGGTGTATAGTGGCTACGCAGGGGCGGCTCCTTACCATGGTAGCAAGTTCGCGCTACAACCAAAAGTCTGGACCTTTATTGATTCAAATAATATATTTGCTTAAAAGGAGGCGTGATGTATCGAATCTCATCCATCACAGTGGGTCGGGACGAGCGTAGTTCCTACTGGGTGCCAGCTAGGCTATATAGTTCACTCGTTGCAATCCATGCAGATTGTCGAGGCTGGTATACGCGAAGAAGAACCATTGAGCGAAGCGGGTGCTTGGGGGGATGGGTAGGGTAGGAGCAACGTGAAGTTGGTTAACACAATCCATAGAGTTCAAAAGTAGATACGGTATATTCGGCTCACAGGCAGCTGATAGCGCAGGTACGTTAGCACGCTAATGTGTGTCTGACAAGCACAACTCATCGTTGTCACGCGGAACTTAGTATATGCACAGTATTTGCATGATTGAACAATAATAAAGATCATCTATTTGATATCAGATAAAATGTTTTAAAACATACAGTTTAATCAAACTAAAACGAGTGGCTACTACTACAGATGTTCTGTCCAACGTAGGCCTAACTCTGACAAGGTTCATGTTTGCCTAAGGATATAGGCCTATGTTTTTTGTTGTTTTGCTTTTTACTGACTGGTTCGCCACATCTTAGTTTCTATAGATTTGGCTTGTGATCTCTTCTGTTGTGAGAAATTGATGATTGTGGATTGCCCTACCTGGTGATACACATATGAGCTGTGTGTCCGGAATATTTCTTCTTCGCCAGTTCCATAATATAGGCTCATTATTACTGTTACCGTATTGTTAAAGCCTGGCATTTGCATTCTGGAGGGCCAATTGTAAGGTGTTCAACACTTAGGTTTGTAGAGGACTTCACAGTTGTCATTTTATTGTTTTTATGATATCCGCAGCCTTTAAAGCATGTTTAGTTCGACATTGACTGGCTGCGTGGTGCAGTTCTCGGCTGCCGTGCTCAAGGTTGTAGGATCGAATTCTGGTGCAGTTAGTTGACAATTGAGGTTGCGCAAATACGAATGAGCCGTGTCAGTAGATTTAATGGCACGTTAAATAACACCTTCGGGGGAACCTTCTGGCACTCCAGCGTCCCTAAAAACCTCAGTAGTTGAAAGGGGCGTAAAACCACATTATTATAAATAATAATAGCAGTAGTAGCCTAGTTTACAATTAGAATTAATGGTAGTCAGAACGAAATGAATGTGCCTTTCTGTTGAAATTCGCGACACATAGCAATTTGTCGCGTTCTATTGTCTTTGTTCCGAAGAGTGCGAAGCTCTATTGTTGTTTCGTGCATAATTTAGTAGTTTTACAATATCTGCCTTCAAAGTTTAGACGGGCTATGCTGGTTTTACTTTAGTTGCGTACTGTATATAAATATGTACAGCTTTGCATTAATCATGTCCGGCCCCATGGTGTTGGGGTAGCGCGCCTGCCTTTCACCCGGAGGCCCCGGGTTCGATTCCCGGCACCGTCAGGGATTTTAAAACTCACGTGAGGGTTGGAATGGGGTGCACTTAGCCTCGTGAGTACAATTGCGTAGCTGTCTGACAGTGAGGCAGCGCCCCGACCACGAAAAACAAGATTAACGGCCGAGGGACCCAATGAGCTGATCACGTGTCACCCCAATATCTGCAGGCCAAATGGCTGGGCAGCGGTCACTTGATCGGTTTAGGCCCTTATGGGCTCTATAGTGTCAGGGGTTGACTTTTGGTTGTTGTTGACTTTGCATTAATCATTCACATGATGAATTCAGTCCACTCACTCTTAGGTTGACTGTTTTCCTTGCTTTCTTTTTTCGTTTCTTTAGGGGTTTTGCGACCTCATGGTCCTGTAGCGCCATGTACTTGAGTGTGTGTAATTTGTGTGATAACCTGTGTTATTGTCATGGCTGTACTAGTGTGTGTGTATTTATGTATTGTTGAGGATAGAATTCGGAAGGAGATGGCTGTGGCCTTAAGTTTGGAACCATCCCATCATTTTGCCTGGTTTAGAAGTTGGAAGCCACGAAAAACCTCCTCCAGTATTGTTGAGGTGGGGGAACTCGAGTAGGGTCCGTTGCCCGCCGCCATTAAAATCCGAAAAGTTTTCTATAGAAATGGCCAATGTTACAAATATTCAGGAGTTGAATATTTTATCGCTAGGGGGTGTTATTGCATTTATTCAGTAGTACCAACATTATCGGTTGGTGCTGGTTTTTACGCCAGTGCAAAACATGGAATCCTTGAGGTCTGTTGTCTGACCTCAAACACAAAACAGCATTACATTAAAGTAAATAAAATAAAAATTAATAATTAAAGTAAATTAAATAAATGTATACAGTAAATAAATAAATAAATACAATAAATAAAATACCTAACCTAACCTAACTTAACCTAACCTATTGCAATCAGCAATTTTCGTCCAGACAGTCATAGTGCAATTTTCGTCATCAGTAATTTCGACCAGACAGTCATAGTGCAATATTTGTCTTGTCGCCAAACCCCACAACAGGGGATTTTGGTGAAGTGAAGTTGGCAGCATTGGTTAATCCAACATAATCCTGCATGGCATCCAGTCTTTTGGTAAGTTTATTACTTGATAGTTAATGTTGATAATTTCTTTATTTTGAAAGTGTGAGCGTGGTGTTTATTAATGGCAGTTGGCTTTAATAACGTGGCACAGTAAGTACTGTACCCGATATCTAATCGAGGCTATCGGCTACGCCAGCTGTAGTTGAGCTTTGTGGTTAAGAAGAAAAGATAGCGCTCAGATCGAGTCCGTGAAGTTGAAGGAAATGACGTAGGAGACTATGTGAGAAGGAGTCACTACCCCTCAAATGCAAGGAATCACGGGAGAAATAATGGATATTTATGGAGATTAATTGGAAATAAAGTCTTATCTAACCTCAGAAGAGAAAGGAATTATATGGAATTTTAATAACAACTTTAGAAAAGGTGGATAACTCCTTAATTGAATGTAACGGCTTCATAACAGAAGATATGGGCCGAGGTTAGATCTGTGACGTCAGAGAGAACAGCGGAAGGGGGATGACAAGTCACGTGCTTGACGATGTGAGCTGTAGCAGCACGCGGTGACGAGGAATAAGTTCATCAGTAGTTCTATTGCATTCTGCTCGAGTAGCAAGTCGGGAGCGTGACATTATCTAACGCAGTGCAGTACCGTGACATTTACCTGCATGGCAGGATCGCTAAGCGAAGTTAGCATTGTGATTTCAAGAGCCCGGTACAGTAAAGTAGGCCAACCAGAGGTTGAGTCGCAATGGCAGTGAGCGATACGCAGGAGGCCGGTGAAAGGGAAACATCCTAGTTTTGAACATTGAAGTTGCATTCACATGTATTTTAAATCAACGTATTTACAAGCTTATAACTTGCAGTAGAAACAAGCAGTATTTCACTAGGAATAACGAACATTATTATGGCTGTATTCACAACGAATAATCGCTTACCGAAGCATTACAATGAGGCTAGTGATTAACTTCAAATTGTACATAGACAGTGAAGCAGAACTTGTCGTGCATTGGGCGACATTTTGTAACAGTTTAATAGTCATCGTGTGGAACATTGCATTCTGACATTTTAAGTTTATGATGTTTGGACTTAGGTTTCAGCAGTCCAGGTATTTATTACATTTGCAATTTACACATATTCAACGGATAGTCAGATGGATTTAAAGTTATTACAACGATATTACAGCATACAATATGATGTGTTTAAACGGGGCGTATTTAAAGCGACCATGGGGCCGTTCACACATTGCTGCATTATGCCAAATGGGACTTGGATCTCATGAATTTTATGCAATAGTGACATGTGCATTATATAACTTTACTTCATGAACATTTATGAATTTTATTCACACAACGAACGCAGTTAAACATGTACACTTTCTGAAGTTATATTTTCCTGTCGATACAATTCGATCGCTGTGAAGATGAACGTTATTAGTGAATGTCGACCAAGCATTTTTCATTGAACAGTGGCGTAACACACCCGAAGATAGAATGGGGTACCCAGTTAAATTGAACTTTTGTGGAGACTATTGGACAATATCCGTGATGGATATCATTCATTTCACCATGTGGGGCTAGGCGAATGAAGAGACGTGATGGCAGCTCAGAGCGATGGATTCGGTTCCTAACGAGGAGGATAACTACAACACGATGTGCATTTGGATGGAGCCAAGTGTGATTTCAGTGGCAAATACAACGATTTCGCCGATCTTTCGAGAAATCAGTTGCGTTCACTTGGATAATCGACGATCATGGAATAATTTATTAACATCCGGAATATGAAGGTATTGTGAGAGCTATGACATTACTGATATGATTTTAGCATGATCCTGGGCACACTAGTATATTCTTTAGGAGTGTTATTTTCGACATGGCTTGAATGTTTTATTACTTCGTTTGCAGAAATATGGTGTTACCATATGAGATGGCAGGCACATTTATCCGACGTTTTCACTATTGATTGACTTTATTAAGCAGGAGTTTGATCTTAATATTTTTCTTCAGTGATAGTACTTTTGACTATGGATATTTTATCGACTACTAGCTCTACCTGGCATGCGTTGTAATGCCAATCAAAGAAAGTGTTGGCGTTGTAACTTTGTTTGTTGAAGTGCTTTTGGATTCCCAATATTTATTTACTTTCCGTTAACCACCTCTAAACTATTGTAAAATTGATTTACTATCTCTAAAAGAATCATGGGAGCCAGCTCAACAACTCACCAAAGTTTCATCGCAATGAAATAAATGGTATATGAACGCATACGGGACTTTGTTGAAACGATTCGAGTGCCGTCACCCATTTGTTGAATATACTCGTACGCTACCTATTGTAAAATGGATTTACTAAGTCGAAAACCTTCCCTGGCGTGTACACAACAACTCATGAACGTTTCATCGCAATCGGATGAATGGCATATGAACGCATACGGGATTTTGTTTAAACGATTCACGCGCCCTCACTCATTTGTTGAATCTTTTGTGCGCCACCCATTGAGAAACGGATTTTCTAATCCATACACCTTCGCAGGACTGTACTCAACTCACCAACGTTTTATCACAATCGGATGAATGGTATATGAACGCATACGGGACTTGGTTGAAACGATTCACGCGCTGTCGCTCATTAGTTGAATGTACTCGTGCGCTACCAATTGTAAAATGGATTTACTAAATCAGAAATCTTTGCGGGAGTGGAAACAATATTTCTCTAAATTTCATTGCAATCGCATGAATGGTATATGAACACATACGATTATTTTAAACGATACGCGCGCCGTTGCACATTTGTTGAATCTACTCGTGCGCTACCTATTGTAGAAAGGATTTACTAGGTCAGAAACCTTTCCTGGAGTGTGCACAACAATCCAGCCAAAGAATCTTAGCAATCGGATGAATGGTATTTGAACGCTACGTGACTTTGTTTAAGCGATTCGCGTGCCGTCGATCATTTGTTGAATCTACTTGTGCGATACCTATTGTAAAGTGGATATACCAAGCCAGAAACCTTTCCTGGAGTGTACACAACATCTCACCCAAGTTTAAGAGCTATCGGACGAATGGTATATGAACGCATAAGGGACTTTGTTGAAACGCTTCGCGCGTCTTCGCTCATTTGTTGAATCTACTTGTGCGCTACCTATTGTAACATGGACTTACTAAGCCTGAAACTTTCCCTGGAGTGTACACAACAACTCACCCAAGTTTAGCCGCTATCGGACGAATGGTATATGGACGCATACGGGACTATATTGAAACACTTCGCGCGTCGTCGCTCATTCGTTTAATCTACTTGTGCGATACCTATTTTAAAGTGCATTTACTAACCCAGAAACATTCCCTGAAGTGTACACAACATCTCACAATGTTTCATCGCTATCGGACGAATAGTATATGAACGCATACGGGACTTTGTTGAAACGCTTCGTGCGTCGTCGCTCATTTGTTGAATCTACTCGTGCCCAACCTATCGTAAAGTGGATTTGCTAAGCCAAAATCCTTGCCTGAAGTGTACACAACCTCTCACCCAAGTTTCATCGCTATCGGACGAATGGTATGTGAACGCATACAGGACTTTGTTGAAACGCTTCGCCCGTCGTCGTTCATTTCTTGAATCTACTCGTGCGCTACCTATTGTTAAGTGGATTTACTAGGCCAGAATCCTTCCCTGATGTGTACACAACAACAACTAAGTTTAGATGCTATCGGACGAATGGTATATGAACGCATACGGGACCATGTTGATACACTTCGCGCGTCGTCGCTCATTTGTTTAATCTACTTGTGCGATACCTATTGTTTAGTGGATTTACTAACCCAAAAAGCTTCCTTGAAGCGTACACAACATCTCACCCAAGTTTCATCGCTATCAGACGAATAGTATATGAACGCATACGGGACTTTGTTGAAACGCTTCGCGCGTCGTCGCTCATTTGTTGAATCTACTCGTGCTCTACGTATCGTAATGTGGATTTATTAAGCCAGAAACCTTGCCTGAAGTGTACAGAACATCTCACCCAAGTTTCATCGCAATGGGATGAATGGCATATGAACGCATGTGGGACTTTCTTGAAACATACACACGCCATTTTGTTGAAGCTACTCGCGCGCCATATATTGTAAATTGGATTTACTACGCCTATAACTTTTCCGGGACTGTGCACAACAGCCCACCAAAATTTGATCGCAATCGAATGAATTGTATATGAACGCATCACCATTATGTATTTGTTTAATCTACTCGCGCGCTATCTGTTTTGAAATGGATTAACTATGCCTATAAACCTCCCGGAAGTGTTTACAACAACTCACCAAAATTTGATCGCAATCGGATGAATGGTTTATGAACGCATAAAAGACGAACACACAGACATTCCTTTATATATATATACTAGCAGAAGTACCCGTTCTTCGAACGGTGTTCGTTGTTAACACCAGACATTATCAATTGAGCTAATGTTGCAATGGTTAGCGGTTGGTCATTCCTTCAAGTTTATCAGAAAGAAGTTAGTTTTCTGGGAATATCACACACACGGTTAATTTAAGGCCCTTAAAATGTAGTTTTCGGAGACCCTTTATAGATTCTCGAATTTTGTGTCTCACATTGAGAAGCGCAACATATGCTTCGGTCGTCCTTCTAGGATAATTTTTATATTTCGCCTATTTTAGCATGTATTGAGAAGTTTTTCTCTATATCCACCCTTCTACTCTATGAAAAGTGCGGTGAAGAGTTTTATAAATGATTGATGTATTGACTCTCATGGTTACCATACCTAATTTTACGATGCTCCAAGCATCCGAACACGAGTTATAGGCGTAGGCTACATAAAGATGCAAAGAAAGACAGACAGACAATTCTATTGTCTACAACATATTAGCGAGATATCCAAATATTGGTTTATCTACCACACAGTATCAAACAAAATCATCCTTACGATGAACCCGTTTGTCGAAAAAAAAAAAAAGTTAAAATGTGCTCTCAGACTAAATTCACCTAACGTGTACTTCCTGACGTGAAATAGAATTGAAAGCCTTGTAGACGAAACGCAATACACGTCACATAAAAACTGACCCTCTACGTTGTGCTAGGTGCCCATACACAGGAAGACCCCTTTCATAAATTATAAAGGCTTGTGGTGCATGAAAATTCAGGTTCTTTAGCCTCAAATTGCCCAAATTCCTAAAAGCCGCAAAAAATGCTGGTTCAATTCAAGAATTTTTGAAAATAATGTTGCTGTTTAGAGATATAATAGACCTTCTGTACTATATGTCGAACGTGAAAATTGCATGAAAAAATTCTAGGTTACCCCTTGACCCCCCCTTAATTGCATTGATGAATTGTGCAGTCTACGTTAGTTCCGTGATAACCTTATAGCCATGTGCAAACTTTCACAGAAATGTAATAAATGGAGTGACATTGCTTCTTACAGAAATAGAAGGAAAGTTGTAAGCCACCCCTTGATATAATGTTCTCATGGTTACCGATTTGCATTCCTTCATTAGTTTGTTAAATTAAATTAAATTAGTTCTCTGGGAATATTTCAGAAACTGATGGATTTAGAGCCTTATAATGTAGTTTTCGAGGACCCTTTAAGGCCCCCGAGTTTTGTTTCTGGCACCGAGGGGATTTGTCTCGTCGTTGTACGCCATAATATAGTACTAATAATAATATAATATAGGGAGAAATGATAACAGCTATTTTTTAAAATTATTAATGCAGCCAATGGCCATGTACTTTTCTTTTCAGGACGGGTCAGGGAAGGGATATTATCAGAGAAAGAAGCATTCAATCACGCATGAGCAAAATGGAAATGGCCTACCATTTAACTAAGGACATCTAAAAGAAAAGGTTAATATCCTTCAACGCAAAACTAAAACATTACTGCAGTGTCATCCGTCCGGAGGTCTTGCATGCTTCTGAATGCCTCACGATGGACAAAAAAGGCTTGGTCGAGAAACTGGAGGCCAAAGAAGGAAAAATTTTGAGAAAGATATTGGGTTCCATCAAAGACAATGGGGAATACAGAAGACGGCATAACCATGAACTATATACTCATGTGGAGAAGATAAGTAACGTCATCCGGAAGAGGAGGATACCATTTTTTGGGCATGTGAAACGAATGAGCCCAGCGAGACTGACCAACCGCAACATAACTTACTTTCAGGAGAGGAAAACGAAATGGGCCTGGTTCATAGAATTGGATAAAGATCTGAAAGAAGTGGGGATTACACCAATAGACATTCAGGAGCGCGCCCCACTCAAAAGGAAACTTCAAGCTTGCAAAGGTTTCCAAGAAAAACCGAAGCTGAAAACGGGAAAGATTTGGACCCAGGAACGGAAGGAAGTCCACCGAGAACGAATGCGGGCGAACTGGGCAAACATCAAAGCCAGTAGGAGACAGTGGGAATGACGCGGTCCATAGATGGCCTATACGAAATGAATGAATGAATAATATGGGCGTAGGAATATAATAGACCTGCCGTACCACACCCGCAGGTGTAAATCGCGTGAAAAAATTCTAGAGCGCCTCTTGATCCCCTAAAGCGCGTTAAAAGTATTGATGAATTTTACGGCTCAATTTGGTTCCGTGATAACCTTCTAGCCGTTTGCAAACTTTCACACTAATGTAATTAATGGAATTGCATTGCGTCTTACAGCAATAGATGGACCTCTGAGAATCTGTTGCCATGGTTACTGGCTTGCATTTGTTCATTAGTTTATTAAATGAAATTAGTTTTCTGGGAATATCTCAAAAACGGTTGGTCTTAGGGCCTTAAAATGTGGTTTTCGGGTACCCGAGTTTTGTCTCTCACATTGAGGGGCTGAAAATGAGCTTTGTCTCGTCCTTCTACGCCTATTTCAGCATGTATTTTAAGGGGGTAGGCCCCCTTTTATGAGGGGTACGGAGAAGAGGTATATCAATGATAAGTGTCGTGCCTCTGATGGATATCTGTACCAAATTTTACGTTGATACACCCAGCCGTTCTCGAGTTATAAGGGAACAAAGTTGTCCACAGACGAACAAACAAACAAACAGACAGACAGACGAAAAAAATAAATTCGCGCGCATCCATCAAAAACAGTCTGAAACGCGTAAACAACTCAATTTTCCATAGAAATTCAGAGAAAAACAGACAAACTTTCATTTTTATATATAGAGAGATATACTGCACCGGTCGGTGTTGACCGTGTTTTATTGCACATATTTAGGTTTCACTCGCTAACCGTTGGAGATATACGAAAAGTGATAAGGACCTTTCGGATAGAAAATTAAATGTTAAAGCTCATGTTTGCCATCAAAAGTTTGCTATTTCTTAGCGTTCTCTTTTTATTTGAAATGGAATTATGAAATTTTGAAACCAAAGGGTGTAGTGACGTCACAAATGTCGGTTTTACTCGCTAACCGTTGGAGATACACGAAAAGTGATAAGGACCTTTTGGATAGAAAAATAAATTTCAAAGCTCGTGTGTGCCATCAAAAGTTTGCTACTTCCTACCGTTCTGTTTTTATTTGACATGGAAATATGAAATTTTGGAACCAAAGGGTGTAGTGACGTCACTAAAATGGTCGCCATTTTTTAATAGTGCAAAATTTCTAAATCAAAAGTATCCTATATGTAAACCAGGTAAATCAGCTACATCCATTCAAAATTTCATTTAAATCGGACCAGTAGTTCTTGCGTTATTAACACACAGACAGACAGAAAGACAGACACTCACAATCTCATTTTTATATATTAGTATGATATAAGATTTCGAAGCTCGAGATCTGCAGTCGGATAGTTTAGATTTTTGTCTGCTTGTTGCATACTAGCGAGTATGTGGAGATCATCAGCAGGGATTTTTCTTTTATTGGATTGTTTTTGGGATGTGGAATTAAATTCGCTCAAGCGGATCAATATCGCTTTTATGTGGCAAATAGAATATAGTTGATTCCAATCATGTACACTCATTCATTAGTCTACGGAGACGGGGCTGTTACCTCAAGTAGCTGTGTGGTGTTATTCGCCTTACCCGTCGTTATAGGGATTTATCATCTTAGTCTACGGAGACGGGGCCTGTTACCTTGAGTAGCTGTGTGGTGTTATTCGCCTTACCCATCGTTATAGGGCTACCATATTATCATCCGAGTGTAATTATGATCGTAAGAGGATTAAACAATAAACTACCAGTCACATATCAGTTGATCATTGTTAAATAATTCAGAAATAAATGTCAGCAGGGTTACACTTCGTAATTCTTGTCTTGCCAATCCAATAGTTTGTTGCATTACTCTTTTGAGAGTACATTCATTTAACATTTAGTAATTTGATACTCTTTTGTGAGTGATTTCATACATTTGAGAAGGATTTCAAGTAATTGTGTCTTGTAAGACGAGTTATTCATTATTAGGAATTTATTACAGGCAGATGATGAACAGATATTATTGATAAGAGTTAATATAACACATTGGTGATCTTTTTGTAGTAAATTTAGAGGATCTTAACAGAGATTTTATACTCTGAATTAAAGCAAATCTTGGATTGGATTACGATTACTCTGGTAATTTTCCAATTGTTTAATAAGTTGTCTGGACATGAGAATACTGACTACAGTTTTCGTAGATCCGATTTGTCCACAGTCTGAAGCCAGTTATAATTTTTGTGGATCATTCTATATGATGAGTTGAGGCATTTTCATTACAGTTTGTGAGGTTGCCAGAAGAAGATTTATAATATTGTCAATAAGAGTTTTGATGCAGACATGAGGTCGTCGAACCCAGTCTAGTGTATTTTTGAAGTTCATGCTGTGCGCTGAATAATTGTGGTATTAGGTGAAATAATAATGGTGTTCAAATGTGATATTTGACGAAATGAATTTAAATGGTGAAGTTTTGGATGGTAAGATCCATCGTGATTTTGTAGATGCAACATATTTTTTGGCATGGTAATTAATTAGAGGAACTGGTGCATATTTTAAGACAACGCTCGGTAACCGATATTAAATATTTTGTGGAAATATAAATTTTATAATCCAAGATTCTCTAATTATAATAATAACAATAATAATGATTTATGGAATCACTATCTGAAGTTTAAACATATTAATGATCTGACCAATAAATTAAACGAATAATAATTGATTAAACAGCTGATAAATAAATGAATAAAAATGATAATTAATTAAAGGAACTAATAATTAAAATAAATATAAATAAATCTAAATAAAAAAATGAAATTTAAACGAGTTGATGAATTAACTAATTTAAATGGATGAATTAAATAATTTAAGTTGATGAATTAAATAATTTAAATGGATGGATTGAGATATTTTAATTTAAATGAGATGATGAAATAAAAGTAAATGGATGATTTCCAAATGATTTAATGAGTTGATGAATATAATAGTTATTTAAATGATTTGATGATAATGAAATTAATAATTCTGATTTGAGTAGAACAGATAACCGAATGATAGCTGATGTGAGAAGCATTTAATTAGTTTTACATGATGATGATGATGATAATAACAGATGATTAGAGAAGGATTTTTGACTCACAATCGAGTAGTGGTTAGAGGTGATGTAAATAATATGTACAAATTTATTATTAATCTTAGGAGTGATTGTTGGGATTTCAACATGTATAACAATGACATTTGAGTCATTTATGAATGATTATTTACATGGTAGTGTTATTATAAAATTTTATTGTGTGTTAGAAAGCTTAACATTTAATTAAATCCACATGCCTGATGTTATATTAACCAGAGCTAGGTCTCTGGGATCACAAAATGTCAGTGACGAAAGACATAGTGCTACGGTGGCCCTGAAAACTCAAGACAACTCTTGTTTTTTTTCTTTACCATGCGGATAATAATGTTTCTTTGATGTAGTGTGGAGATGGTTCGATTTGTGAGGACATTGACATCATAACTGTTAGATTCGACCATACTCCTAGGCAGGATTTTATTTTATTTCTGTTCGAGCACTCAAGTTAAATAAATTTTATTTTATCTTAGTTGTGATCTCATGATGATGTGTTTTCCCAATCCTTTCCTTTGTCATGTTTAAGGCTTAACCAGGAAGGATGTGGTTTATTAGGGATTCAGTTGATGGCGCCCATTTCTAACTTGATATTATGACTAAATTTAAGCCCGTAACGACCCTGGAGATATTTTATCACATGCTACCCTCTGCTTTTGTAATATTTCAACTGAATTTCCATCACATTCCTTATTTTATTTTATGTTCATTTAACTCCACTCTGGTCTGGGATGCCAGGTATGGGATGTAATGGCAGATGGGTCATCGCATACCTCGGATGAAAGGGTGCAGTACAAACCATTTTCAGAGAGCTACTAAGAAAAACAACGCACTTTTGAAACGGGCAATGGACAATACACGAGAGCCGAGGTGGGAATTGAGCCCTCCTCTTATCAGTTATGCCTCACGAGGCTTACTGTACCCCGTTCCAGTCCTACCATCAGAATTAACGTTTCTTGGCAAAACTGGGAATCAAAATCCGACCTCCAGGGCTACATCCAAGAATGCTAGCAGCTGCACCATGTGGTGGTCTTCATCCTGACGTGTAGGATAAATAAGACAATGTGTGGCTGTGAAGTGAAACGCCTTGTTTTGCTTCCCATATATTTTATTCGGGGGTGAAAGTTCATGGACAACGAATGGTGTGAGTGATCTGCAGCATCTTCATGACTGAGCTGAAAAGCATGCATCATCGAAATTACACACAAAGAAAACCTTGAACTTCCTCACGTTTGCCAATTTTAATATAGCCCAGCAGATGGACACGGGATGCCGAATAGAAACTCGCATTCAAAAGGTAGCCCAAAACAGATATATTTTGAGCATTTACTTAATTGCATTAGATTTTGTAATGCATTTGATTTGGCATTGCGCGGACTTCTCGAGTCTGAGAGATCAAGAAAATCTTGAGTTTTTCTTTGGACTAATCTATTTTTGTGCAGAATTAGATAATGCTATGAAACTCATCTGGAAAAAGTGACTGTGTTCAGCTGCACCTCAAAATCAATTCAAAATGAAATTGTATAGTGCATGCTTGAAGTTTCCCATGAGGAAACTGCGAAAGAAATAAAAGAATCAAAATGTGTGTGTGTGCCATAACATTCAAAACAAGTGATGTAGCATAACATTCATGTAGAAGTGTAGGAATAGTATAGGAAAAATACGTTTTAAATTTCTGCTTTTCATTATTTTCTATCTTAGTGATTCTTAGAATAGTCTTATATCAGTGATCATTTGATATTTATGTGAACCACCACTTTTTCGAACGACCAGCCGCCACTTGTGGCTAGCATTCATGACTGTCTCTGCAAAAGGTCCGGGTTCAATTCCAGGTTAAGAGAGGCCATTAATGAGGTACACTCAGCCTCATGGGGGTAAAACTGAGAAGAGGCGGGTACAATTCCTACCTCAGCTATTCTAGAAGTGGTTTTCCGTGAATTCCAACTTCAACTCCAGGCAGATGCCCGGATGGTAGACTACTTAACATACAGTAAGGTTACCGCCGTTTCCTGCCTTAATCTTACCTCAATTATACAGTACATACACAATCTATTACAGACATTACAGTGAGCCAGGTTCTTAGAAAAATTCTACACACACACATGTACACGGGGCTACATGACCGCGATGTTCCAACACCCCTAAAGAAACAACAAAAGCAACAAGTTGTTGAAGACCGTACCGTACCGGCAGCCTATATCATGTCAAGAGCTGCGATTTACTTAGGCCGGTAGGCGACTCTCAGTACCGGTAGTTATAGAATTGCCAGAATAGAGTAGCCTAGCCAGAGCCGTATTAAGCTGGTGCGGGGCCTGTAGCAAATGTTACTAGGACGTCCAAGGATTTGTTTGATGATAAAATGAAACACAACATTTGCAAGCGACCTTTTCTCGATTTAATGTGAGCAAATTTAGAGATACCGTAATACTAGACCAAGTTTTCTAAGTAGATTACTTTCAATGTACATTTAAGTTGAGGTCACAAACGATCTTGTTTTATCAATGTTTCTTAGCTCAATTTTTACACGCTTTAATGTCTAAATAGGACGTTCTCCATTGCAGTTATTAACCGGCATGTCCCAAGACGGGGTGCACTGATATTCATATAACACGACTAACTTGCTAATATGCACTGTAAACTGTATGTAAATATAAATATACGTCAAATAAACATATCTTGAACGATGATACTGATTCAGAAATTTGATAGTTATTTGGAAGTTTGACGGTGAAAAAATTTCGGACAAAGATGACGAGCACACAGTTACAAGACTCTCACTACCGCTCACTACAGCATGGCATTGCAGAAAATGTGCGCCTTGTCACAACTTGTACCCCTTGTCGCCAGGGTGCAGCACCTTTAGAACTCTTCTGGTCTAGGTGCGGGGCTCCCAGAAGCCCGCGGCCCGTAGCATTTGCTACTTCTGCTATATGGCTAATCCGGCCACGGGCCTACCGGAAGTTCTAAAACCTACAAATTTATGGCGGTATGCAGTATAAATGGCGAAAACCAGACATCAATAGAGTTAAGAAATGAAAAGATACAAGAAGTGAATGAGTTTAATTATCTGGGAAGTAAAATAACGAATGATGGAAGAAGCAGCAGAGAGATATTAAGTAGGATTGCCCAAGCCAAGAACGCTTTCTATAAAAAGAAGAACCTATTTACTGCAAGGAACATAAGTCTTGATGTGAGGAAACTAATGTTGAAGACCTATGTATGGAGCGTCGCGCTATATGGCAGCAAATCTTGGACAATAGGCGAGAGATAGAGGAAAAGACTACTGGCATTTGAAACCTGGTGCTATAGAAGGATTATGAAAATCAGTTGGAAAGAAATGGTCACAAATTAGGAAGTCTTTAGAAGAGTGGGAGAGAGAAGATGCTTCCTTAAATATTTAAAAAGAAGAAGGAATCACCTCGTGGGCCACATACTGCGACACAATGGACTGATTAAGCTTATAATCGAGGGAACAGTAGACGGCAAGAATTGTAGAGGAAGACCCAGACTGGAGTACATGAGTCAAATACTGCGAGATATGGGTTGTGGCTCATACTGTGAACTGAAGAGGAAGACGGAGAGACGGGAAGAATGGCGAGCTGCTGCCAACCAGCCTCACGACTGTTAACCACAGAGAGAGAGCAGTGGCTCTTAAAATACCAATCATATAGTTGTTTTAACATGCTATAAATTTACTGGATCAGTCAGGTAATACAGAATAATTTCATACGAAACGGTAGGCTACCCTTAATAATGGTAAGACGATAATATTGAAGAAATATATTTCATTTTGTCGCACATTTCAAAGGGATAGAAAAAAAGAAAGAAAGAAAGAAAGAAAGAAAGAAAGAAAGAAAAATGTGCTTCAAAACAATAAGTTAGTTGGTCTGTTGTTAACGAATTGTCGTCCACTTGCATCAAACCAAGTTAAATGTTATCGGTATTAGTCACTACAATACCTTATACTCTTTAGCATTAAAGCGAAGATTTAATCTACGTTTTATGTTAATGAGTCTCGTTGTATGGAGAATTAGGTTACATTTGAAACAAAATCTCGATTGCAATAGCAGATATTGTGACTTGTTAGGAATCAGATGTTGTGTAGCCTATGTAGCCATGAAATAAAAAGCAAAGTGAGTTTACTAAAGTGGTTAAAGCAAAATTTATGTGGTAAAACCGGCGAAGGTGAAAATTGAAGAAATTTCGAATAAAAATTTGCAACTCCAGTGCAATAAGTGTCCATGTGAACTGCTCTCAACAGGACCGCGCAAGACCTTCACCGGATAAGTAGCCTGTACAATACAGTACAATCAGAATTGACCATTTATAACAACCAAATATTCACTCCAAACAGGCAAATTCCGGGGGTCAATCACCACTTCCAGTATCTTAAAAAAAACAGCACACAGACTACAACTTATAAATACTGACAAGTTGCATTACTACTGACTCAATTCAACTAAATAATGTACATATTGTAAATATGTTGAACCATATTTGCAGACATAGATTTTATAGCCTAAGTGTAATGGATCTGATGCTTGAATATCGAAACTGGTCATCCTAGGGCCGATTGTATAAACATCGCTTGACTGGGGATCAAATTAACTGGAGTTCAAAATGTGAACCAAGTTCAGTCGTCGTCCATGTTATATAAAACTATTCGCGGGTTCCGAGATCCCAATTCAACTTGATCTCAAGTTCAAGGATTTCAATATGGCAACAGCGCAATATAGTAAGAATATTCACGTATAGAGTGCACTAAACTCATTTCGCCGAGTGATCTTCAGCTTTTTGTTTGTTTATTTTTGTATATGTTAACCTCAAAAGAAAGTGTTTGACATGTGTTGCGGAAAACTTATGTAGAACATAAGCTAAGTGCACACCATGTTTGTCTGAGCGGGAATGTTAAGACAAAAAGAGTAACATAAAAGACCATTTCAGTACCGGTAACCGGAAAAAGAATGTTCCATGGACTTCAAATTCGCGGCCGAAATTTCGCAAAGGACTTGCAACCGAATCCATAAAGGTAGGTGAAGTCAATTGATATAATTATTTACAGCTTTTAAATATAGATGCGATTACATTGCTAAAAGATATATAACACGGTTTTAAACCATTTTTTAATTTCTTTCAGGTTCACATTTGATTAGGCTATAGCTAGCTGATCCAACCTGTGCTGAAAGTGGGTTCACATGTGAATTGTGGTCACATACAACTTTTGATTTTCATACAAATCACTGTGCTTTCTCCTGTATGAAATCCATGAAGGTAAGTTCCTTGCACATCATTTACTTACCGGTATGTTGTATAGTAGGGCATTTCTCTGCCCCACCTATCTACCTAACCTGAAAATAATCTACAATAGCTGAATTTGGTCCATGTACCATAGTTTTATGCATTAATGAAGTGAGTTTCAAAATGTAGATAGGGAAAGAGCATGTTGATCCCTGATATCAGGACCCTGAAAGTCTCCATAAGTATAATTTTACATCAATTACACTGTTAGACCTATATAATACATGCTAACACAAGTAGGCTAGCTCATTCCTCAAGGTAAGTAGGCTACTGGTAGTGAACACTGAATCAGTAGCCTATATATTGTAAACTATTGATTGCTTAGTTTATTTGCGTAGCATTGCTTGAAACTCTTGTCATTGTATCACAATGGACAACAGGCTATCCTTTTTATTGGCAACCAAGGGCCCTAAATCTTAAAATAATCCATCAAAAAATAATATACTAGCATGCATTGCTAGGTAATGGTATAGGTTTGGAACAGTTTTGTATCCAAAGGTTTATTTAAATCAAAACTTTAATTTAATTTTGCAAATTAATGCGATATTAGTATTATTAGGCCTACTCCAACGGCAACATCATACCATACATCATGTTTGGAAACTCATTGCTATTCTTTCTCGTAAGCTGCAATTGATTACTATAACGTTTGCAACATTGTTGGTATGGAAAATCTTAAAAATAAATTGGTAGAAAAATGTGCAGTAGCCTATATTACCTAGATAAAAGAAGTACTGGTACGGTATGTAAATAAATATACTGTATCATACTCAAGGAGGCCTCCAGTTATTAGGTCATGGTATAGTGCAGGTAATTAAAGTGGATGGTCTTACACTCCAACTATTTTTACAACACATGACCCAACAGCTGAAAGCCTCCTTGGTCATATATGCAGCCATGAAAATCCAATTCCTGGAATATACTGTAGCCTACCTCAGGCCCCGGGCTAAGGTGATAGACGCCCTGGGAAAATGGTCTATTGGCGCCCTTTTTCTCATTTATGTGTTATAAAAATAGCACAATAGTTTCTTTTTTCAAACAACTAAGTTACTAATATTGTATCACAGCAAATAATATGAAAAGTAAGTCGTTCATACAATTTTGTAGTCATTTATTGATACATTAATCACAATAGAACCCAGGATTACAAGTTCAAAAGTTAAATTTTAAAAGTACGATACACAGAAACATTTCAAATCAAAGGTTTTTTCTGGCTTTTAACTTTGCAAATTTATTTAAAATGTCAGAAAAGTCTGTGCTAAGGGTTACGTCTTTTTCCACAACACAACAACAATAGAGAATTTAGTTTGCTATCTGAAAGAGTTATAATACTGTTTTATAATATAATCATGATTAAACATAAATACCACGAATGTATGTGATATTTAATATTACTTTTATGTTATATTCGCGTAAATTATAGTTATATTATCCTACTGTTTAAAGATTTCCATGTCATACATATTTTTAATGTTGGGATTGTTGGGTCAACCTTTTTCAGCGTTCAGTGTCACCTAAATTTCGGCGCCCCCTAATATTTGGCGCCCTGGGCAAATGCCCAGTATGCCCGTTTATAGCCCGGGGCCTGGCCTACCTCTTATCATTCTTTTTTCACCCTTTGCATTGATCTGTTATGCCTATTTTTTTAACTAAGCTTAACGTGAAAATAAATGATAATGTTACTGTCTTGTATAAAAATAGAGTTCTTCCTCTGGTCGTACTCCATTCATAGGGGGCAGTAAATTACAGTGAATTCTTTATCATGTATGCCTGTATGCCCGGGCTGAACTCGTGCTCACAATTCAGTGTGACCAGGCATTTCTGTACAGTTACACTGTAGCCACTGCTCAGCTCTCCACTTCAGTGTTGTGGAGCCAGCTCATGAGTATCCAAGAGCCTGAACATTTTTGCAGCCTTCGCTGGCAATGGCTACAATAGCTTACTGATGAACAGGGTATGTTAAAGCAACTTGATACCAATCTCTGATAGGGTTTAAGCAGTCTTTTTTGTTTCTGCTTCATTTTGGGGATTAGTACATGGTCATCAGCTCCTTGCACTGGAGTGTATGTGTGACTTTATTTGAGATACAAAATATTTGGCCATACAAACTGAAAAGTTTCAATAATTTAAATCTCTATAATGTATATAGTGTATTGTATTGATTAGATAGGTCATGTTACCATATTCTAAATTTAAGAAAACCTTGACACAGTACTGCCCAATACTAGGTCTCCTTAGCATGCTGCAGTAGAGAGGCAAACGTATCTGTTTACAGGAACTATGCTGAGATTGCTATTTATGGACAACATAAGCACATTGGTTCAGTAGCATGGTTTACGACAGTCTCAAATTAAATTATGGCAACATTTTGATATAAAGATAAATAAGCCTCTGTGAAATTTGTTACACCGGACTACATTTAATTGAAAGGGGGATGAATGAAATCTTCTGATGCTATCTGTTTTAGTACGTCAGCATCAAACATAGCAAGAAGGTACTAACTTAATTCCCAAGCAATAGGCAAATAAACTTAAAACGTGCACTACCGTATTAAATTAAACAAATTATTTAGCATGACTTTTTCCTAGACTTTTACTTATTATTTATTTATACTGTAAATTAGTGCACTTTATGCCCTAAGGCTAAATGAATGCTTAACCATGGTGAGAATTCAGTTGCTAAAGACACTCCACACATCACTTGTTATTTTCTAACATGCTGCAGGTTGCTTTGGAGGAGCCTTTAACAACACAGAGCAAGCAGAAGCCACTGTGTGGAGAGGACAATGGGCAAAATGAAAGAATAATTAGAATATGAAATATTGAGCAGGCAGAAACTGAAGTAAATAAAATGTACTAATGCATTATTTAATAAAAATAAAATAAAAGGTTGTAATGTAATTCTGAACTAGTTGTTAATTCTTCAGGCTGTGCCCGCTTCTCCAATGGGACAGGCGATCACCCGGCTAGCATCCCGGCCCCATCAGAAGAAACAGCCAAGGGAGTGGGTACAAAAAAAAATTAGGGCATGAATCTTGGTTCATACAGACAAGACTGAAAGAAAAGCTCCAGTGAGCTAGAGACAAAGGGTCTCGGGTCGTTTACGGGTCGGGATGGTAAATAGACTGAACCAGGATTCACAAGCAAAACCCTAACTTGAACTGACAAACAGAAAAGAAAGTAAAAGCCCTCGTAAAATCACATCTGCTCCTTTATTGGCCAAAGGATAAATAAATATGCAACCTGCCTATCACGCACGAGTATAATGTTATGGTGGGACAAAGTCCAAAAAGAAATAAAGTTCATAGTCCCTAAACAAAGAAAAAATTATACTTATTCAAACTCGTGGGTGCCCTCTCTTAAAGTTCCGACAAGGAGATCGTCTTTCAAAAAGCTAAATTAACCCTTCATTTATCGGTGCACACGTATGTAAACATCACTAGCCACTTAACACAAAGTTCACCTGCGGCAAAAAAAACTCTAAGAAAATATCGAATATCTATGTCATATTACACTACTAATTCTTATTATTATTATTAATTTATCTTCGCCTTTCCAACAACCTTGATCCACACGGTCATATTTGTCCTTGTAATTAAATTATAGCATTGTCAAATGTTTATGAAAGGTTAAGAACTTCGTAATAAGGCGCCCTAGCGTCTTTCATACACATAACAAACATTTAATCGTAACCCTTCCGCCGAACACTCTGTGTGAAGATCCAAACAACCTGACTGTCGAGCGCGCCATCAATTACACCCCTGCGCTATTCAATACAACTGAAATATAGGGGCCTACATGGGAATGTAGGTCGTCGAGTATAGCCATAACCTGAGATCGTGTACTAACCCTGTCAAATGGTTCACTAAAGGCTCAGTGTGATACGAGGTTAATTTTACACAAGAATTACACATGGCAAGTATCGCGCTCCCATCAAAGGCACGAATCTGACCACACAGTATACTCCCATCATCACAACAAATGATAGAGTACAAAAAACATGCCCATGACGGAAACGAAACACACCATCGTCGTCGAGCCCAACACGTTGGCGGCGCCACTCCCCCCCCCCCCCCCTGTGCTATTCAATACAACTCATCAATGAACGTGGCACGTTCGTCAAGAGGACCCTGTCCTTACAACTACAATTCCACGGACATCCGTCGCCCCGTGAATAATCTCGTCACATTTTGACGGAATAATACCATTTTTAATTACCACATAATTATCACAAACTTTACACAACTTCATTACAAAATAAATCATGCATTATTAGCATGTCTCAAGAACCCACACTAACAGAGCGTATCAACTTTATCGGGACCACGAGGTCGTATGATAATATGGCATCCTATCCAAGGAACCTTATCCGACAAACTTCAACCATATTCATTTGCAATAAAAATCTATGCAATCCGTGGCAAACCTTTCAGAATAAAATTCGAATAATGACCTCTGAAATCGTCAGGCTAGAATCTCCCAGCAAAATTGGGCATCTCCTATTATCGTTACCCAATTTCAAATTATTATTATTATTATGTCTCAGAGAATAAATACATGTCTTACTCCTACCATTGATGCTGTAAATTTATGTAGGTCAAATGACCCGAAAAGAAAGACAAAAAAACATCTGCACGACCCTATGAAAAAAATGATGCTCTTATTCAACCTGGAATAAATGATTATAAAGGGCGTTAAGTTACACGATCTCAGGTTATCTCATTGCATGGCTATCCGAGGTAGAAGTTCTCTTCTTTCTGATGAACAAGGATGGAAAGGAAACGTCTTACTTTATATCCGGCGTCCTCGGAAATCCATGGCGTCGGCGTCGTCATCGTCTGCGGCATCAGGGCGGCGGCGTCCCTCCAGCGTCCCCGCGATGTGGTCTCCCAGCGTACTGGTAGAGGTATCCGCCTCTGGCAACTCCCGATCTCCTGGCGACGCCCATGTCTGCCCACAGGTTGTCCCCGGGCACCTTCAGCAGCGGCGTCTCCCGACGTCCCAACCATGGTCCACTCGTCCATCTCGTTGCGACAGTTCATCCCATTATGGCCCCTTTAGAAGTTCAGTGCAGCATAATTCGCGTGTTAATATGCATGTTGATGCCCAGAATATATGAGTCCATGGTTATTAAGTTCATGCCGCCGTGTAGCAATATTACATTTCACTATATCAGAGCACATTCACGCTCTCACACTATGGCGTCTAGTTCCTGGTTCACTTGAGTTATATGTTTCACTTCCTTTAACCCGGTGACACACTTCCTTCCACGAGGAGCTATTTCGAGCTGGCCTTGACCGACATATCAAGTTGCTGGTGGCCTACAGTCTTTCAACACAAGCTTAAAATAGATGTGGCCTCCCTTACTGCGTTCTCATTGCGTTTCTTAAAATGCCGTACTGCTATGCTATTTCCGAATGGATATCTGTTACCATGTAGGGCCTCGCGATAATGCTTCGCCTTGACTATCGTTATATAGTTCTTCCCCTGATACTCGTAATTTTAAACACCTCCTGGTATCAATCTTTAATGAACATAAATTGTCGGCATAAACGGACTTCCTTTATCAATTCTAACTGTTTCCTCACATACTAGCGAGTCCGAAATTGTCTTGAAATTCACACTGTTCGACAAACAAACTGACATACTTCACTGAAAAAAAAACGCACTGGCAATACATGCACGCTAGTTTCAGGCTTCATGGCCTGCTGGTCACTCACGAAAACCATTCAAGTTCCCGATGTAAAATCACTGTCTACATGACATGGGCTAATCTTCCGTGCTCCGCTGTATGACATTCTCGTCCACGCACTACCGACTCACATACAGCTAACTCACATACTGAGCATTCCGGAACTCCGTCCTTCTTCGAGAAAAAGAAAGTGGGAGGGGTTGGAACCTTCTGGAGCATTCCCCTGCTCTCGCCGCGTCATGCCATGACGTCATACTGACTCTCCGAGTTCCTTCCGATCTCCTGTCATCCGGGGCCGGTAATTGACCCTGACTGGATCGGTCACAAGGCCATGTTAGTTCCTGAAATTGTTGCCACAATATTGTCCTCCAATGACTTAACAAGGTTACACAGTGATTGGTGTACCAAGTCCCTAACACTCATTTATGCTCTCTCTACAACTGAGCATAAAATCTTGTTATGTGCATATACAAAAATGTTTGTGTTAAATGTGCAACATGAGACTGGTGAAGACTGCAGATATGCTACTAAATTGGTCGAGGGGCATTCAGCATTATTGATCAAAGTTCATGTCCAGTACAACAGTTATCATTTGTAATGCACTAACAACTTTAATCAGAAATCTGCTGTTTGCCATTTAATTACAGTTGTCATGTATGGGACAGTCGAAGCCAAGCTGTTAACTGCTTGGTTATTGAATTTCTTGAAATTTGGTTAACATAATAACATTCGAATTGGGTAGGTTTTGGAGAACTTTCTATGAAGCAGACCACTGTTTTATTGGAGGATTCAGGTTCACTTCTCTTTCAAAAAGTAGTTTTAAAATATGGGTATTTATCACTTTAAAAAATTTAAATGTTAGAATATGTTATCAAATGGTTGTTGGAACATCTTGGTCAACAGCCCTGTGTACTTGGGTGTGTGTTGATTTTGTCTGATAACTTCAGGTGGCTGTAGTAGTGTATCAGTATGTAACTGTAATAAAAACAGTGGATTTAGTAAGTTTTCTATGGATGATATTTTAAGGAAAACCTGGAACAAGTTTGGGGTAGGTGACCCAGGATTTACAGGTACCCGTAAGTAGCATTCTAGCATTTGCCTTGGTATAGTGTGGGTACCCCTGAAGAGCCACACTCAGGATGATCAATGTCATCACTGGGATTAAAATCTTTGGACTTGTTGCATTTCCACAATACAGTCTTGGACCATGGCCCGATATAGGCCTACTCGGCTAAGCTGCTGGGTTGACATATGATTACACGCAGATAGTTTGGGTGGGTGGATAAATGAAATGTTGAGGACGTAGAAACTGAAGAAAATGAAATGTGCTAAAGCAATTTTAGGCCCTGAGAGTTCCTGAAATTGCTGCCACAATATCGTCCTGCATTGACTCATGTAGGGTGCGAGTTATTGAACGGGGTATTCCTTCTTTGGGAGATTTGTACTCTCTCCACCCCTTGAAACATTACATCTCAATCAAACACATTTTATATCCCTGCCTGAGATAACATCTATCCCCAATCAAAGAAAAATGCTTTCCACAAAGAAAAGAAAGGAGATTGTGAATATACACCCTATATGCTACAGCTGGTGATCTATTACAGTATTGTTTTAGCATTTCTTGTGAATGTGATGCAGTTGTACAACATGTGACTCTCCTCAAGTGCTCGGAGACACAGTCCAGGGGATGGTTGGATGACCTGGGTCCATTGACACTACTGGTATTTGGAAATATAAAACACATGAACACAGTAAAAGATGGGGAGTGGAGAAGTATGGAAGCAAAATAGGATAGATGGAAATGTTAAAAAACATTTTCTCAGTACAAATAAATTCATATACCTAGCAAAGATTTCTTGATCAAACATTTTGCATAAATGTAGGTCATTGAAATGTACATGTAAGGTATCTAAATTTACACGAGGGACTATTTAGAAGTACCGTAGCTTATGGCACCCAGCTATGGGCTTACAATTGTGGTGCATGTTTACTGCCATATGGGCTAAATAATGTGAAGTGTGTGTCACATGAATACTAGGCCTATGATACTGTAGTTCTTCTACAGGATATCTAATAGGCTACCCTATTAGCAAAGGTAAGATTAAGTACCAGTGACCTACTACTTTCAAAAACAAAAGGCACCGTGGATAAAATAGTCATTTAATACTACTATTACCGTATCGTATGTGTGTGGTACCGGTATTAATATATTCACTGGTGGCATGAAGCACCTCTCGGAATGCTTTTAACCTCAAAATTGTGCATCGCATTCGTAGGCTTAATTACGGTATTGGTGCATATGTCAACGATACAAAGAAAAGTTACAACACCATCACTGATTAAAAACACACCGTTTGGAGTGAAAACATAAATTGTTATCAAATGTGAACACGTATTACGTCCGTATAGCCTTTAGGCCTAATATAACCCTCGACTTGGAGGCACAGAACAACATGGTTTATAGATGACCTAATAAAATAAAATGTAAAAAAAAAACTGAAGAAATATATCGTTCAAGTGTCTCAATAAGACACGATTTTTAGGAGAATGGCATTCTTCCTCCTCAAAATCTAAAATCACTCTGACTGAAATGCATCATCGAGCACGCGCAATTTAAGCCTACTGTCGACCAAAGTATTATGTGTACTCGAGTTTGAAGGTTGTTTGTTAAGTAACCAATACACCTATATAAAATCCAATACCATCAACATATTCGTCGTTCTATTTTACGGTAGTTCATGTAGGTTTGGATTTTTAAATTTATATTTTAATATTTTTTATCGCAGTTGGAACACAAAAAGTGCACGTTTTTAAGCGTGTTTCAACCATGCGTCACATTTAAGAATTATTATATCAAAAGCCCGTCATCAGATCGAATCCAAATTTTAACACAATATACATTGGAATGTTGTATAACTGGTTTATAAATTTCAAAATTGTGTGTGTCCAAGAAACAAAGTTGTTATCATTGTTGTAAGGTAACTTTTCTCGGCTCGGGGTGGTTGGAAAATGTAGTTCTTGGTTGCGTTGTAATCATTATACATCAAAAAGTTATGCTGTATGACTGTAAAATACGTAAATTAATTCACTTATTTTATATCGGATTGTATTTGTACTAGGAAATAACACATGGTTCTCCAGCTAGCCGCTCCGGGAAAAGCTGTACAGCGTTGCCGAAATGGTGCTCACACGCATCATGGCGCGTCCCGCTCGGAAGTGATGGGCTCCATCTCAGCAACGCTGTACAGCTTTTCCCGGAGCGGCTAGCTGGTGTACCATGTGTTATTTCCCCGTACAAATACAAACCGATATAAAATAAGTGAATTAATTTACGTATTTCACAGTCATACAGCATAACTTTTCGATGTATAAGGATTACAATGCAACCAAGAACTACATTTTCCAACCACCCCGAGCCGAGAAAAAGTTACCTTACAAAAATGATAATTACTTTGTTTCTTGGACATACACAATTTTGAAATTAATAAACCAATTATACAACATTCCAATGTATATTGTGTAAAAATTTGGATTCGATCTGATGACAGGTTTTTGAGACAATAATTCTTAAATGTGACGCATGGTTGAAACACGCTTAAAAACGTGCACTTTTTGTGTTCCAATTGCTAAAAAAAATATTAAAATTTAATTAAAAATTCCAAACCTACATGACCTAACGTAAAATAGAACGACAAAAATGATGACGTTATTGGATTTTATGTAGGTCTATTGTTACTTCACAAACAACCTTCAAACTCGAGTGCACATAATACTTTGGTCGACAGTAGTCCAGAAAGAAATAGTACAGTACCGTCGTATAATCTAGGTCTACTAATGTACACGCTTTCTAACATATTTCTCTTTTTAATACAGCCTAGAACTGGATTCTAAGTGCTAAAATGTTTCACGGACAACAGCTGTGAACTAAGATCAACATGGCTGAACCGAGAAACTGTCGCCGGTTAAATATGAACTCAGATCAAGACGCGGTGATCTTAGATTAACATTTATACAACAGAAATTCTTAGTTCAGCACACGCTAAGATCAGCTGAATCTGGTGAACTGAGATCAAATGCTTTATACTGTACCCGATACCTAGTTTAGGCTATCGGCTACGCCAGCAGACATTAAGCTGTAGTTGAGGTTTTGGGAAGAATTAAGAAAAGATAGCGCACCGATCGCGTCAAGAAGAATGTTCAGATGACGTAGGAGGTCTAGAATCAAGGAGGCATTGAAATCTGTAAGAAGATAGAATTATGGATAGAGATGTGAAGCTTTATTGAAATATTTATGGAATTATAGCAATTAAACATCTTAGAAGAGGATATATAACATGCATTATATGTGGAAATAATTTTATGGAAGTCAGATAACCCTTAAGTTATTTTATAACGGAACAGTCGAGATGATCTGGGTTCGAGACTATGACCGTGACGCAAGAGCACAGTGGTGGGGGACTACACCACGTGCCTGTGCCGAGCACATAAGCAAGAAGACAGTGTCAGCACACTCAGTAGAACTCAGTCAGACGAGCAGGTAGGAGCAGCTCTATAGCGCAAGCGAGACGCACAGTGAAGGTCACGTAACATACAGAAACTGTCACGGCAAAAGTGTAGGCGACAGTTCCTGCATCGCCGAGCAGCGAAGGCCAGGCGGGTCATTGATCCAGGCGGGCTGGCCGAGGAAGCAATTACAGACGGCCGGGATATGTCAGAACCGCACTGCAAGTAGTTGAAGGCTTTATTTCAAGCGACATTTCAACGCAGTTTGAACATAGCTTTTATTGAATAACTTTATGACTATGCTGTTCTATAACACATTCAAAGCCACTTTAACTATTTCAAGTAAACGGAATGTTGTTAGCATAGGCACTGATGAACATTAGATCGTGCATTAATAAGATTTATTTCTTATGCAGTTTCATGAATTACCTAATACAGACAAATACAGGGTGTTTGGTAAACTTGAACACTATCAAGTAAAATTTTATTTTACGCAAGTGAGACTTAGCAGTCATTTGAGATTGAACTTACAATACTCAAACTGGACATTTAACGGAACAGTGGCGTAACTTAGAAGAGGAGTAGGGGGTCCGCTGTTTCCATGAACTTTTTCGAGAAGGAGTTGGACAATATCCGCTATGGGTAATCCGAAGTTCAACATGTCCGAGTAGACGCTGATAGAGACAAGATGGCACCGCAGAGCGATGGATTCGATTCCTGACGAGAGGAGTCCACCAGCTGATTCACTTGGGATTTCGAAGGCAATCGTCATTTCATGGATGGAATGATATACACGCCGATCTTTCGAGAAATTCTTTATGTAGGGAAAATCGACGATCTTGGAAATTTTATTACAGCTGATTATGAAAGGTACTGTAAGAGTCATAACTACCTGATACGATTATTTTCATGAATACTGGGCACACATGTATATTTTTCTAATAGGAGTGATATTATTATTAAGACATGGTTTGAATTTATATACTTCGAATTTGCTAGAATATGGAGTGACCATATGATATGGCAGGCATCATTATACGAAATTCTCACCATTGTTTGGCTTTATTAAGCAGATGTTTGGTCTTTTAGACATTTTTCCAGCTAGGATATTTTTCATGAATAGTTTTTTTTGTGTAACGAGTATTTCGAACTCGTGATCTGCAATTGATTATCAGAAATTACTTCGTCAGTTCATTGCATACTAGCGAGTGTGTATTATTCATCAGTAGGGATTTTTCCATTGGATTGTTTGGAGATATTAAGAAGTTATTCACTTTAGTGAATGAACATCGCTTTTATATGACAACTAGAAACTTGTTGATTCCTATCTGGTACATTCACTCATATAGCCTACGAGATGGGGTCCTTCGTATTTATACGATTGTATGGTGGCTACTCATCTTACCCATCGTTCAGGGAACTATCATCCAAGTCGACGGGGCGAGGTCTTTCGTATTTATACGACTGTACGGTGGTTACACATCTTACTCGCCATTGAGGGACTCATTTTATCATCCGAATGTACACGAGATGTAAGTGAATCAAACAAGGAACTACTAGTCACATATCAGTCGAAATTTTGTTAAATAAAGTAACGATAAATGTCAACAGGATTGCATTTAGTAATTCTTGTTTGCCAATCCAATATTTTGTTGCTATACTCTTTTGAGAGTAATTTCAATTTAACAGCTATTACAGCTGATGCTTTGATGATTTGTATAATTGTGTTTGATACCTTTGAGAAGGATTTAAAGTAATTGAATCTTGTAAGATTAATCATTAATGGTCAAGAATTATTTTAAGGCAGATCAGTATTGCAGATTTTGATATGAGAGATTATAGCACATTGGTGTTTTTCTGCGATGTGAGTTAAGAATTGTAAGAGAATTTATGCTATTTGAAAGCAGATCATAAATTACTGAAGTAATATTTTTCCAATTGTTTAAGAAGTTGTCTAGATGTGATCAGAGTAATTACAGTTCTTGGAGATTGTGTGCGTTGATAATTTGAAGCCAGTTATATATTTTTTGTAGATCATGCAACATGGTTAAGTGGTGTTTTTGGTAGGCATTTTGTGGAATTTGCCATGTGATAGTTGCAACGTTGATAATGTATTTTGAGGCAGACATGAGGTCGTCGTACCCAGTCTAGCGTTATTGTTGAGATTCATGCTGTATGTGCTGAATATTTAGGGAGTTTTGTGGAATAATTGTTGTATTCAAATGTGATATTTGAAGTATTGAAGAAATGTAATGTCGTTGTGGATAGTTAGATCCAACGTGATGTCGTGGAGGCAATAATATTTTTGGCATGATAAATTAAATACGAGATATAACTTGGAAGTGATAAAACTGTAAGACAACGTTCTATAAACCATATTAAACAATTTGTTAGGAAATTAAACAAATAAATAAAGTTGATAATACAAGATTTTCTGAAAATAATAATTAACGAAATAATAATCTGAGATTCAAGCATATTAACGATCTGACCTAATGAAATAAAAATCAGAATGACTAGATGAAATAATGAAAATTTAAATAACCAGAAGATTGAAATTTAAATAATTTGATAAATTAAATTTTGGAATAAATCAATGAATTAAATAAATGGATGAATTAAAGATTGAATAAATAAACTGATTGAAATAAATTAATAGACGATTGTAATGATGATGAATAACTGAATTAGAAGGTGATAATTAATTAAAGAAGCTGATGATTAATGAATTTATATGGAATTAAATAAATTTAATCGAGAGATAATTTGAAGGAATTGCAACTTGAGTTGAGAATTTAAATGATGTAATGGTGATGAATTAAGGATTCTGACAGGAACATGTAGAATTTTGAAGTGAGAATTAATGTGAGAAATATTTAATTTTGATGATGACGATAATGATGACCAATGAGAATTTGAATTTTCTGTAATTCACAGATAAGTGATTGTTAATGACGATGTAAATAGTGTAAATTAATTATTCGATGTTTAGGAGCATTTAATTAACATGTTCAACATTCAAATTATGCCATGCAAACCATAAATTACGTGATATTTAATATGTGTGATTATTATATGTGTATGTTTAGACAGATTAATGACATTTTTAAATCCACATTGATGTTAAATTAAAGAGAAATTAGGTCTCAGGTTTCACAAATGTCAGTGACGAAAGACATAGTGCTACAGTGATCCTGAGAACCCAAGAGAACTTTATAAATTTTTCTTGTTATGTGGATAAAGATAATTTTGGATTAGAAAAGAGATGGTTCGATTTTTGGACAATGACAATTTAATTTTGGCATTCGACCATACTCTTAGGTAGGAGTTGTATTTAAAATGTCTGTCTGACTATCAAAGTAAAATAAATTTGTTTTTATCTTAGTTGTGATCTGATGATGGTGTGATGTTCTTTTTTTCTTACCTTGTCTTGAGTAAGGCTTATCCGGAAAGGAAGTGGTTTGCTAGGAATTCAGTTGATGGCGCCCATTTATATTTGCATTATTTTTATTAAACATAAGCCCGTAACGACCCTAGAGATACTTTGTCTCGTGATACCCACTGCTTTTTCGAGAACTCAGCTGAATTTCCGACACATTCCTTATTTGACTAGAGGTTCATTTAACTCCGCTCTGTCCCGGAACTCCAGGAATGCGATGTTATAGTAGATGGGCCATCGCATCCCCAGGACGAACGGGTACAGAGAGAGAGGGAGAATTGGCTTTATCCAACTAGTGGGGCTTTTCGATTTTGTTTATTCTATGGAATCACATCAGATTTAGATTACTGAGAGATTGATCTCAAGTTCATTTAAGTGTGTTACAAAATTTATTAAACTTAGTCAGACAATATACTTGTGTGCCCAATCCAGTGTTCATGTTAATCGTATTAGTAATATCATGTTAGTTATAAGACATTTTTCCTATACCCAAGTGAATGCAGGAATTGAGACATTGTGATGTGTTGTTGTCTAACGTCTCTATATAAAACCTATATTGAAAATATAATTATGTTGCCGGAAGATTTAGCTAAGGTGTTAGGAGTGTTACAGACGGGTATGTCTGGTATTGCAGAAACTATTTCTAAGATGGAAACGGAAGTTAAAGAACAAATTAATAATTCAGAAGCTAGATTAGAAGCTAAATGAAAAGAGAATGTACAAGCATTACAAACTAGCAATGAAGAAAATTTAAAATCATTGCAGACTAGTACTGAAGATAATTTAAAATCATTAGAGACTAGACTACAGTCAACTACTGAAGAAAATTTAAAATCATTACAGATTAGTAACGAAGCTAATGTAAAATTGTTACAGTCAAATAGCAAAGATGAGTTGATGTTATTAGAGACTAGGTTACAGTCAAATAGTGAAGCTAACTTGAAGGACAATTTTAAGTCATTAGAAGAAAGATTACAGTCAAATACTGAAAGTCATTTAAAAGCTAGTGAAGCTAACTTGAAAGATAACTTTAAGTCATTGGAAGAGAAATTACAGTCTCGTAGTGAAGAAACTAACACTGAATTAGAAAATAAGTTAACTAGATTAGAGAATAGTTTAACTTTAAAGAATAATGAGATGCTGAAAACTTTACAATTAGACATAATTGCAGTAAACATGAAAGGAGAGGAAAATGTTCAAATATTAAGAAAAAATATTATTGAATTAGAAAGTAGAGGAGAAGAAAATATTTTTACTTTAAGAACAGACGTTATGTCCATACAGAAAGACATTAAATCAGATGTATCGAAGTTGAGATTCGACATCGATGGTTTAGTGGCAGATGTAGGCAAAATTCAAGATTGGTCTACCGAAGTATCTTTCGAGACTAAGATTAAAGGTCTAGAAACGAATCTAGGTAACGAGATTAAAGATTTAAAGACAGTAATTGGGACCATTAAAGAGGAAGTCTTAGGAGAGGTCAATTCTAATTTAAAATCATTAGAAAATCAATTGCAGAAAGATATTAGGAAGATAGACGACGATATAGAGCAAAAGGTTAATGAAAACTTAGCTTTATTTAAAAATAGAGTCGGTGCAATCGTGGAAGAACGGTATAGTGAGGTCGATGCCGAAGCAAAAGAGAAACGTGAAGGGTTAGATGAAAAATTAATCGCAGGTATGGCAAACTTAGAAGCGAGGTTTACGGAAAACAAGGAAGCGATGAAGATAGATTCAACTCTATTTAGAACAGATGTTGATCTGTTGAAAGAACAAGTCGCGTCAGTAAAGAACACGTGCGAAGGAAAAATTGACAAGTTAAGAAACGACTTAGACGAGAGTAACAAAACGCAGGATGTTACATCGCTAGATGAATTGAAGACGCAGGTCAAGACCGTGGAGAAATTAGCAGAAGACAGGATAACTAAACTAGAATCCATGTTTAACAGTTTCACCAGTCAGAATATCACATCAGGGGAAACATTGATAAATCAAACAGCGATAGACCGCAGTATGACTAATCAAGAAGCGAGCATGGGAGAAGACCGTCAAATGCAACCGAATGTGACATTCGAAAGGGCCAGTTCAACCCCTCAGGATAATCCAAGTTCGAATAGGAGTACGTTGGGTCCAAGCGAACGATACTCAGGTCCAGTTACCATTATTAGGAATCTGGATGACAAACCGAGAAAGTTTTCGGGAAATACAGGAGTCACACCAGTCGAATTTCTGCGAGATATTCGAGACTACATGGCGGAACATAGGGTAGCCAAAGAAAGAGAGCTAAGGATAGTCGAACGCGCCTTAGATGGATCTGCCCTTACGTGGTTTAGAGCGTTCAGAAGCAATTTTGCGAACATGGAGCAATTTGCCATAGCTTTCTTGAGGAGATTTTGGAGTGCCGAGGATCAACTTAACGTAAGAGCGGAGATGTACTCAAAGCGCTATTCTACGTCACATCCAACGCATTATGCCAACTATTTCACGTCACAGCTGGCTAAATTACAGTTCCTTATTCCTCCATTGCCAGAAGAAGAGCTTTTGCAAGCTATAGCGAGACAGTTACCGATTGAGGTACAGCGATCACTAATAGCGTCGGGAGCCAATACACTGGAGCACTATGATGACATTTTACGGCGATTGGACTATACAAGAGCTCAAGTCACGCCTAGAAGTAACAGAAACGACAACAGAAACACGCAAGAAGTGAATGCGGTAGTCGTAGACAATGCAGCTCAAACGGACAGAAGGGATTCCTGGGAAAACCGACGGAACGAAGGGAATCGAGGAAACATCCGTAACGCTCGAGGAAATGATCGATATAGAGGACCATATGAGAGGCCATACGATCAAGAAGCGAGAGATAGCCGATATAGGAATTATAACCAGAATTCCAGATATCAAGACAGGAATCGATATAACAATAGATATCGGGGCAGAAATAACTGGAACCAAGGTCAACAGTATAATGGGAACGACAGGCAGGATGGCCGAAGAAACGATCCTAACGACAGACGAGATAATCGTGGACAAGAGAGGTCGAGGCAAGAAGATAGACAGCCTAGTGCACCACTCGAAGAGACAGTGAGAGATGTCAATCGAGCAAGCACGAGTGGCGAAGGGGAAAAAAACGTCAAATTAACTCTAGAGGAAAAAGCAAATCATTGGGAATCGATCGTCATCGTGGAAACGTATCAGGTCAAGGACGAGGATTTAATCGAGGAGGAAGACATAGTACACCGGGAAAATAGACATGAATTGCCAGTTATTAGTGTGGAAGTCATGGGAAAAGAAATAAAGACACTTGTATACACAGGGGCTATGGTGAGCTTGATATCCATAGGTTGCCTGGATGAATTGAAATTATTAGGAGGAATTACAATGTTGCCAACTGTTGTTAGCAAAATTCAAGGGGTGATCCCAGACAGGAGTATGAAATGTAAAAGTCAGGTACTTTTAGATGTTGGGATTGGAACCAGAAGTTTTGAACAGATGTTCCTAGTAGTGGGTCAACTACATTTTGACACGATCCTAGGAGTGGATTTCTTAAGTGAGAGTGGCCTGATCATAGATATGCAGAGTAGGCGCATGTACTTTCAAGAAGGGGTCATGGAAAATCAAGAATCGGAGATGACATTCTTTAGAGAGGATATATTGGATGAAATTGTATGCAGCGTTGAGGTCTATAGAAGATAAAATTGGCATGACAAGTAAAATAAATCCAGAAATTAAGGGGCAGTTTGATCAAGTAATTTCAGAATATGAGGACATATTCAATGACAAACCAGGTCTCATAGAAAATTTTACCTACAGCATCAAGTTGATGGATGACAAACCATACCATAAAAATTTATATCCCATTCCGGATAAATGGAAGGAGGAAGTTAGCATAATGATAAGCGACATGGAGAAAGATGGAATAATTAAGAAAATGCCAACTGCTTATTTGAATCCTTTAGCTGTTGTCAAGAAACCTAACTGTAAGCTGAGGATATGTCTAGATGCTAGAGCCCTTAATGAAAGAGTTCTTCCTGAACATGACAGACCACCTGTTATTCGTGAATTGTTACGCAGATTCAGAGGAAAGAGTTTCTTCTCGACAATCGATCTGACTAGTTCATATTATCATGTTGAGCTAGCAGAAGACTGCAAACAATACACAGGGTTCTTGTTTGACCATAAAACATATGTATTCAATAGGTTACCTTTTGGAGTGAAAAATAGTGGTCCGGTGATGATCCGAGCACTAGATGAAAATTTGTCAGATGCAGTTAAGGAGCATGTGGTAAGCTATATTGATGACCTGATTATAGCGTCTGAGACAGCGGAAGAACATATCAGGCACCTTCAAATGCTTTTTGAAGATCTTAGGAGAACGAACTTCAAGGTGAATTTCAATAAATGTCAGTTCTTTCATGAAGAAATTGAATTTCTTGGACACAGAATCGATGGAGATGGTTATAGGCCCAATCCGAAGAAGATCATGGCAATTTCAGAGTTTCCAACACCACGAAAGATTAAAGAGGTACGGCAGTTTTTAGGCATGTGTCAGTTCTTTTCAACACATTGTCCTGAATATACTGAGACGATGGCACCTCTGCAGGATTTATTAAGGAAGGGAAATCGATGGAAATGGGACGATAGATGCAATCAAGCGTTTTTAGCGGCCAAGAAAATGCTGATTCAAAATATCAAGCTTGAGTATCCTGATTTTACAAGACGATTTTTTGTAGAGACAGACGCATCCAAAATAGGTATTAGTGGAATCCTATATCAGTTGGATGATGACAGGAAACATAGGTATTTAGCTTTCACCAGTCGCAAGCTTAGGAATTGTGAGAAGAATTACTATGCAACTGAGTTAGAAGCATTAGCAGTGGTTCATGCTCTTAAAACGTGGAAGAAGGTGTTGTTTGGACATGACATAACAGTGATCACAGATCATAAAGCCCTCCAATTTATTATGAAGACAGACTTAGCGAGTGACCGCATCACCAGATGGGCTCTGTTCTTACAGCAATTTAACCCAACTGTTGTACATAGACCTGGGAAGTTAAATCTGTTAGCAGATGTGTTGAGCAGAAACCCTTGTGAGGAAGTAATTGTCAACCATATAAATTTGATTCAAGAGGATAATGGTACTCTAGAAAAGTTGAAGTTGTTAGCGCAAACTCAGAAGAGATATGCACCTTTGCGAAGAATTTACCGTTTTTTGACACGCAGGATGGATTACGCTGATCCGGATTTTCAAAGAACTGAGATAGAGGCTAGAAAATATCATATTATGGGAGGTGTTATATGTCAATATATCGACCAGGATCATACTAAACTTAGAGTAGTGATCCCACCCAAGCTTGTCAAACCAGTTATTTGGATGATACACCGAACTGCAGCTCATGTAGGTGTAGACAAGACTTTGGCTCTCGCTCAAGAAACTTTTGTTTGGAGACAAATGGGACAAACGATTCGCGACGTCATAAAGACCTGTGACAGTTGTCAGCGAAGTAAATACTCATCTAAGTTAATGAAAGAAGTTCCTAGATCAATATTACCCAGCAAGCCAAGAGAACTTTTCGCGACGGACATTTTCGGTCCGATTCCTCGTTCGACGAAAGGCAATCAGTTCGTTTTGGTAACAGTTGACGTATTTTCGAAATACGTATCTCTATGCCCTATACAGAAAGCTACATCCAAGTACGTGATAAACAGACTTGAGAAAACAGTTATTCCGAGCATGGGGAAACCTGAAGTTTTGTTGAGTGACCATGGATCGAAATTTACTAGTATGGAATTTTCTACTGCTATGGAACGTTTAGGAATAAGGCATGTGTTTAATTCTGTACGGTATCCAGAGGGAAATCCCGCCGAAAGAATTATGCCGGAGATAAGTAAGATGTGTCGCTTATATGTGTCAAGGCAACACCATAGATGGATGGAAGTGATACCCATCATTAGCCAATGCTTGAATTCCACAGTACATGAAAGCACAGGACAGATTCCGTCCATGCTTCATCATGGATTGAAACCGGATAGACCATGGGACCGAGTCGTGAGGGCACCAGTAGATCCTCAACCCACACAAGAAAGAAGAGTCGAGATGGCAGGAGAGAGGCTCAGAAGACAGGCGGAGAAGAGAGCCAGGAGACAGGCAGGAAGGAGGTTCCACGAGCCATTTCAAGAAAATGATGAGGTGCTGATTAGGAAGCCAGTCACTTCGAACCTTCAGCTGAAGATCTACCATAAATTCGCTCCATTGTACGCTGGACCGTTCCGTATTGAACAAACATACCAGAATAATAGCTACAAGATTGTCAGAATGGATACTGATGAAGTTGTAGGAACTTTTAATGCAGCTAGCATCAGGAAATACCATCATGCTGAGTAAAGGAATTGTAGAGCTATCGTGTACATGTATTATATATAGAATGCCTGAGAGTGTTATTTTTTTTTCTCAATCCTGATTTAAAAAAAAGGAGATGTACGGGAGAGATGTACCCGATACCTAGTTTAGGCTATCGGCTACGCCAGCAGACATTAAGCTGTAGTTGAGGTTTTGGGAAGAATTAAGAAAAGATAGCGCACCGATCGCGTCAAGAAGAATGTTCAGATGACGTAGGAGGTCTAGAATCAAGGAGGCATTGAAATCTGTAAGAAGATAGAATTATGGATAGAGATGTGAAGCTTTATTGAAATATTTATGGAATTATAGCAATTAAACATCTTAGAAGAGGATATATAACATGCATTATATGTGGAAATAATTTTATGGAAGTCAGATAACCCTTAAGTTATTTTATAACGGAACAGTCGAGATGATCTGGGTTCGAGACTATGACCGTGACGCAAGAGCACAGTGGTGGGGGACTACACCACGTGCCTGTGCCGAGCACATAAGCAAGAAGACAGTGTCAGCACACTCAGTAGAGCTCAGTCAGACGAGCAGGTAGGAGCAGCTCTATAGCGCAAGCGAGACGCACAGTGAAGGTCACGTAACATACAGAAACTGTCACGGCAAAAGTGTAGGCGACAGTTCCTGCATCGCCGAGCAGCGAAGGCCAGGCGGGTCATTGATCCAGGCGGGCTGGCCGAGGAAGCAATTACAGACGGCCGGGATATGTCAGAACCGCACTGCAAGTAGTTGAAGGCTTTATTTCAAGCGACATTTCAACGCAGTTTGAACATAGCTTTTATTGAATAACTTTATGACTATGCTGTTCTATAACACATTCAAAGCCACTTTAACTATTTCAAGTAAACGGAATGTTGTTAGCATAGGCACTGATGAACATTAGATCGTGCATTAATAAGATTTATTTCTTATGCAGTTTCATGAATTACCTAATACAGACAAATACAGGGTGTTTGGTAAACTTGAACACTATCAAGTAAAATTTTATTTTACGCAAGTGAGACTTAGCAGTCATTTGAGATTGAACTTACAATACTCAAACTGGACATTTAACGGAACAGTGGCGTAACTTAGAAGAGGAGTAGGGGGTCCGCTGTTTCCATGAACTTTTTCGAGAAGGAGTTGGACAATATCCGCTATGGGTAATCCGAAGTTCAACATGTCCGAGTAGACGCTGATAGAGACAAGATGGCACCGCAGAGCGATGGATTCGATTCCTGACGAGAGGAGTCCACCAGCTGATTCACTTGGGATTTCGAAGGCAATCGTCATTTCATGGATGGAATGATATTCACGCCGATCTTTCGAGAAATTCTTTATGTAGGGAAAATCGACGATCTTGGAAATTTTATTACAGCTGATTATGAAAGGTACTGTAAGAGTCATAACTACCTGATACGATTATTTTCATGAATACTGGGCACACATGTATATTTTTCTAATAGGAGTGATATGATTATTAAGAGATGGTTTGAATTTATATACTTCGAATTTGCTAGAATATGGAGTGACCATATGATATGGCAGGCATCATTATACGAAATTCTCACCATTGTTTGGCTTTATTAAGCAGATGTTTGGTCTTTTAGACATTTTTCCAGCTAGGATATTTTTCATGAATAGTTTTTTTGTGTAACGAGTATTTCGAACTCGTGATCTGCAATTGATTATCAGAAATTACTTCGTCAGTTCATTGCATACTAGCGAGTGTGTATTATTCATCAGTAGGGATTTTTCCATTGGATTGTTTGGAGATATTAAGAAGTTATTCACTTTAGTGAATGAACATCGCTTTTATATGACAACTAGAAACTTGTTGATTCCTATCTGGTACATTCACTCATATAGCCTACGAGATGGGGTCCTTCGTATTTATACGATTGTATGGTGGCTACTCATCTTACCCATCGTTCAGGGAACTATCATCCAAGTCGACGGGGCGAGGTCTTTCGTATTTATACGACTGTACGGTGGTTACACATCTTACTCGCCATTGAGGGACTCATTTTATCATCCGAATGTACACGAGATGTAAGTGAATCAAACAAGGAACTACTAGTCACATATCAGTCGAAATTTTGTTAAATAAAGTAACGATAAATGTCAACAGGATTGCATTTAGTAATTCTTGTTTGCCAATCCAATATTTTGTTGCTATACTCTTTTGAGAGTAATTTCAATTTAACAGCTATTACAGCTGATGCTTTGATGATTTGTATAATTGTGTTTGATACCTTTGAGAAGGATTTAAAGTAATTGAATCTTGTAAGATTAATCATTAATGGTCAAGAATTATTTTAAGGCAGATCAGTATTGCAGATTTTGATATGAGAGATTATAGCACATTGGTGTTTTTCTGCGATGTGAGTTAAGAATTGTAAGAGAATTTATGCTATTTGAAAGCAGATCATAAATTACTGAAATAATATTTTTCCAATTGTTTAAGAAGTTGTCTAGATGTGATCAGAGTAATTACAGTTCTTGGAGATTGTGTGCGTTGATAATTTGAAGCCAGTTATATATTTTTTGTAGATCATGCAACATGGTGAAGTGGAGTTTGTGGTAGGCATTTTGTGGAATTTGCCATGTGATAGTTGCAACGTTGATAATGTATTTTGAGGCAGACATGAGGTCGTCGTACCCAGTCTAGCGTTATTGTTGAGATTCATGCTGTATGTGCTGAATATTTAGGGAGTTTTGTGGAATAATTGTTGTATTCAAATGTGATATTTGAAGTATTGAAGAAATGTAATGTCGTTGTGGATAGTTAGATCCAACGTGATGTCGTGGAGGCAATAATATTTTTTGGCATGATAAATTAAATACGAGATATAACTTGGAAGTGATAAAACTGTAAGACAACGTTCTATAAACCATATTAAACAATTTGTTAGGAAATTAAACAAATAAATGAAGTTGATAATACAAGATTTTCTGAAAATAATAATTAACGAAATAATAATCTGAGATTCAAGCATATTAACGATCTGACCTAATGAAATAAAAATCAGAATGACTAGATGAAATAATGAAAACTTAAATAACCAGAAGATTGAAATTTAAATAATTTGATAAATTAAATTTTGGAATAAATCAATGAATTAAATAAATGGATGAATTAAAGATTGAATAAATAAACTGATTTAAATAAATTAATAGACGATTGTAATGATGATGAATAACTGAATTAGAAGGTGATAATTAATTAAAGAAGCTGATGATTAATGAATTTATATGGAATTAAATAAATTTAATCGAGAGATAATTTGAAGGAATTGCAACTTGAGTTGAGAATTTAAATGATGTAATGGTGATGAATTAAGGATTCTGACAGGAACATGTAGAATTTTGAAGTGAGAATTAATGTGAGAAATATTTAATTTTGATGATGACGATAATGATGACCAATGAGAATTTGAATTTTCTGTAATTCACAGATAAGTGATTGTTAATGACGATGTAAATAGTGTAAATTAATTATTCGATGTTTAGGAGCATTTAATTAACATGTTCAACATTCAAATTATGCCATGCAAACCATAAATTACGTGATATTTAATATGTGTGATTATTATATGTGTATGTTTAGACAGATTAATGACATTTTTAAATCCACATTGATGTTAAATTAAAGAGAAATTAGGTCTCAGGTTTCACAAATGTCAGTGACGAAAGACATAGTGCTACAGTGATCCTGAGAACCCAAGAGAACTTTATAAATTTTTCTTGTTATGTGGATAAAGATAATTTTGGATTAGAAAAGAGATGGTTCGATTTTTGGACAATGACAATTTAATTTTGGCATTCGACCATACTCTTAGGTAGGAGTTGTATTTAAGACGTCTGTCTGACTATCAAAGTAAAATAAATTTGTTTTTATCTTAGTTGTGATCTGATGATGGTGTGATGTTCTTTTTTTCTTTCCTTGTCTTGAGTAAGGCTTATCCGGAAAGGAAGTGGTTTGCTAGGAATTCAGTTGATGGCGCCCATTTATATTTGCATTATTTTTATTAAACTTAAGCCCGTAACGACCCTAGAGATACTTTGTCTCGTGATACCCACTGCTTTTTCGAGAACTCAGCTGAATTTCCGACACATTCCTTATTTGACTAGAGGTTCATTTAACTCCGCTCTGTCCCGGAACTCCAGGAATGCGATGTTATAGCAGATGGGTCATCGCATCCCCAGGACGAACGGGTACAATACAATCGGCCCCAAGTGTATTTATTAAGCTCATGTAATTTTTTTCTGGATTAGGGAATAACCCATCTCATTTGAGTACAATCGTTTTGACCGACTGAAAAGCACCAAACGTTTGTTAAATAGAAATTATTTAAATAATAAATTAAAACATTAAATAAAATTAAAAAGTAAAAAGAATCAACATTTTCAAAATATGTTAAGTCTTTTTTATTGCAAACAGGACAAGATACGTGGTCCATGGCAAAGAGGGCTTAATCTCGAGTAAAAAGAGCTAATGCACGCTTTTCTAAGATTATGGGGGTGGGTAAAAATCGATGACCTTGCATTTTCTTGGGGTAAATGAGTGGTCCATGGGAAAGGGGATTTTAACCCAAGCTCTTTGACACCTCATACACGTCTGTACGATAAATGGTTCGCGAGATATCGGGTTGCCTACCGCCAGGGGCCCACCACAACTAGCCGTGCAGAGCGTACCGAGCACCCAGTGCCACTGGTTTCAACCACCACTGCTACACTACTACAATACCTTTGGTTTAATTTAAACATCCAACTTTCTGTGATTAATAATTTTAAAAATATAGCCTACTTTCCAAATACATCTTATCTTTTTTTTTTTTTTTGCGAAAATCTAAAAAACAAATGGTACATGGGAAGGAGACGTCACACAAGTCTGTATGTTTATGGGTTCATGAGATATTGGAAATATTACATACATGAGGGGTCAGTGTAGCCGAGTGGCTAGTGTCACTATTTACAAACCGCCTCACCTCTCTACTATAGAGGGCTCTGTGAGTACACCGGGCGATGTCAACCTGTGGATCTTCGAGAAGAGTCTAAGCGAACGAGCCTAAGGCTATCTGTAGAAAATATTAGTACAATACGGTACGCGAGGAACTCAAGTTCGATCTTATTCATGAGTGGTGTAACAAACTCAGTACACCGGGAAATTGTTTGAAATGCGTGACGCTGGAAATGACATTAAACTGACGCAGTACAACATTAAAGCTGTAATATCTTGTACGAACGTATACAGATTCGAGGGATACGTAAATGAAACATTATCCACGTCACAATGCATTCCTGTAATAAACACGTTCAGTATAACCGGCGAATGTGGAAAGAAATGCAAAGCATTGCTCGTCTTGAGAGCGTAAGAATATAAACACGCCAGCCGCTTCTCGGAGGAAACAAGCGAGCGAGGTCTACAGTCAAACAAATTAACGCAAGCAGGTGAGAGACCTTGCTGAACATAGGTTTCGACAGCGATAGGGGTGTGTGTGTGTGTGTGTGTGTGTGTGTGAAGGACAGCTGGGCGAGTGTACAACATTACGAAAGAACTTACGAGGAGCATTGAGATCGCAGTTCTGATTTGTGACATTCTAATAAGTTGCTGCACTCATTATTTCAACTCTAGACGAAAACACCAGTTTCGATCGTCATCCTAGTGTTTTATTAATCTCATGTAATTTATTTCAGGATTAGGGCATAACCCATCTCTTTTGGGTACATTCGTGTTGACCGACTGAAAAGCACTAAACTCGTGTTTACTAAGGACGAATTTTACAAGAGAACTTGGACAGCAGTGGTGGGAGGTGATGGGAAGAGATCGGAATAAGGGAGAACACAGATGGAGAGCGAAATAAATATGTGTTGCTCATAATACATGTGGAGGAGAGGACTGTACACACAGGGCTATAGGTGGTGTACAACACGTGTGAATAAATAATTAAAAGTCACATGGGTTTACACAACATGTAATTTATTTATCCAAGAATTAATGGTTGAGTTAAATCCCAACCATTTTACTTAGAGTCTATTCCCTTTTTGTTTCAACACTTTCTCCACAAGATAATGTTTTGGAAACGCTGCCTTTGAAGTCCATGGAGATAAAACCTGCCTTTTATGGGTTGATGGTTGAGGTCCTCGAGTAAACAGGTGACTGGACTGTCTAGGTTGACTTGACGAATTTGAAATATTTCGGCTCCCCAATTCGATGTGTAGCCCTTATCGAAGGCAGACTTAAATTTGCTCACACGAACAAAATCCCCAATTTTGAGGCGGTGACGTTTAGGATCCACTGTTTTTATGGGGGTAAACAGTTTATTCAGTCGTGGAATGTTCTTAGTCACGAGGCGTGGCTTGGTCCCAATCGTTCTGTGCTTGGTGTCATTGTAACGTGACACTAGCTCTGGTAACATGTCCAACCAGTGATATGAGCCCTGAGCGGCAAACGCTTTCCACATATGGGTTTCCAATGTTCGGTTAAACCGCTCAACCACACTTGCTTTAAGTTTGCTGTACGTGGTGTAGTGGTGAATATCCAAAGAATTGAGAAAACTGGAGAAATCCTTGTTGAAAAATTATTTTCCCTGGTCGGTTTGTAACAACTGGGGTTGACGTTTGGATTGTTGAATAATATGTTGAAAGGCCTTGGTGACTAGTGAGCCAGACTTGCGTCGGACAGGTTGAACACAGGCCATTTTGGAATACACATCAATGACTGCCAACATATAGAGTACACTAGCATAGGGAATCATTTCCACAAGGTCTGCTTGCCAATGTTCACCCACACCTCGTGAAAAATGCCGATTTTAATGGACGAGGGCTTAAACAATAATTTTGGCATTTCGAAGTTCTTGTTCAATTTCTTGAATTTCCCAATCGTGACTGGTATGGCCGGCTTGACGTGAAGCTTGGAACAGCTGTAGCCGCTGGACGACCTTATTGGGATTATGCCAGTAGGTAACATCCACAAGGGGTTTTAATGGTCCAAATGTCACTCCCGAAGCGGACACTTTACGACGAGCACTTTGACTGGTTTGAAACATTTTCGCAATGAAGGTTTTATATTTTTGAGATATATTGGCATTCACTTGTTGAGTGGGATCATACTATCATTTGTGGGTATGGGTGTCCGATAAAATGGATTTATATTTGCCAAGGTCCTGTTGCGTATAATCGTGGAAAGAGGGTGTACGAGAGAATAGCAGCTTAAACAGTCCTGGTGTTAATTTATAGTTGATGTTTTAATGACAGCTCTAGTACGAGCAAATTTAATCGATAAATCACCAATTTTAAAACTATCATTCTCATAGCGAACACCATACGAGGTATGTGTGGTTTCAATAAATAGATCGGTGAAATAGGGTTCCAGTGTTAATCCATAATATTGTATTAAAATGTTTTTGAGTTGAGCTTTATGTTGAGGGGTGGCCAAGAGTTGTGAAAACGGACACGATCTCGAAGGGCATGGTGTTTCGACCATGGCCAATGATTTCTTTGTTCTTAAAAACTCGGCAAGGGGCGAGGAATAATTTTTTGAGGCGTAAACACTTGAACCTCTTCATCCCCAACCTCGCTAACACTACTTAAATCTTTCTGTTCCTCTTCCTCTTCCTCAGGATCCTCGTGTAGCGTCTGCGTGGCTTGTGAAACAGTGGGTAGCGTTTCGGATGGCTTGAAAGAGGGTTTAAACATGGCTTTTAGCGGAGGTGCTAAATGTTGTTGAATAAACAAAGCATGATCCTCACGTGATCGTTTCAATATTGACGAAATGTTTGGCGAATAGTATTTTTTGCTCTAATAATATGCTTTTTCAATTGACTCCCTGCTAACGCTATGGTGTCTTGACAAATGACTTGAGAGGGAATGAGACAGTGCCTTAAATAGTAATAAAATTATCAAACCCTAAGCGATAACGTCCTTGGTTGAGTTCACTTTGTGTGTCAGCCATCAAACAGGCATGACGTTGAGTGTTCCAGCACTTGGCACACAATTCAGTAAACATTTGAAAGGTCATATCAGGATTCACATGTTCATTATAAATGTGGCGACTATTCCTCTCGTCCTGGCGAAATAAAACAATGCCATTGGTATTGTCACGAATCAACTGTTTGGACATTTTAGAATACGTTTGTCCATGATAGAAGCAATCGATATATTTGTGACGACCCATGCTGAAATAGCTTTGAATGATGCCTTGTCGTTCAGTGGATACATCATCGAAAATCATGAGTGAATCAGGCATCCGGGGCAACAACATTTTCTTGCATGGGAAATGTGCAATATCACATATTCTTACTTTGTAATCTAGACATGAATTGATCCAGAAACACGTAGAGGGGTTGCTAGAGAGATTTTGAAAAAATATAAATATTTTGAAAACGCAGACCATTGGGCGCTGTGATGAGCGTAAGCAAAAGATTAGTCTTTCCACATCCTGAAGGCCCCACAATGAAGCAGCGAATGGAAGATGGAAACAGTGAACCATGGCGTTGTTCACGTGATGTGGGATAGAGATGGGAAGCCATGTCCCCCACGGGGAATAACTCTTGCTATATAATATCTTCATATCAACTAAGGGTTAGAGAGGTTAGCAGGCTGTCTATATACATGGAACCGAGCCTTGTCATAGAAACAGTAGACTAGTACTAGAGGTTGACGATGGATGTGTTTGGACGTGCGTTCACGGCTAAATCTACGTTTGCCCCCATACATGATCCTAAACAAGAAACAGACCCTGCTAATAAACACTATGTGGATAGGTCTGTAGTGACACGCACTAAACAGGGAAATTATGACTTTGAGGGAAAGTGGTTAACTCATGTGAAACATCCTGAAGTGTCTATAGATTTAACTAAAAAAAAGTATGTGAATAACAAGGTGCACGAGTTATATAACAAAATGCCTCATCTTACAGTGAATGGCTATATGGCTAATCATCATCGCATTATTCCCGTGCAAGACCCAAAAGAAGAGGACGATGTCTGCACCAAACGTTACGTGTCCTATGAAATGAAAAAAACTTAAAAATGTATCCCATCTGTATTTTTAGTGCACCTGACAAACGAAAAACCTGTGAATAACAGAAACCATTTATCACTAGTCCATGACCAGCACCTGACGTATGTGCTTTCTTCAGGTTTAAGACACTATCGATTTCACTATGATGGAACCATTCACATGAAATAATCAATGCCCGATGACAACCATTTACATGTAGAGATAAACGGTCATAGGGTGTAGGTCCATAAACATCAAATGTTCAATGCAGGGGATGAATTATCCATCCGTCTCATGCTTACATGGAATGAAAAGCAATCGGGAAAATCCATAAACGATTTCACACTTTATGTGAAACCTGAATATACAGCCATGAAATAACAACCACACGTTAGTTGTCACTTAAACTTTATTGTGAAAGGTTGTTGGTCATCATCATGGAGAAACAAAGATATGTAGTGAAATAGACTAAAAACAAGACCCTGTCATTGCCAAAGCATGGACTTAAGGCATTATAGGACAAGCCTTTGCGAATGAAAAAAAATAAAAAATAATGTATTAACAATAAGGAAAGCGCTTCGAGCAGCACAGAGACGTGTTATTCCTAAACGTCAGCGACAGGGTTCAAACCAAGGGAGAGTGATAGTCGTCTCCAAACGAGCAGGATATTTACCTGCATTATTTGCCGGTCTAGCTGCTCTGGGTTCACTTTTGGGCGGTGCCAGTGGAGTGGCGAAAACCATTAAAGCTGCACAGCAGGGCAAGCAACAACTAAAAGAGAGTCAGCGACAGCATGAAACGATGGAAACCATTGCTATAGGGGCTAGAAACGCCAATTTAAAGCCAGCCTTTATCAAAAAGGATTTTGGATTTCGCCAACTCAAAATATATATGTTTTTTTACCTCAGCCATAGCAAGACATGTTCTGACTCATCAACAAGTGGAAAGCTATGCTAAACAATTAAATCTTTATTTTTGAGGTGTGTTTATGCGGAACCAATTACCCCCACAACCCTGGAAACAGGAATGTGCTGTTATAAATTTGGATGATGACCGAGGAACAGGAACGCATTATGTAGCCTATGTGAAAGAGGGATCCCCAGTATGGTACTTTGACGGTTTAGGGAATTTACCCCCGCCCATGTAACTAGTGACCTATTATGGAAAAAGGACCAAGATATGGCCTGTTCGCCATCTCTTGATGAATACAGTACTTTTGCATTTGTCAGTTGGCACAGGCTAGAGTAAAAGGTGGCTTTTCACCGATGTCTCAGTCTCACTCATGGCTGTGATTATATGGAAGCTACTGAGATATGGGTGGTGCTTAGTAATGCCAATCCGGGCACAGTCAGTGCCTGTGAATGCTGTGAAAGGTTCAACTCATAGGGTTAGGACTACTGTTCTGACTCAGTGAGGAAAGCAATGGCAAACTACCTCACTCCTCTTCTTGCCTAGAACGCCTCAAAATAGCGCTGCCTTGGGTTTCTGTGGGTATCTACTCACATAACCTAACGGCGGTACTTTTTGAGGATCCAACCAGCCTTCGGGCTGACTACCTAACAGACAGATGTTATAAAGTGAAACGTGAGCAAGCGTTTAACAGCCAATAGTGCGGACGTTTGTGTTTATTTTAAGCCTATTTTCAATTCTGAAAAAAAAAAAAAAAAAGGCTTATGAGATTATCTTTTGTCCGTGTGTGTGTGTGTGTGTGTGTGAGGTGTGTGTGGGTCCCCCATAATAACTTCCAAACGGCTGGGGCTATTTCATTGAAACTCGGTAAGTTCATAGCATGATTCCGAACGACCCCGACCGTGCCCTTTAAAATTTGTTACGTCTCACCAATCCAACATGGCGGCTATGCGAAATATTTCACCAGCATTCATTATCTCCGAAACTATTCTCGATATCACCCTGGATTTTTACGGTGATAAAGGGAACTACTAGAAGTTCATCTGTGTGACGTTTGAAAAACTGGTAACTACAAAACCAACATGGCGGCCACGCGAATTTGTGACTTTTAAATAGACGTTTCTCGCCATTTAACCAACCAAACGGATTAAAACATGGTACAGTATATGTTTATACACATTGTAATGCACCGACATATAACTTCGTTCAATTGTTTACATGACCACAAGATGGCGGATGTGTGAAATATTTCACCGGCATTCTATATCTCTGAAACTATTAGCGGTATCACCCTGAAATTTTGTACGGAGATAAAGGGCACTACTGGAAGTTCATCTATAAACTTTTAAAAACCGGTTAACTACAAAACAAACATGGCGGCCAAGCGAATTTGAAAATTTTAAATAGGCCTTTCTCGCGATTTAATGTTCCAAACGCAATGAAATCTGGTACAGGATATTTTTATACACATTGTAATGCACTGGTATCTAATTTAGTTCAATTGTTTACATAACCTCAAGATGGCGGCTGTGCGAATTTTAAAATTAAATTTTTATATCTTGTGTCGTAATCATGCGATCGAAGTGAAAGTTTGAATTATGAACCTACGCTATAATTTTCCTTTAATGTACATGACTCTATGGCCTATACATTTAACAATCCAACATGGCGACCATCCGAAATATATAGATGGCTCTGAATATCTACGAATCTACTATAGCAATCAAAATGATATTTTTAAATTTCATACGGGCTATGAACTTAAGTTCACCTATATGACTTTAAATAACCTGGAGATCACAAATCCAACATGGCGTTGACGCGAAGTATAAATATTCACATGGACATTTTTCGCAATTTAACCATCAGAGTGCAGTGAAACATGGTACAATAAATCCTTATACGAATGTTAATCCACTGGCATCTAATTGATTTCAATAGTTTCCATAACCACAAGATGGCAGCTGTGCGAAATTTTAAAATCTCCTTGTTACTGCTTGTGTCCTAATCATGTGATTGAAGTTTGAATGCTACACGTACACAATAATCTTCATGTAACAGTACATAACTCTAGGACCAACATATATAAAATCCAACATGGCAACCATCCGAAATATTTAGTCGGTTCTCAATATCTACGAATCTATTACAGCAATCAAACTGATATTTTGTATGTTGATAGTGGCAATTAACATAAGTAGGATATATTAAAATAGGCTGTATAGTTCTTCACTGAACTACTTCTTTTATATGAGACACAGCACAAGCAAAAACGTCAACAGTATGCCAGCGGAAAGTTAAACGTTTACACTGCATGGACGTGGACCTGAAGTCAGCCTATACGCTTACCCGCCTATCGAATTGAGTGAAAGACCTTATGGTTTGGGACTTGTTTCACTTGAAACGTACAATCGAATATACAACATACGAGAAAATGTAAACAACAAGTTTTAATATGATGATTATGTGTTCACCTTGAACCCTGGTGGATATACGATAGATGATATTTTTGAACACATTTATGTGGTGCTGAACAATGAATATTGTTTAAAGTCATTTCTTGATGGAACACACAAGTTTGAACTTACAGGAAATACCAATGCTCATCACTGCAGTATTTTGTCTACGTTTAAGATCGACTTTAAAACACATCCAGATTCCATTGGTCCTTTACTAGGATTTAAACCACGCGTGTTAGAGACCAACAAAAAAACTATTCAGACTATGAAGTGAAATTGATCGAGGACCACACGTGTCGGTGACGTGTAAATCGTGAAAACCCTTCAGTGGTGCTCTTTCATTCTGTGGCAGTTGATGGTATTAGTAATATAAAATTGAGACTCATCAATAGAGATCAACAACTCATTCAACTATATTCTACCACACCAGTGACTCACAAGTTAGTTCTAGAGCCAATATGAAGCTAGTGTATAAAGCAACAACACCAGCTAGGAATGGTGTTAGTTGTTTGCCACGTGAATACACGTTAACATCTAAGGACAAACAGATTTTACATCATTTGGGTTACCACGTCTACTCCCATGATTAATTCTATCCTAGAGGTAGTGAACCACATCGAGGGGCAACCAGGAATGTGAACGGTCTTACCTTTCACGCAGTTGTCGTTGCGGCAGTGGAAACGTGCACCTTTAGTCTTGCGCTGGGCCCATGAAACAGGACTAGGTGTTGAAAGGAGAATGACCCATCTGATGGTAAATTTGGTGGAGAGAAATGTATCAGAGGCGTGGACTGAACGTGCATCTACGTGGCAGTGAATGCAAGTTGAATTCGATACCGCACTCATAATGAATCATGGGCCTAGCCTACAATCACAAGACATAACGTAGAATAATAATCCAAACGCCCGTCTAAATAAAATAGTCCGACACAGCGCCGATAAGGTGGGTAAGGAGTATATTGATCAAATAATCAATCAACGGTTAAAGACGAGGAAGCGACACATGCTAGAAGTCAGGTTAAGGTGATGTCAAACATATGTAATTAACCAAGACAATGGGAGAAATGATCGAGACGTTAATGTCACCAATGTAGGAGATAAAGGAAGGGGGAGGGATACATTAAGGGGAAAGTATACTTATGTAGAGCAAAGTTAAATTGGGAAAAATAAAGATTAAAGGAGCTAGACAAGGAAGTAAGGAAAAAAGGGCATATCGACAAAGGCACGAACGATATCTTTACACTTTCCGCTATTCAACCGTCACTTATTTTTCATTGCTCACGGTCCCGGTAGATGGCAGGGGAGGGTGTGTTCAGGTCGAGGTCAAGCCAAAACAAGCATGCTTCGTAACAAACACGGTAAGTTACTTTATTACGTTCTTTATAACATTAGATTGTTTGGTAATTGTGCTCAAAGACTGGAAATCATAATTTTATCATAGTAACACATTTTTCAATACAATTCAAATGTGTAATACCACGATATATCTTATGTATCACATATGACACACTGGGTTCCTGTGACTACTTTTCAAGTAGTTTTTTCGCGGGTTGTCTCTAATTTAGTAGTTTTTTTTCTCGGAATTATCATTATTTTGGTTTAATGAGATAGAATAGTGAGGTAATTGCCAATCATAATATGTAAGCCCATACAGAGGTTTTGAATATAAAAATATCTCGATATTTTAAGGTTAGGCCTAAGCTAATGACCTTTCGATTTCTTTTGTTAGGGCTGGATGAAGATGAGATTTTTGAGGTGTTGGATGGCATAGACCCAAACAATTCAGATATTGAAATTGAAGATGATGATGTTGAGACTGATATTCAAGCTCCAGCAGTTAGTGCTGGCATTCTTGAAGCAGCTTCCGATGATGATGATTATGATGCTAATGATGGAACAGCTTCCAATGGTGACGTTTCTGCCAGAAGGGATCCTACTCAGCAATGGCGCCACAAAATAGAGTGAGTAATTTTGTCAACTGGTCCATTTAATAAATAAACAACCCAGATAAACAGCCAATTTCCACAGATTTTCCCATTGTGTTGTAGTTCAAACAGTAAAAAGTTTTCTGTTACAATTTTAATTGTTTCGTGTTTTTCTTTTCAGGTTTCTGGGGCCATCTCATCTTAGCCCAGGTACTGATTCAACCGTTGATTTTGAGGTTAAGAAGCCATATCAGTATTTTGAGAACTACCTTGAAGATGACTTTTTGAAGACATGTCTGAATTCACGAACAGAAGGTACGTGCTGCAGAAAGGAAAATCTTTGGGGGTAACCGGACATGAGATGAAGATCTATTGGGGCGCCAGCATTATTGCACCGTTATTATGTTTTCCAAAATTAAGGATGTGCTGGAAACAAAAGACCAGATACCCACTCATTGCAGAAAATATGAGTAGGAATAGGGTCTATACAATTAGAAGCAATATCAAAGTTGTTGACGATCAGGCTACCAGTGAGGAAATAAGAGTGCCGATAGATTTTGGAAGGTGCGACCGATGTTGACGCGAATAAGAAATATTTGTTTGCAACATCCTCGTCCTGAGAAGGTGTCTATATATGAACAAATGATACCGTTTCATGGCCATGTGAGGATGAAACAATATGTGAAAGGGAAACCCCAACCTGTTGGGTTAAAAAACTTTGTAATGACAAGTACCAGTGGCCTTCCCTTAGATTTTACCATGTACGAAGGAGGTGGAAGGGAAATTCTGTCGGAATAGATTCCTCTCCCACAGAAAATGGACATTGGAGGAATGGTTGTACTTAAACTCTCAGACTCTCTCCCTCCTGGTTCAACCATTTTTATGGACAGGTATTTTTCATCTGTGACTCTCTTTGATGCATTGTTTACCCACAGGTCGATTTTAGCTTGTGGTACAATCATGGTAAACCGGATTCCAAAATCTGTGACCCTGAAACGAGATTGTGATATGAAACGTGAAGGGAGAGGTGCAAGTGACCAAGTTGTAAGAGCAGATGAAAAGATGGTTATTGTAAAATGGTATGATAATCGCCCCATTCATTTAATTTCAACAGACTATGGTGTTGCTCCCTTTGAAGACTGCAGGCGTTGGTCAAAGAAAGATGGTCAGTACATACATATTTCTCGACCATTCCTAGTCAAAATGTACAACAACAACATGGGAGGTGTTGATTTTTGGACAGAATCCTCAGCAGGTATGCAATGAGAAACAGAACAAATAAGTGGACAATTAGAACAATCCACCATTTTTTCGATTTTGTGTTGGCAGCAGTTTGGATCGAGTATCGAATGGCTGCTATGCAAAATAAATGGCTAAGGAAAGACATTCTGACCTATTTCTTATTCAAGCTATGTATTGCAGAGCTTCTCATCTACTCTCATGGCACTAGAAGAAGTGTAGAAAGTGAAAGTGAAGATGAAGAAATAGGAGAAGAGGAAAGAAGAAAACAAACCCCAACCCAGCCACTTCCACCACTGGCAAAAAGATCAAGAAATGCCATGCAATTTCCCGAAATGATGACTCAACAGAAGTCAAGATCAAGGTGCAGAGCTCCCGGATGTTCTGCACTAACATATGTCAGATGCATAGATTGGAAAGTTTTTTTATGTTTCACTTCCCAAAGGAACTGCTTCAAGGATTTCCATACCACATGAGTGAGTCACCTCTTGGATGGGTATGGAAGAGCAACCCTAAAAATCATTCTTTGATTGTTCAATAGTTGTAACAAGTAAAAGGCTAAGAAAGAGCTTATTATAACCTGTAATATCATGTAAATACATTTTCTTGCAATAAATGGTTGTTTTCGATACTGACCCATTGTATCATATATGATACGTCCCCTCCTCCCACCATGGAACCCCTAAATTTTTTTTTAAATGAAAGTACCTTTTTCAAGTCTAAAAGTGTAAAATTAATTCAGGGAATCATATTTCATGAAACAAAATTGACCTTGGGTCTCAAGAGGATAGCCCAGAAGGAGCAGAGGAGGTGGGGGATTTTCAAAAGGACGGCGACTTAAGGAAAGCTACGCGTAAAACTGACGTAAATGGACAAAATAAAAGGCGACGAGCAACCGAGTAAATAAATAATATGAGAAAGGTAACGCAAAACAAAATAAGAGAAATCCATCAAAATAAGTCACGATAAAGGGAGAAGAAACAGGTTGAGTGCAGTGGGGTAGGATACGTACGTTAAAGGGAATAATAAAGACTCGAAGACTTGCGTGAAAAGACGCAATCATGAGATAATCTAGGGACAAAATAAGGTAAGATGTAAGTGGCGTATGGTAGAGGTCTTACTTCGGGCGAAGACACCACTCAGTAAACCGAGACCAAAATACCCACACAAAACAGATAGGACAAAGGTAGGAAGGTAAAGGTAACGGGAAGCACTCAAGGAAGCAGACAAACACACTATGGACATTCTAAACAGGTGAGACACCATAGTATTCCATAAATGGCTCACGCACACACTCACACATGCCAAGGAAGTAAGTCGAGACTTATCTTGATGGACTCTGGGACTGTAAGACATCTCAGGATTACGATAAATACACAAAATTTACGTCAGTACTTGCACCTATATAAACACGTAGATAAAAGGGGATAAATGAAGAAAGGGAGCAAGGCTTCCCCAAAACGGGAGCGAGAGCTCAAAAAAGTCAAACCTACATGAGAATAAAAACAGAAGACTGCCCAGAGACAAACAAGGGGTTGTCCTTGGTAACAGAAAAACCGAGAAGCAAAAGGGGAGGAGGTGCCACTAATCACGATTCGCGGTAGCAAAAAGTTACTATAACGAACCTTGATCAGTAATTGTAGAAATGTCCACTGATCTGCTCAGTTATTCTGTCCAGTATCAACCAAGAAGGAAAGAGAACAATTCCGATAATTGGCACACAGAAGAAAAGAAAGGGGTGGGGGTAACTAAAAATGGAGGGAAACGGTTCAAGTGGTAAAAATTGATACCCATTCCTATCAAGCTCAAACACCTGGACTCAATTACAATGATGAAATTAAATTTGTTATCAACAACCAAGGTATTTATTTACACCCTACCGCATGAAAGTGTCATTCAGATTGTTGGCCGGCTTACCAAATCCGATGGCTCTACACCCATCTCATCCAAGTTAGCCAAACATGCTTTTGCCTTTCTGTTTTCTGACGTGCCCTATGTGATTAACGATATTGTGGTGGATAGCACTCGAAATGTGGGTATTTCCAGTGTCATGAAACTATACTCCTCTTATAGTGAGGAAGAAGGTAAAACACTTTGCATGGCAGGTTGGTGCCCTGACTCGACCAATGACTGGATGGTACACACTGATGGCACCTTTACTGGATTTTTACCTCTTAAACTGATTTTAGGCTTTGCAAAAGATCACCAGCGCATTGTGGTCAACGCAAGGCAAGTGCTTTATCTGGTGAGAGATAGGAGTGATAATAATGCACTCAAGGGAGCTCAAGATGCAACCATAGATTCAAAAATTCATCTACAACGCATGCTATGGAAAGTGCCCCATGTGACCCTCGCCGATAGCAAAAACTGGATGTGCACAAGATTGTGGGAAAAGATATGCCTCTACCCATGGATTTTAGAAGGTAGGAACACCATGAGTATCCACTATTGCCCACCACCAACACACACAGTTGGTATGTAAAAACAGCTCGCTATACAGAGTGGCCTCTCTACATGATCGTGGGGTTTCAAACGAACCGCAAGTATCAACAAGTAGTTCCGTGAAGAACTATACAGCCTATTTTCATATATCCAACTCATGTTAATTGCCTTTATCACCATACAAACTTTCAGTTATATTGTTGTGATAGATTCGTAGATATTGAGAACCGTATAAATATTTCAGATGGTCGCCAGATTGGATTTTTATTTATGTACTATTACATGAAGATTATTGTGTACGTGCGGTATTCAAACTTCAATCGCATAATTATGACACAAGAAGTAAAAAACGAGATTTTAAAATTTCGCACAGCTCCCATCTTGTGGTTATGTAAACAATTGAAATAAATTAGATGCGAGTGGATTAAGATTTGCATAAGCATTTAACGTGCAAACTTTCACTGCACGCGGATGGTTAAATCGCGAGAAACGTCCATTTAAATATTTATACTTCGCGTCGCCGCCATGTTGGATTTGTGCTCACCAGGTTATTGAAAGTCCTATAGGTGAACTTATGTTCATAACCTCTATAAACATTAAAAAAACAGTTTACTGCTGTAAAAGATTCGTAGATATTGAGAACCGTCAAAATATTTTGGATGCTCGCTATTTTGGATTGTTATATGTATAGGCCATAGAGTTATGTACCATTAAAGGAAAATTACTGCGTAGATTCATTATTCAAACTTTCACTTCGATCGCATGATTACGAAACAAGAAATAGAAACTTAATTTTAAAATTTCGCACAGCCGCCATCTTAGAGTTATGTAAACAATTGAACTAAATTAGATGCCAGTGCATTACTATATGAATAATCATTTACTGTACCTCATTTCACTGAGCTCAGATGGTTAAATCACGAGAAAAGTCTATTAAAATGTTTCAATTTCGCTTGGCCGCCATGTTCGTTTTGTACTTTACAGGTGTTTGAAAGTTACATAGATAAACTTGTAGCAGCACCCGTTATCACCGTACAAAATGTCAGAGTGATATCATAAATAGTTTCGGAGATATTGAATGCCAGTGAAATATTTCGCACAGCCGTCATTTTGATGTTACGTAAACAATTGAACTAAACTAGACGCCAGTGCATTACAATGTGTATAAACATTTGCTGTACCATGTTTCATTACGTTTGGATGGTTAAATCGCGATAAAAGTCTATTTAAAAGTCTCAAATTCGGTTGGCCGCCATGTTGGTTTTGTAGTTACCAGGTTTTTGAAAGTCTCATAGGTGATCTTCTAGTAGTGCCCTTTATCACTGTACAAAATTTCAGGGTAATATCGGTAATAATTTCGGAGATACGGAATGCTGGTGAAATATTTCGCACAGCCGCCATGTTGGATTGGTGAGTTACAATAAAATTTGAAGGGCACGGTCGGGGTCGACCAAAATGGTGCTATGATCTTACCGAGTTTCATTGAAATCACTCCAGCCGTTTAGAATTTATTAGGGGGGGGGGGACCCACACGCCTTCACACACACACACACACAGACACACGGACAAAAGATGATCTCATAAGCCTATTTTTTTTTCATAAAATGAAAATGGGCTAACAAACCAAAGATGCCACGCAATTTGATCACCTGCAATTGAGAAATACACGTCTTTTCCTTATCGGAACATTGTTTCCCTATGAAGGACCGGATTTGGATTTTTCAAAAAATAAGTTTGGCCCCCTCTATGACTTGTTTTATAAATTTAGATGGTCGTATTATCAAAAAGAAAACTGCCCCATGCTATCACCCCAAGTGTTTAAGGCAAGGGCGCCACTGATTGTCTTTGACTGTTCTCACTTGGGAGAGTCTGTCAAGCCATCTAAGATTGACATTCGACTTGATTTTGAAACGCATGACAATGTACCAGCCAATACTACCCCTACCGCCTACTGTTTGCTTATTCATCACAAACAGGTCAACTATTATCTAATGTCCAACCAAGTGACGAGTGTATAAATAACAGGTCAAACCCTGTCAAGCAGCTCAGTCATGCTTGCTTTAAAGCCACATCAGGTGTCACACCCACGAATTTAAACTCTGAGGAACAACGTTTCAAGACCTTTCCAACGTGGCCTGTGCCATTCATAAACCCTGAAGCCTTGGCAGCCGCTGGCTTCGATTATTTAAAAACAAGAGATGAAGTGAAATGTGCCTTTTGTGTCATTACCATAGACCAATGGAAAGAGAGTGATGAACCCATACAGGAACATCAGCGCTGGTCACCCGCCTGCCCCAACCTGTGTATGATGAAGGTGGGAAATATACCCTGCCATTCAAGCTATCCCTCACTAGTGCTTCTGAGTGATGAAAAAACAAGTTACGATACATGTGGACTGTATGGTGTCCATGGTGCTTCGGTGAGCAGCTCACAGTTAAAAACACCCAGTTTAGAGACATTGAGACATCATCGGTGTCATGGACGTTATAAACACAAAAGACTGTACTGTTGTATGAGTTGGTACTGTCCCTATCCCAAAATGACAAAGGCATGTAAGACGTGTTATGACAATAAGAAATAAGAAATGTAATACAAAATAGAGTGTTGTTGTTATTTCTCATGTTCCCTGTCATATCCTAACCTCAATTTTTTTAAACTAGAATGGCATGTAAGTCAATGTCATTGGTGTACGTTAGTCATTGATAGTCAGTCCGTGGTCAGTTGGACTTGATCCAGACAAGTGTGAACATGTTGCGCACACTGATTGTGGATTGTCAAGAGTTTAAAATTGGAGATAACAAATTTATATTTTAAGAAGTGGCCATGATTGATTGTTCCACATTTTGGATATAACAAGCTACTCATTTGGTATTTAAACCACCCTATGCTTTTGATTTGTTGTGTGAATAAGACCGTAAACAAACCCATTGGATTGAAACTCATAGACAACTGGAGTGGAATCAAGGAACCATTTCGTATAAGCACCTGGACATGGTCATGAAAGCCCACTTGTCCTCAGCCCATGTGGTATTTGTAAAAGGTAGTGAAAAACGCCAATGGCTACAAGAATTTTTGGCGCCTTACTGTCAATGAATTGATGTGATGGACTTGGGGTGCCCCTCACTGCAAACACTCATGGACCGTTGTCCGTGTGACAACACTACCCATACAGCTCTGGCCCATGTGTGGCAATTGTTTCATTGGCTAACGACCAATGCCTTCTGGGAGTTGTTAAATAAAATTAAAACTCAAGATTTACCTGTGCATGACACCAGTGAGATTTCTACAAGCGACGTGTAAATATCTACAGGACGTGATATCATGGTGAAAGGGGAACCTACCAATAAAGCGATCGGAAAGTACTTTGTGTGGAAACAGAGACAAGATAGTTTTACCAAGGAGGAATTATTGGCACTCCCCAAATCGTTCATTTATTATGTAGCAGCGAGTGCAGTGAAAAAATCTGGCAACATGTACCAAAATAATGGACTCAAGACTCTGTGTTAAGTAAATTGCAATCATGTACGGATTACGATCACCATAAGCAAGTGGGCATGGGAAAAATACCCTCTATGCGTCAGTGCGCTACTTGCCACCTGGTCAAACATTATCACGGTCATAAAAGTCAGTGTAAAGACTTTGTTGAATCATTCCACGGGTGTCATGGCGAGAAAAAGCAGCAACAACAACAAACATCGTCCACAGAGGAGGAGGAAGATCAAACCTTCTCACCATAGATGGAAAAGGATTTGCCAGACCTGTACTGGCAATGGCGTCATTGATAAAGTCATTCAATACTTGCCTTTCGAAGTCCATCTTCCTGGTTATCGTTCTTGTGGCCATGAAACTCATCTTGAAAAACGTTTGGAGCGTGGTGATGTACCCATTAATCTTTTGGATCAAGCATGTAAAGAACGCGACCTTTCTTGTCGCCATAGTCATCCTGGTTTAAGACATGTGGCAGATAAAATCATGTTGAGAAAAGCTAAACAACGTTTCACATCCTGTGACGCCTCAATGGGAGAACGGTTGGCAGCCCTATTTGTCACGAGTGCTATGAAAGGAAAGTAAATGATGCATGAACATTAAAAAGGATTGAGAAATTGGTATTTCTTTGTATTCTATGTTTTGTAAATCCCTATGGCTATGAAATAAAAACAAGGTTTACCAGTGCACAATGTATTTTTAATTTTTAAATGATGATTTTGATTTTTTTCATTTTACATTTCACACATTGCCATTTTTGTAAATTTCCAATTTCCACCTTTTTTAAAATGTCAGTTTAATGTTTATGTACGTATTTTATCGATATGGAAACATGAATTTCCTACTTTTGCATATCACTGTTAACACGTTTATGATTTAGTCCATGTTGAAAGTATAATTTTGTAAAACACACGTTTGCTGATTTCAAGTTTTTGAAATGGTCTTGATGGAAGTGCTTGGTCATGATGATAGTGCAGTCTCTTTTAGTTTGATACCAAAAACGTAGAGGCCTACTACTGCTAGTGCTGGTAAGCCTGTTTTAAAAAAATAACGTCTATCTACCACTGCATTTCAAAAAAAACTATTAAGAAACAAAACTACAGTATATTTACCATTTGCTATATACATTAACTTCCCCAACACCCTATCTTGCCGTGTTTGCTGTGGTCAAACGATCAATGCTACCTACACACAAGCTCTCTCTCTCTAGTCATACATTCATACAACCATACTTGCCATTGGAAACAAATACAACCACGCTATTTATCCCCAATGAACATCCTTAACATGCACATCAATTCCAAAGAACTTTTAATTTACCATTTAACATTTTATCTTTCCAAAAATTTGCTATTACTCATTTAATATATACAAAAAACAAACAGCACCGTTGTACAGCCTTTAAATCAAAAACAAATATTTTCCATTTACCATTTTTAAATTCCAAACTCAGAGAAAATTAAAAAATTAAAATAACAAACAAGATGTTCAGTAAAGAACATATAGCCTACTTTCTCCTGAATGCATGGGTATTGTTATAACTCTTTGTCCTTTTCAAGGAGTATAGTTGAATGTTGGTTGTAGTAGCTTGTTGAAATACAACGTGTTACACGGATATTAAGCAGTAATATGAGGTGCCCTTTGCTAGTGCTACCTCTGTACAAAATTTCATTCAATTCGGTTTCACCGTGTTTGAATTGATATAATGAATCGATTTTCTCACATACATGACCTCTATCTGTAAACTATTGGGCTCATGACCTTGTAGTTCAGTCAAATGCTTCCCACAAAAAGGCATGTTGTTGCAAAATTTGGTAGAGATCAAATTATTAAGTTGGTCGTAATTTGATTTAAGCTTTTAACAGTTGGGTGGCCGCCATTCCGTTTCCGTCAAGATGGCGGTGATATAAAACATCTCCCTGAGATGCCCTTTGGTAGAGTGCTACCTCTGAACCATAGTTCATTCAATTTGGTTTTACCATGTTTGAATTGATAGGGGAATCGATTTACACAGTTACATGGCCGCCATATGCAAACTATTGGATTGATGACCTTGTAACGTGGTCAAAGAACGCATTTCACATAAAGGTATGTAGTTGCAAAATTTGGTAGCAACCAGATGATTATGTTGGTCGTAATTTGATTTAAGCTTTTTAAATTAGGGTGGCCACCGTTACGTTTCCGTCAAGATGGCGACGATATAAAACATGACACTGAGTTGCATTTTGAAAGTGCTACCTCTGTACCAAATTTCGGTCAATTCGGTTTCACTATGTTTGAATTGATAGGGGGAATCGATTTGCACACATACATGGCCGCTATCTGCAAACAATTGGGCTGATGACCTTGTTGTTTGGATAAAAGATGCTTCCCACTTAACGGTATGTTGTTGCAAAACTTATTAGAGATCAGATGATTAGGTTGGTCGTAATTTGATTTAAGCTTTTAATATTTGGGTGGCCGCCATTTCGTTTCCGTTAAGATGACGGTGATATAAAACATGACACTGAAGTGCTCTTTGCTAGTGCTACCTTTGTACCAAATTTCGTTCAATTCAGTTTCACCGTGTTTGAATAGATAAGGGGAATGAATTTGCACACATACATGGCCGCCATCCGCACATTAATTTGCCGGTGACCTTGTAGTTCACTCAAAAGGTTCATCGTTCAAAAAGATATAATGTTGCAAAATTTGGTAGAGATCAGATGATTAGGTTGGTCGTAATTTGATTTACGCTCTTAAAATTTAGTTGGCCGCCATTACGTTTTCGTCAAGATGGCGGGAATGTAAGACATGACACTGACTTGCTCTTTGCATGTGCTACCTCTGCACGAAATTTCGTTCAATTTGGTTTCACCGTGTTTGTATCGATAGGGAAATCGATTTTCACACATACATGGCCGCTATCCGCAAAATATTGGGTTGATGACCTTCTGGTTTGATCAAAAGATTTTTCTTACCTAAAGGTATAATATTGCAAAAATCGGTAGAGATCCGATGATAAGGTTGGTTGTAATTTGATTTAAGCTTTTAACATTTTGGTGGCCACCATTACGTTTCCATCAAGACGGCTGCGATATAAAACATGACACTGAGGTGCACCTTGCTAGTGCTACGTCTGTAACAAATTTCGTTCATTCCCGTTTCCCTGTGTTCGAATTGATATGGGGGACAGACATTCAGAGTACACACACACTCTCTCTCTCACACACACACACACACAGACTCACACACACAGACAGACACACAAATTTTCGCCCTGTGTTGATCTCATAAGTCTACTTTAATTTTTTGAAAAAATGGAATGTAGGCTAACTAGGGTTTCACAGGGCTTTAAAGAGAAAAAGGCCTAAGTGGTTTCTACTATTTACAAAATCCACTTTGTACAATTACGAAAACAAATATTTACAAAATACAAAATACTAAATTAACTAGTTATAAAAAGCTATGTTACTAAACGATCAAACACAGAAATCACACCTCTTCCTCGTGGTCATAACCCCATGGTAGACTGGTGAGCAGGTCATCCGTCCACACACGTTTGTTATCCATTGAGGCGAGGGTGTGTTTTCTCTGTTCCACAAGATACAAATTATGGTTGCAGGATTGTATCCTGCACTGTTTATGCAACATAGCTTTGCCAGTTTGTAAAACCGCTAGGTAGTCGTATACCCTGCTCTACCTACGCCTTTTGCTCATTTGGCTTCCTTACAGTCCAGTGTGCGATAGGCATACATCTTGGAAGCCAAACCAACGATTTCCGTCATGATGGAATCACCGCATTCATCTTTTAAAACACCCATTTCCTTCTTGTTTTATGGGTAGCTGAAACACGTTGTCAGCACTATACGAAGAAGTGTCGAACCAGTCACTATGTTGCCTCATGACGTCATAGGGGTTGGGGTGGCGAATGTGATAAATGAATGATTCCGTATCCATATACAAAAGAGATACGTCTTCAAAATATTGTTTGGCAAACTCGTAGTGACCGATTTAGGAAAGTCTAAAATGATATGACCCAAGTAAATGGGCTTATCCATGGTCACACTGGTCCTACTCATTTAAATGGTAGCCAAATTGTCCTCGATAATGTTGATCGATTTGAAATTTGGCTTGGCAATGTACCGCCGGGCACCCCACTGCCCATCCCAAACATTCACCAATTTAATGTCTCGGTACTTGCGAACATTGTCCATGGACTTGCCATAGATACAGTTGTTCATCAATTTAAAAAAAATGATTTAAAACTGTTGATTTGCCATTTGCCGGTGCTCTGTGTTGAGTTGCATGTATGGCTTGAGCCATGCTTTTTGAGCAAAATAAATACATCTATGGATTTTCTTCAACACCAAGCCCTGGGCTAGACGTTGCACCAACATTTGGATGTGTAGCACATACCGATTTTTCTTGTAAAGTGTGCCCATGAGTTTTTCAATTTTTACTTTACTGTCAGGGGGAACCATTTGCTTTAGGCAGAATGGGAGATCGGCATGTTGATCATACAAGAATTAGGGATATTCAATATCCACTTCTAACACATATCCCCGGCCTGTTTCTGGCTGGACTTGTTCACATTAAATTGTGACACTTGTTTGTCAGCCAAGCAAACTCCCCATAGGGTAGATGCTGGCTCATGGCATAACCATACAAATTATTCCCATCATAGTACATTAAGTACGGTTCTGGTTTGTCTGGTGAATAATCAGGCATGTAGGCATTGTTCGCTTCGGCATGGCGCTGGTTAAGCGACACAAAGCCGCGGCGAATGCCCTTTTCAAAAAATAGAACCATGTCTACATCTGTGAGTAAATCCAATTTCACTTGAGTGTATTTCAAACCGGCATCGAACGAGAGCCCTGGACTCGTATAATAGTGAGCCGGATCAAGACCATAAATGTGTTTACACAACTCACGGAATACAGCAATACATCCAGTTTTAGGTAATGCATAGCATGTTCACATGGCGTCTTAATGCCAAACACTCACCAAACTTGACATGCATGTGCATAGTCTACATCGGAAACAGTACTGCGTGTTAGTTCCGAGTAAAATTGCTCTAGTGGTGGGAGAGAGTTTCTTGGTTTAACACGATCCAGTTGTTGCAGTAATCATACGGGAATATACATTTCCGAATGCACAATTTAAAATGCTTAGGATTTTCAAAATGCATTCTAGTGTATTTTAATTCTTTCTCATCCAAGCCGTTCACAAGGCTGTCTAGCGAGGATGCCATAAACTTAAAGGAATCAAAAAATCGAATGCAAAATTCGCTCAACCGCCATGTCAAGGCTGTAGAACGTTCATGGTTTTCAGGAATAATTGAAAAAGAGCCCCTGTGACATGACCCAATTCACGAAACAAAAACTTAATATCATAATTTGCCAGATTGTGGAAAAACACACTGATAAATCGAGGAGCTGGGTAATTCACATTACACTTTTTGTAAGCAGCTCCGCGAAAATCTCTTGCAAAGTGCGAGTGATCACGAACGGTGTCTTCATCACTGACCAGCGGCTTTTCACAAACATGGCATGTGGTGGCAGGCTCATACTCTTGCTGTTGTTCTAGAGTTAGGTTCATGGGTACTGGGTGGTCCAGTAACTGTTATACATGATCCACTAACTTAAAAAGTTGGTCCAAAAACCATTTCGCACAATCTTGCCCCTCACGGGATTCATAATAGGATTTTGTGGGGTCATAGGCACACACCACATAAAATACTATGGCAAACGGCTCGTGTATTTGAATGGATGTGGTTGAGCTCGTGGTGGGTTGTGGTTCACATCCCGCCATGGGTGTGGTGAGAGCTTCAAAATCTGGGTACACCACATAGGGGACAGCATCACGCTTGTGAATGTTCTTAAATTTCAAAACAGCTTTGTCCCCTTGTGGCAATACCAGCCTCACCGCTTCCTGAGATAGACAATCTACCCTATGTCGTTCCAAAATCGTAGGGGTTTTAAAATATTGCAGACATCGATCGCAAATGTGTTCTTATGTTGATCTCTCGACGCTTGACTGCTTAGTAATCTACTCAAATTCTTAGTCAGACAATAGTGATTCACCTCTCCGTAAGACAAATATAGAAGATGAATGTGGTGTCGTTTCGGTTCTTTTGTGGCATAAAGAGGACCCACAATGTCATCACCATCAAAGCCATACACCAAGAACGAAAAGTCCTTGTTATCTTGTTCAGACCTATGGATGTCGGTTAAGTCCATGGGGAACGATACTTTAGTTAAATTTAAATTTTCATTCAAATGGTTAAATACATCCTTGTACATTCCTGGTCGACAACTATTCTGTTGTACCGGCTGCAAATATGCAGCCACAGACCATAGAAAACATTTATCGTCTTTATCTTCAACGTTGACCACAGCCTATTTCGATGCTATTGCTGGTTGTGTTTTAATAAAGCTAGACCCAGCATTGAACGGGTTGAATTGACAAATGTTGATTTGCAGGTGATGGATTTTGACTAACGCAAGACCACTGGGTCCTTGTTGCAGTATTAAATTTAACAAGCAAGGCATTGATCATATACGATTCATACAATTGTTCCAAATTACGGGCTATTAATAGCACTTGCATTTTTCTGCAAGTATAAAATGTTTTTTATGCTCACCGTTCTATTTTTATTTATGAAATCGCACACAAGTTCAGCATTGACCTTTAAATCTGTATGCAACCTTCGCGCTGTACAAATTCCATTTTTAAAAATTTCTAAAAAGATTCTAAAAATTATTTTGGAATTAAACTCTTCCTAACTTTTACCACACGACCAGAGCACACACGCGAATAGAAAAACTGTTTAGGGGTTCCCAAGTTAACGTATCCGCAGCATTAAAATACATTATTTTGAAAGAACGCTCTCAACTGAGTTTTCAGCTGTAGACTGCTTGACAATGCCCCACTATAGAGCCACTTCGTGTTCAACTGTTGTGGCTATAGAATTTTTTTAAAATATCTAAAAAGAAATAAAATAGACCCCCATAAGTTTCTCAATTCCTTATAGTTTATGCAAGTCATAAATAAACAAAAACCAACCAAACAGGTTATAGATAAGAAATAAATCTCACCTCGACTTGTAATGATTTGCTTTATTCCCTTTTCGTGGGCTAGTGTGGTAATAGTTTCTGTCACTCTTTCTGTCTTTCTCTTTCCCTCTCTCTCAATCTCAATCTCTTTCCCACACACAACAGGTATATACCTTATCTCCAAACAGATAAATAAAAATTCATTTATCACCTTATCAAACAATAAATAATTGCTTGTAAATATATATAAATCAATAAACATATAAATAAATACCTACCCCACAACAATTTTAATTATTTTTTCACCAACAACAAAACAAGAGCGTTTCGCACAACGATGTAGCGTGTTCAAAGGTAGTCACATAAGTGCGAGGGGAAATGTTAATGACGTGTCATTATATATGTCATGTATTATGTTGTAACCGAAATTTTGTTAGGTTACAGAGACTGTTATTATTTTTATCAGGTTGCCAGACATGGCTGCCTGTTTGTGGAGCGCCATGGAGAGTCTGGTGTGGTCAGTGCCCATTGGATTCTTCTTTTGGTGGTCTACCGATAGGTGGCCTTGGCTGGTGGCACCAGGTGGCCTTGTCTGATAGGTCAAAAGATTCCTTAACATGGAATCATCTGTTGAATGTGAAGAAGGCAGGCAAAATGGAGGTGGTCTAAAATAGTTTGTTGGAATAATAATAAAATAGGAGCAGAAGAATATTAAGCTTTGTGAGTGATTTAATCTTATTATGAAGATAAATGTAGATACTGAATAGGAGATGCTGGTAAAGTAAGATTCCGTGCATATAGATAAAAGGGTAGTAATAGCATTGTATTTTTATTTCGTTATGTGTCCAACATCATCTCGACCCAGAGATTATTTGAAGAAGGAAATATAGAGACATTGATTGCCCAACGGTGTGGGATATTGCTGTTTGTCTACCCCTAACCAACAACAAATAATTATAAAAGTTTCATAACGCCCAACTGTGGGGCATGTGGTTGTTGGTTGACATTGACTACCAAGCTTTATAGAAGTTTCATTGGCGCCCAACGTATCGGCACGAATAACGATATAAGACATTTTTAAGCTGAAATGATAGCCATGCTGGAGACGCTTCTGGTTCGATATGAGAGAAGGAATAAAATGGAGGAGAGGATCACCTACCAGATGACTAGTTTTAAAGAAAAGTTGACGGAGAAGATTGATCAGGTCAAAGAGCAGGTGGCTAGCATATGCATCGTAGAAGAGAAAGTTGAGATGGTAGAACCTGTGAGTGTGGTTGTGGAGGAGAAGAAGGAGCAGGAGGAAGAAAAAGGGAAGCTGGAAAAACAGAGAGTGGAAATCATATGTGTTGTAGAAGAGAAAGTTGAAATAGTGGAATCTGTGAGTGTGTCTGTAGAGAAAGAGGAGAAGATCTATGAAGTACTTGATGCTAGGCGGCGTAGGAAAAATAATCAAGAAGTGGAAAAGATAAGGCGAGGTTGTAGTGGTATATGTGGGAGAGACCATACCAGGCGAAGAAGACAGAACAGTTGCGGAGGTAGACACAGGGGTCGCCGCCGACATAAAATAAGAGGACGTCAAATGGAGGAGGGGAATTAAACTGAAAACAAGGAGAAAGCCGAAATAGAAGATAACGTGAAGAAGCGTTGGAGGAGGAGGATAGGCAGGATAACAAGTTGAAGGAAGAAATGGACCAGATGGAAGGCAAAGAGAATGAGTAAGAAGAGGAAGAGGTGTCAGGCTGATCAAGATAAGAGAGTGAAGGATCAGAAGAAGAGAAAGGAGAAGATAAAAGGGATGAAGGCAAAGAGAAAAGAAAAGATGAGAAGAAAAGAATTGCTACGCAAGATAATGCAGATGAAGAAAAAGAAGGGAAAGGAGAGACTGAAGGCTGAAGGCAAGTGACTGACGCACATGCAGAAGACAGACCGCGCGCGTGCTCAGGCCCGCATGGCTCATGGCATGGAGCTGCCTGCGGCAAACGACGGCAAGTTTCCTCGAACTGGCACCAAGATACGGCCCAACAAGACCAAGCAGCAGCAAGCTACTGCCGACCAAGAAGAACGGAAGGTGGAGGTGGAGATTGTGGATCAGGTTCGTCTGCTCTCAGAGGGCAGCACGGAACACAAGAAGGATGAGGAAGAGGAGCAGGTGAAGGACACCTGGGATACCGTAGAAATGGTAGAGGAAGTGCAGGAGGCGAATGATACTGACGGTGAGGAAGCCGAAGGAAGTACTATGAAATCTGCGGCGCAGAAGAAGAGAGAGAAGGAGGGCAGTGAGAAGCAGAAGAAACTGGAACAGAAGATGGAGGCAGCCAAGAAGACTGAAGGAGCAGGCGAGACACAGCCAGCTCCAGCTGAAGCATCTGAAGAAGCACCACTACCAGCGAAGACTGAAGTAGGAGAAGCATCTGCAGAATGTGACGATGTGGAGGGAGATGACAAGAAGAAAAGGAAGGGCAAAGAGGAAGGCTTCGATGAAGGTGGTGATTCTGGATCAGAAGAGCAGTTGGAGCTCGCCACGTTAGAGCACGTGCGAGACATACAGCCCAACACTATAATGAATCTGATGATGCAGATGCTGATGATGATGACCATGACATTGAGCCCTAAGATATTGACATTTCTGATAAGGTTGGTGGCAAGAAAAGAGCTAAGTTGGTAGCTAAAGCTGAGAAGAAGGCCCATAGAGAGGCTGAATTACGAGAACGAGAAGAAAAGAAGAAGATTAACAAGGAAAATAAAGGAAAAGATGATGATACTGAATCAGTGGAGACAGACCAAAAGAAGAAGAAGGAAAATGAAAGGAAAATATGATGATACTGAATCAGTGGAGACAGACCAAAAGAAGAAGAAGAAAGGAAAGAGGATTTTGGTTTCACTTAAGATTGATGATGATGAAGACGAAGATGATTATGATGACGGTACAGACAAGTCTTATGACGATTGTGCCGTTCTTTCTGGAGAAAATATTTATGCTGGTGATTCTGGTTAATCTAGAATGGTTGTTTCTGCGATGATTGTACCAATGGTTTTTCAGACTATGATGTGTGATTTGTTTCTGTATGTGATTTTGTTTTTGTTAATGTTTGCTTCATGTATTTCATTTATGTTTTTGATTTGAGAGGGCGTTTTTGTAACCGAACTTATGTTAGGTTACAGTGACTGTTATTATTTTTATCAGGTTGCCAGACATGGCTGCCTGTTTGTGGAGCGCCATGGAGAGTCTGGTGTGGTCAATGCCCATTGGATTCTTCTTTCGGTGGTCTACAGATAGGTGGCCTTGGCTCGTGGCACCAGGTGGCCTTGACTGATAGGTCAAACGATTCCTTAACATGGCATGGTTGCCATGGGGATCATCTGTTTAGAGTGAGGTTTGAGTGAAGATGGAGGCTGCCATGCTGAAGGGAACCTAGGTTTTTTTGAGAATGTGAATCATCTGTTGATAGTGAAGAAGGCAGGCAAAATGGAGGTGGTCTAAAATAGCTTGTTGGAATAATAATAAAATAGGAGCAGAAGAATATTAAGCTTTGTGAGTGATTTAATCTTATTATGAAGATAAATGTAGATACCGAAAAGGAGATGTTGGTAAAGGAAGATTGCGTGCATATAGATAAAAGGGTGGTAATAGCATTGTATTTTTTATTTCGTTATGTGTCCAACATCATCTCGACCCAGAGATTATTTGAAGAAGGAAATATAGTTATATTGATTGCCAAACGGTGTGGGATATTGCTGTTGGTCGACCCCTAACCAACAACAATTAATTATAAAAGTTTCATAACGCCCAACTGTGGGGCATGTGGTTGTTGGATGACTTTGACTACCAAGCTTTATAGAAGTTTCGATGTATAGTCATTTTTGTTTCTCACGCTTTTACCATTCTGTTATCATGCACATGTTGGTCTAACGTCCAAGGTGAACACCTGTGCCAGGTCAAATTACACATGAACTTGCTTTTTCTCACGTATGAACCAAAACAGAATGTGACTTGTTAGCTTCCATGCGGTTTCACACGTGTTCACATGCATTTCGCTCTCCCCTCTGTTGTCAGATCGTTTGACCTTCTAGTGTCCTCTGCCCCTTTGTAGTTTTCCATTGCACCTGTTGTCAAGTCAGATCAGCGCATTCCAATAAGCTCAATAACATTCACATCCTGCTAGTCTGTCCCTCAGCAAGTTTGTTTCTTTACTCGCTAAAAGCAACATATAACCAAGTTCTCTTCACCGTTTACACTTTAAAGACCCCCTTTAGGGGGTAAAAGAAATCTTAGCACACTTCACACGTTTTAGGATATTAGCCTCCATCCGTCTGTCATAGAAAAAATATGAAAAACGAACCCTCGCCCCGCCGTCTCATCGAAATATCGATTGCTGTATTGAGTTACTACCACCACCATGGCTGGCTACAGTCTCGTTAGAACACATGCCCATCGGTATCGTCTCTCTCAACAACCACTCTTCATAACAAGTTTAAACGGGTAAAAAAAGTTTTAAAAATTAAAATGTTTTTCAGCATATATATCGTTAGGCCTTTTTTCATTTTTTTAAACAAAAGTACTATATTAGAAAGTGGGACGTCGCCCCGAGTCATTTGACTCCTCGTACACGTTCCTACCTTTATTAGTTTATGAGATATAACAAAAAGTCAAAAATCGTGTTTTACCCCATAAATTCTGTTTCCCTCATTCTCAAAAACTTTAACCTATTAACAAAATAAAGAGGTCTTCAATACAAGCCATTTGACACGTCGCACGTCCAAATCAGATCATGCGTTCGGGAGATACCGGCAAACTTCGTATGAAAGCAGGCTATGATCTCGAACCGATACAGCCCCCTTCTGCACATTTTTGTCCTAGAGACTTGAAATTTATTTTAGAGGTAGAGGGGGTAAAAACCATACATTTATGTCAACACACTTTTTGTAAACCTCCTATTTTCCAAAATAGAGACAATTTCAAAATTGGACTGTCTAAAAAATATAAAGTTTCATTATACAAAATAAAGGACTTAAAGACCATTCGATTGAACCATTGTACAACGTTCTATCTTCATTAGTTTTCGAAATAGCTCCTACTTTCAAAAACAAACAGTTACTTTTTTATATAATGAGTAGTCCATAGCAAGGTCCCCGTCAGCCCGAGTTGAACAACACCTCATTCGTGAAACTCCGACCATGGGTTCGAGAGCTATCCGCTTAGAGGTTGATACGAGGAAGGATCAAAAAGTTGTGAGTTGGAATCGGTCTCACTCCCCTACTCTCATCATACCACTTGGAATTAAAATAACTAATAATATATTATTACACTTATTCCTCCACACTTCTACCTCGCCAATAGCGCTACTTAATGCAGGTGTTCTAAATCTTTTAGAGACTGAGAGCATAACCCAAATACCATACTGTACTCTTATATGGATATCAGCTAGGAAATTATTCATCTCTTCAAAAGTTTTCTTAATTGTCCCATGTTAAAATATTGTTATGCTGGAACTCGACACCAAGCCAGTTTTGTACATCGCACAGTTAACCGAGTTAATTCAGCCAGTCAATGAGAAGGTTAGCAGCCACGTGCGGGAACTTGAAACTAGACTGCATCGAGAGACAAAGAACAGAACGAGTGTGCGCGAGGAGAATCGAGGATTCCCGAAGAGAGCCAACCCCGGCGCAAACTGTAAGCGTGTCTCAAGCGTGGAAGGGGGAGATCGTGGGAACGGCACGCGGCGCACAGCCAATGAGAAGTGGCCTTACTTAAACAAGACCAAGCATTGTAATGAGCACAGCTAATTACCAGGACATTTTTAATACATCGAAACATCATGAAGGTTATTAAATAATAAATAAGAACTATTTATTAAAATTGCAGCCAATTATTTATTCGATTAAGAATTATTATGATCATCAACCATCAGCGACCAATCAGATCCTTGGTGTGAAAAGGACGCGGGTTTGGACATTTGATGAGGGGGAAATGATAGAAGACTCTGAGCTCTTATTATTTGCGATTTCAACGGAGAAGGACGTCTCAATAAGCTTTTCGACAATTAAACAAAGCAAATAGAAATTCACCATTGAAGGCACTTAGTTTGTGCAAGAAGATATGAAGTCGACATTGAACGAATTATAAAGTTTATAGAACCAATCTACAGTATCAACTAGGTCGAAATTCCTGAAGTTGAGGGAGTAATTTACTAACGAATTTACAGCAGTTATGATGGTCAACGAACAAGTTATGGGAACAGAACTATGATGGCAGCAAGAATATTCGAAATGACATAACATCAATCTCGCGGGAGAGATTAACATCTCATCTCTCCCATGCAGAAATTCTACATCTACAAGTCATTTCAACAACTAAAATGACAGCATATATCAGAAATTTGGCGTAAGAAGATAAAAGAATATCCTGTACGAGAGTGGCCATCTCATACAAGAAGAATCACCAGTGGAAGGAACGGCAACACGGTGATGATGGAGTTCGAATCCCGGACCTGACCGCATGGAAACTTCTGTACGAGACTGGAGCAAGCCAAACTACATCATGCAGTCTTGCGCTTGGAAACAATCCGTTTCTAAAGGACAGGAAAGGAAGCCCACTTCTAGTCATATTTAACGCAACACTAGGTAGGCTTCGGACCAACGATATATCCCACTTTGTAGATTTTTGTAGACCTTTTAAGGATATCTGAAAAACTAGTTATTGATGCAATTTTTCTACATTCAAATGATATTATTGTAATTTTCGACGTTATATTTTCATAACTACATCATGCGGAGGATGTTTATTCACGTTTTACGTCGAATTTGAGAATTTTGATTTTTTTTTTTAGAATTTTCCTTTGAATTTTTTGAATTTTGCGAATTTGAATGGGGAGATTTTACAGTTTAGTTCAGGATATATTTATGGTAAAGTTTAAATGTTTTTAGATCACATTTTGTGAATTTTTGAATTGTAAGATATCGTTTTTTGTTAACGATAATAATGACGGAAATTTATTCCAAGAATGTTATACAGAGATATATTTTTAAAGAACGCAATTCTTAAAGATCTTATGTTGAGATCCACGCAAAGTCACGATCTGATAAATTATTCAACCGATTTGGTTAGAAATATTTGGTGACTATCAATTATAAAGTATTAAAATTTGTGAGAAATATATTAAGGAAAGAATATGTAAAGGAATACAATGTGAAGTTAACAAATACGAATTTTAGCGTATTTTGAAGTAATAAGAATGTGAAAAAAAGATTTAATGGAATATTGCAGCTAATGGAAAGCTTTTTAAGAAATGTGAATGATGCAAAGAATTAAGATTGTTATTTCAAGACTAGTATTTTATCGTATTACCTGTTAAATTAATTCATTGATAGAATCAGTATTTTTATTACATATTTTTATTATGGTTGTTGCAACTATGAAAAGGATTTATTAACTATGAGAAGTGAATTAAGAACTATATGTTTTTGAAAGGAACTGCGAAGCATCTCTGAGAGTGAGATTTATTATTCCCGTAGCAGACGGAGGTATTTGTTGTTTGACAATGGGCAATTGTGAAGCCATTGGTCAATTGTTGAAGGAATGTCTGTAGTGACAGACTTGCGCATATGTGAAGTTGAAATAGGATGTTTATGAAGATGCAGTATTATTGATGTTTATTAGTACTGGAAGTTATTGCAATAGTCTCATATAGTTGAAACTCCTTAAAATTCACAGGACAGCGGATCCTAGATGAAGTTAAATCTGATAGAAATTATAGGATTTAATGGATCTTTGTTGAAACTGAGAGTAAACTGAGATCTATTAAATGGTTCTGAATTAGATATTGAATTTACGGTAATTATTCAACGCATTGGAAGTTTGTATTTTTATCAAGTATTTTTATTATGAGAACAGATAAGTTGTTGGTGGTCTTTGAAATACTTAATTGTATGGAATATAGAATCCCAGATTGTCACAGTAACACGAACAAGACATAGTAGAGTGAAGAAGTATTTTCTGAAGTCCGTTGAAAGGCAGTAAAATGATAGGAAGACAATTTTATTTTATATTGTCAGGAGAGAGCAGTTGAAGCGTTGTATATATTTTATTTTATATTAAGTAGGTGCTGAACTACGATGACACTATTTTGTGTTGTACATAAAATTATATTAAGTATTTTAAGAAAGGTTCATAATTACATTTAGGCGCATTAATTATTTTTAACTTGTAATTTAAATACGTATAGAAATTTTTATCGCTTCCAAGGGAAGAATTTAAAGGATAGGACGCGGGAGATAATTGTATAGAGTGGTTGGTTGGTTGGTTCTTAAGTTTAGGGGCTGCGACAACGCGGTCATGTAGCCCCGTGTACTTTGGGTGTGTGTTGAATCTGTCTGATAACCGGTGTTAATTGTGTTGACTGTATTAGTGTGTGTTATCTGTTTTTTTTTTAATTTAAGTACTGCAACTTAGAATTTTTCAAATAGTTCCTACTTTTGCCGCCAAGCGCCACCGTCAACGACTACTAGGCTAAGTTCACAACTCAGCTGCTAGATGCCACCGCAGTCGGCTCTTGGCAACGAACTTAGAAACCTAAGAGCGTTGTTTACAATAACCTATCCAATTTAGCTTCACACAGGTGCAATTAGTGGAAGGTTCTTTAACATGCCATAAATCTATGACATGGGACCGCCGGCTTTACTTCCCCTCCGAAGGAAGGCATACTGAGGGATTTTTAACGCTCTTAAAAAAATCCGACGGCTTGTAATGACGGAGATCTACGTCAGGGGTAACTTCATTTAATTTTGGGAATATTTAAATTTTCACTTATAACATTTTTCTTGTTATAAAACACCCGTTACCTAGGGCACAGCAGTTGTTCGCTGTTATTTAAAACAAGATTTTATTTAAGCTTGCTAAAGCGTTTAAAATAATATTTCATGGTTTCTCAAGGAAACGAACATGTATTTTATGTTTTTGAAGCAATGGCATTTGGTCATTAGAGTTTATTCAAAGTTATTAGAGCATATAATCAATGCTAGTGATAGGAAACTTGTAATTGTTTAGCAATAAATACGACAGGCACGTTGTTACGATTCCCTGATCTTTTATAGGAAATTGGCATTATCTTTGTAGTTAGATGGTAGAGGAATGTGCTGTAGGGTGGAAGTTCCCGAGGGACCTAATCCGCATCCTTACGCCCAAGATTTTCATAGATTCTCATTTTTCCTGAGTAGAAAGAGAACCCTACTGTTCTGTAGTTAGTTACTATAGCACATTCCGCTTTGAAAAAATCCTGTTCCTTATTCTGAGTGTTTTCGCCAAGTAGCACCATGCTGTTTTTAGCCGGGACTTCAAGATGCTACAATCCATTATTATTTCCAGCCCAGGATTTTGGTGGATCATCAAGATATAAGGGTGCAATACCATACCAAGTACCCGAGCACCATTACATCGAATATAATAATAATAATAATAATAATAAACCTCTCGTTCCCCTTTCTATCTCCCGCGCCCCCGATGTGTTGAAATTGCTAGGGATTCACCAGGCCATAATGCTGCAATTGCTTGCAAGACTACACTTACCTGTGGACAATCGGGTCCAATCAGCATATTTCATGCTACTCATAAAACAGGGATGTCCAATTTTTTAATTATAGTTTTAAAATACTGGGGTTATTACTTAAACATTTTACTAAAGCCTACATCAAAAGTGGTTGCCTGTGCAGCCTGTAGACATTCCACAACTTCAGATAAGTATCAACATTAGATCATTGACCACATTAGCAGTACACAAACAATACTTAATGTTGTAGTTATTGATTTTAATCATAACACTTGTAATTCATTTCCGCAAATTAGTTCACATTTCTACTCGCGTACCACCTATTGTAAAATAGATTTACTTATTAAGAAACAATCGCGCGTGGACACGAAAACTAACCCATTTTGTTGTTGATATGATTCGCGTGATAACACTCATTTGTTGAAGTGACTTATGCACCACTTTTCGTTAAATGGATTGACTAATTCAGAAACATTTGCGGGAGAGCACACAAAAACTCACCCAATTTTCATCACAATCGGATGAATGGTATATGAAATCAAAACGCACTTTGTTGAAATGATTCCTACGCCAATACACATTTACTGGAACTACTCGTGCAAGTATTATTTTAAATTGATTTATTAATTCAGGAGCCTTCCTGATATGTGCACAACAATTCATTTTAAGTTTCATCGCAATCGGATAATTGGTTTATGAACACAGATGACACTTTGTTGAAACGATTCGCAAACTATCGTTCATTTGTTGAAACTACTCGTGTAAAATGGATTTACTCATACAGAAACCTTCGCGGGAGTAGTCACAACTCACCCAAGTTTCATCACAATGGGATGAATGTTATATTAATGCAAACCAAACTTTTTGAAACTACTCGCGCGCCATCGTTTTGGTGAACTCGTTGCCATCAAGTTTAAAATGGATTTAATCAAAACCCTTCGAAAGAATGGTCACAACAACTCACCAGAGTTTCGTGGCAATCGGATAAATGATGTATGAAGCATACGGGACATACACACATATATACAGAAAGGCAGACAGACTATCACAAAACTTTCATTTTTATATATAGAGATAATTCCCACACTCACGGGTTTTCTTGTATTTTATTTTTGGAGGGCAGAGACTGTCTGTAGGTCACTGTAGGTTTGCTAGTGTTTCGTTGAGATATTTGTCTTTCGTATTTCGTTTTCGTTTTCTTGTTCAATTGTTCGTAACAATATACAGGTGTTCAAATAAGGTGTCCGATATTTTAATAGCTGCAATTATGGACCGAAAGATGAATGAAATGTCTAATAAACATGGATCTTACATCACTGACATTCTGAGATCATAACACTTGTTTATAGGAGGTGCAGACTACGAGATAAACCCAGCCACAGGTGGAGCAATCCAGCTCAAGCCTGTGCCGATCCCAAACCTGATTAACTGTTTGGTTATTGAGTATCAGTGGAGATACCTACACAAAGTAGATGCCAATATTAAACACTGGGAAATACTCTAGTTGGTAGGGGGACTGACTACCCCCTAGAGGGATGGGTGAAGGAGAGACAACGAGTAGGTCATAACTAACACCCCTGGCATAGAATACTGATACATCACACGGAATAAATAAATCGAAAGCCTGGTTGTGAATGTGAACAGTCTTTGTCTAGGCACTCCATTAAGCATGGTCAGCAGTGTAGTTTTAGTGTATGTTACTCTGATCTCTGGTAGCGTACTATGTCTGACCAATTTTCAAGACAGAGGGATGCATTGAACACCTCCTGTGAACAAGTGTTCAGATCTCGGAAATTGGTAATCTACCACCCATGTCTATTAGACATTTTATTCTTGTTTTGATTCATAATTTTACCTCCTAAAATATAGGACACTATTTTTAAAAACACCCTGTATATAAATCATAATCACATGCAATCTATTTTACATCATTTTTCACATATTCCAGTAATTGGAATGATTTTGTGTTGACAAACTGAAACTTAATTGTTAATAAGCCAACACAAAAAAAAAATTTAAGCTATCTTTAATACCAAAGCCCACGAGGTCAACCTTTAACGGACTCGGTCGTGCAACACTAACCCCCAACGAGTGATAAAATCTTTAAGTCCCCCAAAGGAAATATTTATTAAATCTAGAGAGTTACAAGGTTAGAAATAAAAAAAACAATCGCCCTCCACCAGCAAATCTAAAATGTGTGGTTATTACTGCTGAGGTCTATTTAGGTGATAAGCCTGCAGAATAGTAATTAGAAGTAACTTTATTGTCTAACAGCGCATTGAAAATCGATGCATATCAAATTCGTCTGAACGTGATCAAGTCACTCCAGGATCTATTTTGGTTATATTGTGGCACAAGCCCCCCTAATATTAAGAAAAAAAAGCTACGACTATGAAAAAATAAGCAGCATTTGTGCACAAACACTATGTTAATGATCTGAAGTGTATATTTTTCACGCTGCTAATACTAACACTGTGTCGTGAAGTGAACTGTATTGTCTTCACGCTGCTAATACTAACACTGTGTTGAGAAGTGAACTGTATTGTCTTCACGCTGCTAATACTAACACTGTGCTAATGAAGTGAAATGAATTGTCTTCACGCTGCTAATACTACTAACACTGTGATAATGAAGTGAACTGTATTGTCTTCACGCTGCTAATACTAACACTGTGCTAATGAAGTGAAATGAATTGTCTTCACGCTGCTAATACTACTAACACTGTGCTAATGAAGTGAACTGTATTGTCTTCACGCTGCTAATACTAACACTGTGATAATGAAGTGAATTGTATTGTCTTCACGCTGCTAATACTACTAACACTGTGCTAATGAAGTGAACTGTATTGTCTTCACGCTGCTAATACTAACACTGTGATAATGAAGTGAACTGTATTGTCTTCACGCTGCTAATACTAACACTGTGCTAATGAAGTGAAATGAATTGTCTTCACGCTGCTAATACTACTAACACTGTGATAATGAAGTGAACTGTATTGTCTTCACGCTGCTAATACTAACACTGTGCTAATGAAGTGAAATGAATTGTCTTCACGCTGCTAATACTACTAACACTGTGCTAATGAAGTGAACTGTATTGTCTTCACGCTGCTAATACTAACACTGTGATAATGAAGTGAACTGTATTGTCTTCACGCTGCTAATACTAACACTGTGTTAATGAAGTGAAATGTATTGTATTCACGCTGCTAATACTAACAGCTTGTTCATGACGTGAAGGGTATTGTATTCACGCTGCTAATACTAACACCTTGTTAATGACGTGAAGGGTATTGTATTCACGCTGCTAATACTAACACCTTGTTAAAGACGTGAAGGGTATTGTATTCACGCTGCTAATACTAACACTGTGATATTGAAGTGAACTGTATTGTCTTCACGCTGCTAATACTAACACCGTGTTAATGACGTGAAGGGTATTGTATTCACGCTGCTAATACTAACACTGTGATATTGAAGTGAAATGTATTATCTTCACGCTGCTAATACTAACACCGTGTTAATGACGTGAAGGGTATTGTATTCACGCTGCTAATACTAACACTGTGATAATGAAGTGAACTGTATTGTCTTAACACTGCTAATACTAACACTGTGATAATGAAGTGAACTGTATTGTCTTCACGCTGCTAATACTAACTGTGATAATGAAATGAAAGGTATTGTCTTCACGCTGCTAATACTAACTGTTATAATGAAGTGAACTGTAATGTCTTCACGCTGCTAATACTAACACTGTGTTAATGACGTGAAGGGTATTGTATTCACGCTGCTAATACTAACACCGCGATAATGAAGTGAAAGGTATTGTCTTCACGCTGCTAATACTAACACTGTGATAATGAAGTGAACTGTATTGTATTCACGCTGCTAATACTAACACCGTGTTAATGACGTGAAGGGTATGGTATTCACGCTGCTAATACTAACACCGCGATAATGAAGTGAAAGGTATTGTCTTCACGCTGCTAATACTAACACTGTGATAATGAAGTGAACTGTATTGTCTTCACGCTGCTAATACTAACTGTGATAATGAAGTGAAATTTATTGTCTTCACGCTGCTAATACTAACACCGTGTTAATGACGTGAAGGGTATGGTATTCACGCTGCTAATACTAACACTGTGATAATGAAGTGAATTCTATTGTATTCACGCTGCTAATACTAACACCGTGATAATGAAGTGAACTGTCTTGTCTTCACGCTGCTAATACTAACTGTGATAATGAAGTGAACTGTCTTGTCTTCACGCCGCTAATACTAACACTGTGATAATGAAGTGAACTGTATTGTCTTCACGCTGCTAATACTAACACTGTGTTAATGACGTGAAATGTATTGTCTTCACGCTGCTAATACTAACTGTGATAATGAAGTGAAATGTATTGTCTTCACGCTGCTAATACTAACTGTGATAATGAAGTGAACTGTAATGTCTTCACGCTGCTAATACTAACACTGTGTTAATGACGTGAAGGGTATTGTATTCACGCTGCTAATACTAACACTGTGATAAAGAAGTGAATTGTATTGTATTCACGCTGCTAATATTAACACTGCGATAATGAAGTGAACTGTAATGTCTTCACGCTGCTAATACTAACACCGTGTTAATGACGTGAAGGGTATTGTCTTCACGCTGCTAATACTAACACTGTGTTAATGACGTGAAGGGTATTGTATTCACGCTGCTAATACTAACACTGTGATAATGAAGTGAACTGTAATGTCTTCACGCTGCTAATAATAACTGTGATAATGAAGTGAAATGTATTGTCTTCACGCTGCTAATACTAACACCGTGTTAATGACGTGAAGGGTATTGTCTTCACGCTGCTAATACTAACACTGTGTTAATGACGTGAAGGGTATTGTATTCGCGCAGCTAATACTAACACTGTGATAAGGAAGTGAATTGTATTGTCTTCACGCTGCTAATACTAACACCGTGTTAATGACGTGAAGGGTATTGTATTCACGCTGCTAATACTAACACTGTGATAATGAAGTGAATTGTCATGCTGCTAATACTAAAACCGTGTTAATGACGTGAAGGGTATTGTATTCACGCTGCTAATACTAACACTGTGATAATGAAGTGAATTGTATTGTATTCACGCTGCTAATACTAACACCGTGTTAATGACGTGAAGGGTATGGTATTCACGCTGCTATTACTAACACTGTGATAATGACGTGAAGGGTATTGTATTCACGCTGCTAATACTAACACTGTGATAATGAAGTGAATTGTATTGTATTCACGCTGCTAATACTAACACCGTGTTAATGACGCGAAGGGTATGGTATTCACGCTGCTAATACTAACACTGTGATAATGACGTGAAGGGTATTGTATTCACGCTGCTAATACTAACACTGTGATAATGAAGTGAAATGTATTGTCTTCACGCTGCTAATACTAACACCGTGTTAATGACGTGAAGGGTATGGTATTCACGCTGCTAATACTAACACTGTGATAATGAAGTGAAGTGTATTATCTTCACGCTGCTATTACTAACACCGTGTTAATGACGTGAAGGGTATGGTATTCACGCTGCTAATACTAACACTGTGATAATGAAGTGAAATGTATTGTCTTCACGCTGCTAATACTAATGTTGTGTTAATGACGTGAAGGGTATGGTATTCACGCTGCTAATACTAACACTGTGATAATGAAGTGAAATGTATTGTATTCACGCTGCTAATACTAACATTGTGTTAATGGCGTGAAGGGTATGGTATTCACGCTGCTAATACTAACACTGTGATAATGAAGTGAATTGTATTGTATTCACGCTGCTAATACTAACACCGTGTTAATGACGTGAAGGGTATTGTCTTCACGCTGCTAATACTAACACTGTGATAATGAAGTGAATTGTATCGTATTCACGCTGCTAATACTAACACTGTGTTAATGACGTGAAGGGTATGGTATTCACGCTGCTAATACTAACACCGTGTTAATGACGTGAAGGGTATGGTATTCACGCTGCTAATACTAACACTGTGATAATGAAGTGAAGTGTATTGTCTTCATGCTGCTAATACTAACATTGTGATAATGAAGTGAAGTGTATTGTATTCACGCTGCTAATACTACTAACACTGTGTTAATGAAGTGGGCTGTATTGTCTTCACACTGCTAATACTAACACCGTGTTAATGACGTGAAGGGTATTGTCTTCACGCTGCTAATACTAACACTGTGATAATGAAGTGAAATGTATTGTATTCACGCTGTTAATACTACTAACACTGTGATAATGAAGTGGGCTGTATTGTCTTCACACTGCTAATACTACTAACACTGTGATAATGAAGTGGGCTGTATTGTCTTCACGCTGCTAATACTACTAACACTGTGTTAATGAAGTGGGGGGTATTGTCTTCACGCTGCTAATACTACTAACACTGTGATAATGAAGTGGACTGTATTGTCTTCACGCTGCTAATACTAACACTGTGATAATGAAGTGAACTGTATTGTCTTCAAGCTGCTAATACTAACACTGTGATAATGACGTGAAGTGAATTGTATTCACGCTGTTAATACTAACACTGTGATAATGAAGTGAAGTGTATTGTATTCACGCTGCTAATACTACTAACACCGTGTTAATGACGTGAAGGGTATTGTCTTCACGCTGCTAATACTACTAACACCGTGATAATGAAGTGGACTGTATTGTCTTCATGCTGCTAATACTAATAACACTGTGTTAATGACGTGAAGTGTATTGTATTCAAGCTGCTAATACTACTAACACCGTGTTAATGACGTGAAGGGTATTGTCTTCACGCTGCTAATACTAACACCGTGTTAATGACGTGAAGGGTATTGTCTTCACGCTGCTAATACTAACACTGTGATAATGAAGTGAACTGTATTGTCTTCACGCTGCTAATACTACTAACACCGTGTTAATGACGTGAAGGGTATTGTCTTCACGCTGCTAATACTAACACTGTGATAATGAAGTGAACTGTATTGTCTTCACGCTGCTAATACTACTAACACCGTGTTAATGACGTGAAGGGTATTGTCTTTACGCTGCTAATACTAACACTGAGATAATGAAGTGTAGTGTATTGTATTCACGCTGCTAATACTACTAACACTGTGTTAATGACATGAAGGGTATTGTCTTCACGCTGCTAATACTAACACTGTGTTAATGACGTGAAGGGTATGGAATTCACGTTGCTAATACTAACACTGTGTTAATGACGTGAAGGGTATTATCTTCACACTGCTAATACTACTATCACTGTGTTAATGAAGTGAAGGGTATTGTCTTCACGCTGCTAATACTAACACTGTGTTAATGAAGTGAAGTGTATTATCTTCACACTGCTAATACTACTATCACTGTGTTAATGAAGTGAAGAGTATTATCTTCACACTGCTAATACTAACACTGTGTTAATGAAGTGAAGTGTATTGTCTTCACGCTGCTAATACTAACACTGTGTTAATGAAGTGAAGTGTATTGTCTTCACGCTGCTAATACTAACACTGTGTTAATGAAGTGAAGAGTATTATCTTCACACTGCTAATACTAACACTGTGTTAATGAAGTGAAGTGTATTGTCTTCACGCTGCTAATACTACTATCACTGTGTTAATGAAGTGAAGTGTATTGTCTTCACGCTGCTAATACTAACACTGTGTTAATGAAGTGAAGGGTATTATCTTCACGCTGCTAATACTAACACTGTGTTAATGAAGTGAAGTGTATTGTCTTCACGCTGCTAATACTAACACTGTGTTAATGAAGTGAAGTGTATTGTCTTCACACTGCTAATACTAACACTGTGTTAATGAAGTGAAGTGTATTGTCTTCACACTGCTAATACTAACACTGTGTTAATGAAGTGAAGTGTATTGTCTTCACGCTGCTAATACTAACACTGTGTTAATGAAGTGAAGGGTATTATCTTCACGCTGCTAATACTAACACTGTGTTAATGAAGTGAAGTGTATTGTCTTCACGCTGCTAATACTAACACTGTGTTAATGAAGTGAAGTGTATTATCTTCACGCTGCTAATACTAACACTGTGTTAATGAAGTGAAGTGTATTGTCTTCACACTGCTAATACTAACACTGTGTTAATGAAGTGAAGAGTATTATCTTCACACTGCTAATACTAACACTGTGTTAATGAAGTGAAGTGTATTGTCTTCACACTGCTAATACTAACACTGTGTTAATGAAGTGAAGAGTATTATCTTCACACTGCTAATACTAACACTGTGTTAATGAAGTGAAGGGTATTATCTTCACGCTGCTAATACTAACACTGTGTTAATGAAGTGAAGTGTATTGTCTTCACACTGCTAATACTAACACTGTGTTAATGAAGTGAAGTGTATTGTCTTCACGCTGCTAATACTAACACTGTGTTAATGAAGTGAAGGGTATTATCTTCACGCTGCTAATACTAACACTGTGTTAATGAAGTGAAGTGTATTGTCTTCACGCTGCTAATACTAACACTGTGATAATGAAGTGAAGAGTATTATCTTCACGCTGCTAATACTACTATCACTGTGTTAATGAAGTGAAGAGTATTATCTTCACACTGCTAATACTAACACCGTGTTAATGAAGTGAAGTGTATTGTCTTCACACTGCTAATACTAACACCGTGTTAATGAAGTGAAGTGTATTGTCTTCACGCTGCTAGTACTAACACTGTGTTAATGAAGTGAAGAGTATTATCTTCACGCTGCTAATACTACTATCACTGTGTTAATGAAGTGAAGTGTATTATCTTCACGCTGCTAATACTACCACTGTGTTAATTAAGTGAAGAGTATTATCTTCACACTGCTAATACTAACACTGTGTTAATGAAGTGAAGAGTATTATCTTCACGCTGCTAATACTACTATCACTGTGTTAATGAAGTGAAGTGTATTATCTTCACGCTGCTAATACTAACACTGTGTTAATGAAGTGAAGAGTATTATCTTCACGCTGCTAATACTACTAACACTGTGTTAATGAAGTGAAGAGTATTATCTTTACGCTGCTAATACAAACACTGTGATAATGAAGTGGACTGTATTGTCTTCACGCTGCTAATACTAACACTGTGTTAATGAAGTGGACTGTATTGTCTTCACGCTGCTAATACTAACACTGTGGTAATGAAGTGAAGTGTATTGTCTTCACGCTGCTAATACTAACACTGTGGTAATGAAGTGAAGTGTATTGTCTTGACGCTGCTAATACTAACACTGTGTTAATGAAGTTAAATGTATTGTCTTCACACTGCTAATACTAACACTGTGTTAATGAAGTGAAGAGTATTATCTTCACGCTGCTAATACTACTATCACTGTGTTAATGAAGTGAAGTGTATTATCTTCACGCTGCTAATACTAACACTGTGTTAATGAAGTGAAGAGTATTATCTTCACACTGCTATTACTACTATCACTGTGTTAATGAAGTGAAGAGTATTATCTTCACACTGCTAATACTAACACTGTGTTTATGAAGTGAAGAGTATTATCTTCACGCTGCTAATACTACTATCACTGTGTTAATGAAGTGAAGTGTATTATCTTCACGCTGCTAATACTAACACTGTGTTAATGAAGTGAAGAGTATTATCTTCACACTGCTAATACTAACACTGTGTTAATGAAGTGAAGAGTATTATATTCACGCTGCTAATACTACTATCACTGTGTTAATGAAGTGAAGTGTATTGTCTTCACACTGCTAATACTAACACTGTGTTAATGAAGTGAAGTGTATTATCTTCACACTGCTAATACTAACACTGTGTTAATGAAGTGAAGAGTATTATCTTCACGCTGCTAATACTACTATCACTGTGTTAATGAAGTGAAGTGTATCATCTTCACGCTGCTAATACTACCACTGTGTTAATTAAGTGAAGAGTATTATCTTCACACTGCTAGTACTAACACAGTGTTAATGAAGTGAAGAGTATTGTCTTCACGCTGCTAATACTACTATCACTGTGTTAATGAAGTGAAGTGTATTATCTTCACGCTGCTAATACTAACACTGTGTTAATGAAGTGAAGAGTATTATCTTCACGCTGCTAATACTACTAACACTGTGTTAATGAAGTGAAGAGTATTATCTTCACGCTGCTAATACTACTATCACTGTGTTAATGAAGTGAAGAGTATTATCTTCACGCTGCTAATACTATCACTGTGTTAATGAAATGAAGTGTATTATCTTCACGCTGCTAATACTAGCACTGTGTTAATGAAGTGAAGAGTATTATCTTCACGCTGCTAATACTAACACTGTGTTAATGAAGTGAAGAGTATTATCTTCACGCTGCTAATACTAACACTGTGATAACGAAGTGAAGAGTATTATCTTCACGCTGCTAATACTATCACTGTGTTAATGAAGTGAAGTGTATTATCTTCACGCTGCTAATACTACTAACACTGAGATAATGAAGTGAACTGTAAACGTATTCTGCTAAAACTACTAACACGGTGTTCATGGAGTGAGGTGTTAACATATCTAAACGTGTATTATCTTCAAAACCAGTCACAGGGGAGCAATCCGGCACAACTGCACCGGTCCCAAACCATATTCAATGGTTAGAGTCTGAGTCTAATTGTATGCACCAATGTCAGGTAGGAGTGACCGTTAAATGCTAAGAAATGGAGTAGGTAGCATTGTACATTGTACGTAAAATAAAGCGGAAAAAATGATTATATAATTTAAAATTTGCCATTTAAGAAAGGTTTTCTTTTCAACAGTCTGCATGAGGCTTGAAAATGGTATTGCCAGGATTTCAGAAAAATGCTTGGCAGAAAATGGATTAAACTCACTTTTCTGTAAAGGTTGTACCACACATATCTTATGCCTTTAAAATGTAACAAGTGTGTTTTCAAATTCCCCTTTTCAATAAATGTTGCATCGCTCATACTACGTCAATGGAATATTCCACTACGATGATGTCACATGTTTGCTTCATCTAGAAGTAAAGTGGTATCCACACGTAGTACACGAATACGGTTTCGAGGCACTAAGAATTAATAAGTATTATTTTCCAAAATTCACACCTGATCAATTAAATTTCTCGCCGTTATGAAATAACATATGCCTCATCCATCTTTTCTTTTCAGTAAAGTTGCTTGCATGTGCACTACATTCATATAGAGTGCCGCCAATATGAATTACAGGGGAATTATTCATTTTCCCGGAAACTTGTTACCTCACCTAGTATATGAGTATAGTCTCATGCCACTATAAATTAACAGGTGTGGCTCCAACTGCTGCATATTAGTTATTTCACTTTGCGTAATCTTACGTTTTTTCATTATTCCATTAATGAGTTAAACTGATGTACTACATGAGTGTAATTTAACGCCCTTATAACGTTATGTGAGTGTCTTCAAACATCTCACTCAGTGAATTTATTTCCAATTGGTAGGTGAATATATTTAATCGCCTCTATGATCCAAGATATGTCTTTTTAATTTTGCTATATCATTATACTCATTTCCACTCGTAGTAAAAGATTAAGGTTTCTCGACAATATGAATTAGCAAGTGTTTTTGTAACTAATGCTTCATATTATAGCTTTTCCGCACACACTACATTGGTATCGCTTCATATAACTATGAATTAGCAGGTGTGTTATTAAGTTTCCTTTCTGAGTAAAGCCCTTTCCGCACGTACTATATGAATATGTCTTCAAGCTATAAGGTGCGTTCAAAAAGTAACGAGCCGGAGGCATAATTACAGAAACCAGTATCTGTATGTTAGAAGTATTGGCCCTGGCTGTTGAGGCATTTGTCCCACTGTGACACGAGGCGGTGAATGGCTGTCTCATAAAATCCCCTGGGCTGCGATGTGCACCAGTTTCTCACGTGTAGCTGGACGCCGACGTCTGAGGAGAATCTTTGGCCCCGCAGAGCCCTTTTCAGGGGACCAAACATGGCGTAATCACAGGGAGAAAGGTCAGGACTGTATGGAGGGTGGCCGAGAACCTCCCATTTGATTATCTGCACGAGTGACGTGACTAAGTTGGCCGCATGAGGTCGTGCACTGTCGTGGAACAAAATGACCCCACGGGTGAGATTGCCTGGTCGTTGTGTTTTGATCGCTTGGTGAAGGGTGGTCAAGGTTTGTGAGTAACGCTGGGCATTCACTGTTGTCCCGTGTGGCATGAAGTGTATCAGAAGGGGGTCTTCTTTGTCAAAAAAGAACGTCAGTATTACCTTTCCTGCACTCGTGTGGATGGCCTTGCCTTTTTTTGGGTGGTGGTGACCCTGGATGCTTCCGCAGGAGGCTTTGTCGTTTGGATTCTGGTTCGAAGTGATGACACCATGACTCATCTCCAGGCACCACTCGTGCCAGGAAGACATTCCCTTCCCTCGCATAGCTCTGCAGATGAACAAGACAGTGGGCCATTCGACATGCTTCCTGGTGTGGTTGATGACTGTGGGGCACCCATTGGGCACACACTTTGCGCAAGTGCCGTCGTTACTTCATGATGGTGTGCACACTTCCGACGCTCAATCCGACTACGGCGGCTATGGCGTTCACTATCACTCGGCGGTCCTGGGTAATGAGTGCATCAACCAGCTGGACGTTGTCATGGGTAATGCAGGTGGTGCCCCAGACCAGGCATCATCGGCTAACGACACCCGTACTTCCCTGAAGCGCTTGTGCCACGCCTTAACACTTGCAAGGGACATTAAGTGTTCGCCATACACTTGTGACATTCGGTGATGAATGTCCGTTCCCCCTGCTCCTTCCACTGTCAGAAACCGAACAGCACCTCTTTGCTCTTCGATTGACGCATCCATTTCACTGTCTGCAATGCGACTGGCAGCGTTGGACGGTTGATGCATGCTGCTGCTCACTTTGTATCGTCACGTGACGTGCACGCGTGCCCTCTAGCGACGGGCTGTGACTTTCCACGCTCTGGTCGGAACCACACCTCGTTACAAACGCCACGATTAGCCAATGCCATCAATGGTTTGCGCATTCCAGCCTGCGGCTCGTTACTTTATGAACGCACTTTATACTATGAATTAAGAGGTGGTCTTTTTAACTTCCCTTCTGCTTATAGATTCTCCCGCACGTATTACATAGATATGACTTCATAGCACTATGAACTAGATAATGATCGTGTGGCCTCCAGAGAGGCCGAGTGCAGGTCTTTCTAGTTGACGCCCGTGGGCGACCTGCGCGTCATAATGAGGATGAAGTGATGATGAAGACGGCACCTACACCCAGTTCCCGAGCCAGGGGAATTAACCCCAGGAGATTAAAATCCCTATGCAATAGTGGCGGAACCACACCTAGTTACACACGCCACGATTAGGCGATGTCGTCACCGGTTTGCGCACTCTGAACTAGCTTTTTTTTTTCAAAGAACCGTTCTCAGCAAAGCTCTTTCCGCACGTACTACATGTAAATGGCGTTATACCAGTCTGAACCATCAAATGTCGCTTAAAATTATTTTTAAAGTTTTTATCCGAACGTTGAACATGAGTAAGGTTTCTCTCCACTATGAATAGGCAGGTGTCTTTTTAAGTTAAATGTGGCAATTAAGGTCATCCCGCAAGCATTACATCAATATGGCTTAAAACCATTATAAATTATCACGTTTTTTTTTCAGGTTTGCCGTAAGCGTAAAGCTCCTCCCACGCGCATTACATGAATATGTCTTCAAGCCACTATGAATTAGCATGTTTTTTCGGTCATTGCAAAAATGTCATAAGTTATTTTTTTAATCAAATTTATTATTATTGAAACAGCGCACAATGTGAAAAATACAAAAGTGAGTAACGTACTGTACTCGAATTCAGCCCAGCTTAGGACTTTGACCGAGCCGAGGTTCGAACCGACTTGTGAACCATTGGAGAGAAAAATTGGAAATATGGGATTAAAATAATGCAATATTTATATATGCATTTTGGCAAGTGAATGATGCATAACGAAAGTATTTAGGAAAATTTTGGAGCATTTTAAGGTATTATTATTTGGAAATATTCTCGTAAATGAGATTTCAACTAAGGAAGTGTTGCATCATTCGAGGCTGGAAATTGTACAAGGCTTCATGTTAGGCACCAGAAAACCAGTTTTGGTTAGCAAGGCCACAATAACAAAATTATGCACACGACCCGTTGAAAAGACGCTAGCTCCAGGAGCTTTTATCACGAAATTTTAGCAGCCAATCAGATTAAAGCACAAACATTTTGTGGGAATCGCTTTTATATAAATTTGGCATATATAAAGCGAAATGAGCACATCTACAGGTGTAGAATGCAATTTGGAATTTACTTGGTTAAATAGAAATATAAATTATTGGCTAATAGAGAAACTACGAGTATATTTCTATTAAAATTCAACGGTGCGAGGCTAGGAGAGAAGGCTAGCTTTGGCACGCGCGCTATCGTGGAGAACGAGCCGGGACTCTTATCCAGCTACTTAAACCGGACGGACGTGTGACGCACGCGACCAGCGACAGCGGCAGAGCAGCACTTGTATACGAATAAGAACTACGGAGCACAGGCGAGGAAGTACCGCCAGGAGATCGACCAATCGCCGAGGAAGATATTAGAGGAGCCGGTGAAGTGCAAATGCACTAGATATTCAAGAGAACAGCATCTTATTTTGCAACAAGATTATAAAAAGAAGACTTCACTAATACAGCGTTAGTCTTCAGCAAAGCAATAACTATTTACTACAGCTACAGTATTGCTACAATATCTATTCTACGGTTCAACAGTATAGTCAATATGAACGCAACCATCCTGAGTCGGGGAGAACAAACTTTTTCTACGAATACTGAGAAGATTATTATGGGTAACTAAATCAATTATTTTATTTATTTATCGTATGGCTTTCAGTGCCGGGAGTGTCCGAGGACATGTTCGGCTCGCCTGAGTCTGTAGCTGCTTCCAGCGGACACCCTACAGTGTGAGCTGCAAGTTCCGTTCAATTTCAAGTAGTTCCAACTTTCGCCGCCAGACATCAATGATACCTAGTGGTGAAAGTTGGAACTTTGATAGAGCGTTCTTGCTTTACACAAGTTTAGTCTGTGAAAGGATCTTTTTCAAGCCATAAATCTATGACATGGGACCGCCGGCTTTACTTCCCCTTCGAAGGAAGGCATACTGAAATATTTTTAACGCTCTTAAAAAATCCGACGACTTCGGCCGGGTTTGAACCCGCTGTCTTGGGCACAGCAGTTCAGCATGCTACCGACTACGCCACCGAAGCCGCTAAATCAATGGAAGGAGGTTAGTCTATACCATGGATTGGAAAGTCAGAGTGACTTAGAAGATCAAGGATCGATACATCTTCAACTGCTCAACAACTTGCAGTATTCCAAGATGAATTTCTATACTACAAACGAGATGTCCATTACCATCAGGAGGATATGTCAACCCAGGACATTCAGATCTAAAATGATGATGCCACTCTGTTATACGGAGATAATAATAAGAAGACGACCGCTGGTAGCCAATTAGACCAAGAGACGCAGTTCCCAGGTCACTGACCGTGAAGCTGGAAGATTTGCCGTTAGCAGCCACAGCCGAGGTGGAGTGCAGGTGAACGCAACACGACCGAGACGGGGTCGCACGCAGCTGTTTCGCACGCGCCTGGCAGGAACTGGTTTTAAGGGTAGACGAGCGCTCGCAGTATCAGCGGAACATCGCATACATCTGATAGAGGTATTCTCGACAGCAGAAGCCATCTCAAACGCAGAAAAACTGAATTCTCGAAAATCTGTAGTTTTGCTGTAGTATTAGAAACACATTGTTTATTATAACTAAAATTTTAAGATTCATTGTAATTTTTTGATACGTCTTCGTGTGTCGTTTATGACGTTATTTCATGCATTTTTGACTTAGATATTTCGTTTCATATACTTAATTTTTGAAGGAATCTTTTCAACATACTCACTTTCGAACGAAACTCGTTTTATAAAGGGAATGCTTCGATAGTATCGTATTTCGAAGGGAATGCTTCGATAGTATCGTATTTCGAAGAGAATGCTTCGATAATGACATATTTCATTGAAAATAATTTCAAATTGTAAGAACATTTGAACATTAAGATTGTTATTAACAGTTACAAATGCGTAACAGCGACAGAATACATTTGTATATTTATATTACATTTTTATATAAGAGATCATTATTGTGAAATGCTGTAACATTGTTTAACATACATTATTATGTCAGAATACAACTGAAACATGTATTTATAACAATTTGGATGTTATAAAATTCCAATAGCGGAATACAAATTATTTGACAACTATATAGTCTTGGACTATTGTTATTACGAAAGTACATTATAAAATAGGATCGTGGTAGTGACAATTGAGGTCAAATGATGCCTATATATATTAACAATTAAATTGGAAGCATTGTTAAACTGAAATAAATAGACCAGGAGATTTGTAGTTTACCTGAGGTCTAGTATGTTCTAAAATAAGCTGAAATATGAATAATTCATATATTTAAATGTACACCAGAAGCGTGAGGATATGTATTTATTTTTATTAACTTCTAAAGACGAGCGAACTACGAGTTAGTATTGTTAACATTTGGTAACCTGGAAAACATTTATTATGGAACTAAGTGAACGAATAGTGCTTGAACCCCTACTAAAGTAAAGGCCTTGGGAGGGAAGGCACTGGACCATAGTAAGTTCATACTCAGAGGGCAATTGTCTGAGACCATCGTCGAACCCCGGAACCCAGAAATAATACTAAGGTGATCGGGTAAAATCATAATATATTCACAATAAACATGCATACAAATTAATAAAACACTTACAAATCAAGATGTGGATTCTGACATCAAATATTTGTTCCTTTTAGTTGACTGTAATACATATTTTAGTAATCCAGCCAAAGTTGTTACGATGAAGTAAATAAGCGGTGCTTTCAACCAATCATCTGTTGTCATTAGTGAGAATCCAAGCCAAATAATCAAGAGGATGACGAATTAAATATTCAATAGCTTCATAATGCCTCTGCATAATGCATCATACCGTATTTCATACATTTCCACACAAATAAATAATTAATTAATTCCCGAGACAATACATGTCACAAAGCTAGGCCTACGCAAGTTACAATATCCAATATAATACGTTGCCTAAAACTGAAGAATTAATGTCTTCCAACACCAAATATACGGAGCTAATTCAATTTACGTCTTTTCACCTCAATGGCTACCAAAAATCTCATCAAATATTAACAACAGATGATCACACATAGTTAAAAACAATACGACAGTAGCCATCATGAAAAACAGAAGAAAAACGATCACCGAACTAGCGTAGTCGAACATCAAAATAAATCCTACATTAATAAATTTTCCACAGACCATAAGGCATACTACTTGTAATTAAAATGCATTTACAAATTAACAGAAAACAGAAAACAAAACATTAATTACGCAAAACAAATATGAGTGTCAGTTAGCCTACCAGTGTGAATACACGAGGATGACATTAAGTTTGAATGTACAACCTTGAAAGGCCCTGTCATGCAACGTAGGAAAATACAATATAAATACATTTACCTTGCCAGTCGATACAGTCACAAGTACTAACGATGACAAAATAGCCTACCTTAATTCCATAATACACGAATCATATCCTGACGTTTATCTCCAGGAAGATTACAATTAGTAACCAGTCAATAACTTGACGAAAAGGGATAATATCATTCAATATTTTCACATACCGTAGAACTTCAGTTTTCTTCTTATGTATTTATAAAACTACGTAGATCCATGATGACTGGCCTAACAACATCAGTACGAGAATCATACATGTCTCGAAAAATCCCAGCCTTCCAAAACCATTAAAGACAACATCGAGATAGTGAAATACTTGTCGCTAGAACATAGCTCTTCCTATCGGACAGAGGGAGAAACTACAATCCCTGTCCAAGGCAGCACCGGCAAGATATGCTACCTATCGAGGCCAGCCACAACTAACTCCGCCGCTCGATTCAAATGTTTATGCCAAAGTATAAATTGTACGTTCGATCAGAGATTAGTGCCAAAGTAACGGCACAAACTCCCGGGCCCCAAACTTGTCGATGGTTCGCAGAACAGAGACGACGTAAATGGTACAAGTGTATCAACATGCATAATCAAGCAAATCTTTAAGCATAAAAAAGTTTTTGCCAATTATCACAAACACAGTAGCTTCCGAATGTGAAATACTTAATTAAAAGTTCATTTCAGTTTTCATCAGCACCATAACCACCAAAATATGTCATGCCAAGAACATAAACAAATACTTAAGTGTAGAATACATCGAGTAGGTTTTCTTTGTACAATTTCCACAACATTAATACAAATGGCATCTTGAATAAACGATGGCAGGAACAGTTTCATCCGAAGGTTACATAGATTGGTCCAATATCCTGGCCAGAGACATCTTCTCGCACTGCATAACACTCCAAACGCAGAATAAGACCTCGAAGAAATTAGCTGAAAACAAATTTCGACTGCGACAGTAATGTGTAAAGGAAAGCTTAATATCTAACGTTGACACTCATTTACAAAGAACAAATTACAATAAAATATTACATGATGGCATCAGATTTTATAACAATAACCCAGTACTATCAAGAATCCACATCTTTACAGGAGAAATGTTTAACAATGACTCTCAATTAACACAGAAAATTGCATGCATGTTTTAGAAAATTACAATATCCCGAAAATATTACAATAATAACAGTATTTTCCAAAAATAAGTTCCAATAATAATGCTGAATGGCACGTGAGCTCTCATATTCACAAATAAAAAACCTTTTTCCCCCAAAAGACGAAGGCAGTTGTCTCACATTGCATATCTGTTCAACCGATTTGTCCAAAATACAGAAAATAAAATGCAAAAAGAAACACCCAAAGTAGGAAAACACAAGAAAATTCCAAGAAGAACAATAGAAAGACCCTATTATCATTCAAATAACAGGACACACGTGCATACCAAAGCAGAATCACACCACAACCTTACACCATGACACATAACCTTAAAATCCCCAGGAAAAAAAATTACAATTACAACCCTCAAATAATTAATAAACAACAACCAGAATATGAATTAGCACTTGTCAACACATCCACACAAAACACAAATACATAAATACCCTATCATATACAGAATCAGACCAAACAGAAACTAGGAAAACGAGACGAAGCACGTATTTCATGAGGCCTATAGTGATTCTCAGTATATTGACCAAATACCACAAATCAATTCATCATATCACATCACATTACTTAACCTAAAGTATTTATTTCTCAGTCAGACAGCAAAAAAAAAATTGAGCCCACTCAATCAACTGAAGACTTAGGAGAATTGTTTATAAATACTTACCAACATATTCAACTCAAATCTAAGCAAATGAACCCCCATAACATTCATCTGGTAGACTTAAGTTGACAGATGCGTCAACAAAATGCTAATTTACATCCACGATCCCAAAGTAACATACAATGACCTTTTACCCCTTAAATTAATATACATCCACACTTATCTGGACACCCACAAAACAAAAACAAGAAAACCAACCCAATTACAAAAACAAAACAAATCACACCACATTTATACTTTCTGAATGTCCGACTTTGGAAATGCACAATTTAGACAATAACATAAACAATACAATTATTCACTGTTGACATAGCTTAGTATATCAAACCAAGTAAGCAATATAGCGAACAAGACCAAAACAAGAACAGATTCGACAGAAATCCCTCAATAAATGACCAACAGAAGACCCTAAATGAAAGAAGATCAACTGACCACTCGTGCAGACCAGCAAGCTACAAACGTACCCAAACATTCTTTGAAATCATACGACCTTACAAACTCCCAAAATTAATAAAACCATTTACTACCCACAAAATCCCCATAATTTTCCAGAATATAAATTGACACACCGTTAGGACATCAACATACACAAATAAATAATAACCCTTAAATAAAACACACTGAAATCAACATGTCATACTAGCCGCATTTTACCCTGGCATAGCATGATTTTCCATCACCAAAACACATTTCGGCAAGTAGTTACCTTCATAAATCAACAAGCAGATAAATGACTAAGTCATCACTCGGAGAACAGAAGAGGTTTGTAATTACTTACCTATGATATCCGAACATAGTATCATTTTATACGTACGGCGTATTTAATTAAATTCAATTATAAATTAAGCAAAAACAAACCCTAACCTTAATTTACCTTAAGAAACAACCAAGAGACCCACCTGATTACAAAACAAAACTAATAACAATCACCCACACTCATGCACTCAAATACATTTACACAAGTTTGTCACTTCAGACCTAACACAATTTAGACAATAATATCAAGAAGAACCTTTATAGATTTGCACAATCAAGCAGAATGTGCACCACACGTGTAGACAAACACAAGCATCAATAACATCCACAATACATACATGTCCTGATGACCAGAATTCGTCTACACAATTTTGACAATAACAACAAGAAGAACCTTATGGATTTGCACAATCTAGCAGAATGTGCCCCACACGTGTAGACAAATACACACATCAAAAACACATGCACGTCCTAATGACCAGAATTCGTCTACACAATTTTGACAATAAACACCACAACGAATATCAACTTAAATTATCAAAATCTGCATCGCACCATCGACTAATGTGGTCATACGAGCCACAAAAATCACATCTCTTGCCTTTGCTAACTCTACTCCCATTAAACCTCTGGTCAGCACGCCCCTGAAATACATGGCCTTGAACGTTAGTAGGCATGAACTCGCGCCTTCCCTGTAAATTCTTATAAGGAACAAGACTACTATAATTATCCACAAGCTGCATCTCTCCTCGTGGCTGAAAATTATTTATAGAAGGCACATAACCTGAACAACCTTGAAGATAATTACTAGGAAAGGGAGAATCATCTACCCGCAACAGATTAGCATTCTTAATCTTCTCCGCAGATAAAATAATTTCATTAAAATCAGTGAAATTCTTGGGCTTAGCATGCATGGACAAGAATGAACGATAAATGGGATTCATACCTTCGACTAATGAATTGACAACTTGCTCTTCAGTCAACTCAACTGCCAAAACCTTTGCATAAGTTCTAATATCAATGAAGTACTCATTTAACGTTTCACTCATACGCTGAACGCGAAATACATAATCTCTACTCAAATCTGCCAAGGTACGTGGAGTGATAAAATATTTCAAAACCTCTCTATGGAAAATATCCAAAGAATGGCCAGCACTCATACTCTCAAACAGTTTTCCTCGCAACATTCCTTCAGTGCATGGAAAGATAATTTTCAAAATTTGAAAATCTGACAGACCAAATACGCCAGCACTATCTCTTAATTCCACTAATTTCTTCAAAAATTTCACAAATAAATTAATATCAGTGCCATAGCACACATGAAAATCTTTCAAAATTAGAGCTAATGGGTTAGGAAGGCAAGCAAAATTAACCTGACCATCAGTCATAAGTTTATTTAGAGAAACAACGTTAGTCGAGGCTCGATTATCAGAAAGATTAAGCCTATTTACTCTATCTATCACGTCACATTCACCAAGTAAGCAATCAACAGTTTGTACTTCCTTGTCAGTCCAAGTACGGTGAGATCCTAACCTATTCCCAGCACTACCAACGTCATGGCAAGAAACTGAACTAGAAAAATCGTTACATCTCTTATCAGAACGTGAATCACCAACAGCATTCAAATTACTAGGGCCCGACATGACCTCAGGTGTATTTCTTGAAGAGCCTATTTGTTTATTTACCTCAGTAGTATTATTAGTTTGCAAAGCGCCTAACATATTTTCATTATTCTCCATCGACACTGATTCAAAATTACCAATATAATTACTATTATTCACAACGCCATCACAAGAATCACTAACATATGAACAAACGCTTTCAGAACATACAACAGGTTCACTAATATTCTCAGAAATATCACTTGAGGACAACCGATTAAAACTATCGAACAGCTTGTCACGAAGCCCAACTAACTTGGTTGAAAAAACAATATCACACTAGGACCAATATTCAATTAAACTCACTAAACGATTAATCCAGTGTATAGAACGAAATTTTAATTTGTTCACACGATATGCCGAAGGTTTGGCAACTTGCTTTAACTCATCACAGGACACTAATAGGTTTGAAACAGATATCACAACATCAGACCTACCTTTTGTCCCATAAGAATGTTGATCAGTCAGACTAACAACAGGAGCTGACTTTAAGGATTTGAGAAGAATAATATCCAGTTCACGATGAAATTAGGTTTGCCATTCCTTATTTGAATTTCATAAGCCAGTTCCTCTTTGGATAAATATGGTACAGCCTTTAAAATGCTCTCGTCCATTCAGTATATTATTACATGAAACATAAATAACAAGAAAATTATACAAAGATAAAACAATAACAACAAACATTAAAATATCACACTTCAGGCCCAATCATACTTCCAAGCCCCAAGATCCAAAGACTAGCCCCAAACAACTACTGAATGTGGTACAAATCTAACCACGCTACTGCTATAACACATTTGACCCCCTACTAAAGTAAAGGCCTTGGGAGGGAAGGCACTGGACCATAGTAAGTTCATACTCAGAGGGCAATTGTCTGAGACCATCGTCGAACCCCGGAACCCAGAAATAATACTAAGGTGATCGGGTAAAATCATAATATATTCACAATAAACATGCATACAAATTAATAAAACACTTACAAATCAAGATGTGGATTCTGACATCAAATATTTGTTCCTTTTAGTTGACTGTAATACATATTTTAGTAATCCAGCCAAAGTTGTTACGATGAAGTAAATAAGCGGTGCTTTCAACCAATCATCTGTTGTCATTAGTGAGAATCCAAGCCAAATAATCAAGAGGATGACGAATTAAATATTCAATAGCTTCATAATGCCTCTGCATAATGCATCATACCGTATTTCATACATTTCCACACAAATAAATAATTAATTAATTCCCGAGACAATACATGTCACAAAGCTAGGCCTACGCAAGTTACAATATCCAATATAATACGTTGCCTAAAACTGAAGAATTAATGTCTTCCAACACCAAATATACGGAGCTAATTCAATTTACGTCTTTTCACCTCAATGGCTACCAAAAATCTCATCAAATATTAACAACAGATGATCACACATAGTTAAAAACAATACGACAGTAGCCATCATGAAAAACAGAAGAAAAACGATCACCGAACTAGCGTAGTCGAACATCAAAATAAATCCTACATTAATAAATTTTCCACAGACCATAAGGCATACTACTTGTAATTAAAATGCATTTACAAATTAACAGAAAACAGAAAACAAAACATTAATTACGCAAAACAAATATGAGTGTCAGTTAGCCTACCAGTGTGAATACACGAGGATGACATTAAGTTTGAATGTACAACCTTGAAAGGCCCTGTCATGCAACGTAGGAAAATACAATATAAATACATTTACCTTGCCAGTCGATACAGTCACAAGTACTAACGATGACAAAATAGCCTACCTTAATTCCATAATACACGAATCATATCCTGACGTTTATCTCCAGTAAGATTACAATTAGTAACCAGTCAATAACTTGACGAAAAGGGATAATATCATTCAATATTTTCACATACCGTAGAACTTCAGTTTTCTTCTTATGTATTTATAAAACTACGTAGATCCATGATGACTGGCCTAACAACATCAGTACGAGAATCATACATGTCTCGAAAAATCCCAGCCTTCCAAAACCATTAAAGACAACATCGAGATAGTGAAATACTTGTCGCTAGAACATAGCTCTTCCTATCGGACAGAGGGAGAAACTACAATCCCTGTCCAAGGCAGCACCGGCAAGATATGCTACCTATCGAGGCCAGCCACAACTAACTCCGCCGCTCGATTCAAATGTTTATGCCAAAGTATAAATTGTACGTTCGATCAGAGATTAGTGCCAAAGTAACGGCACAGTGCTAATGAAAGAAATATGAAATACTGTGTGAGGTGAATTGTTGTGAACGAACATGTAATTGTTGTATTGATGGACGAGGTATAATAATTTAGAGGAGAGTTGGAGTTAGGAGTGCATTCTGAACGGTAGTGTACAATTGCGTATTTACCTAGTAAAATCACTAATTCTTCTACAAGTCTGTAGCAAGATGTTTTTTATTGACGTAATGCCGTGCGGAGTATTGAAGATTGTTGGTAGTAATGAAAAGATGGAAGTATGATATGTTTGGGGCGTAGTAAACGCCATTTATGAGTTTTGTTCACTGTATTGCGAGAGAAAGAGATGTATTGCCATGTGGAGCAACGAATTGTTACAGTATGTGTAAAAATCGCTAACATAAAGGTTAATATTTGTATTGTTTATGTCAGAGAGAATCAGTATAAGATCCACAAAGTGTTGAGAGATTTTTTAGGATTTTCGCATCGCTCTTTATTATATTGTTTTTATTCATTGACACGACATATTCTAAGCTATATTTAACTTCAGTGTTTGATATACAAGCTTTATTTACTTTGACTTATTACCAGAAATACCTGAGAGTTTATTGTTGTGTGAAGCATTGTTCAGAGAACTGTTATTTAACAGAGACACTATAAGACTGTCAGATCGCGACTGATAGGGCGAATAGTATATTTTAATACCGTGTTAGACATGGAAAATTGTATATAATGTATATATTTAAACCACATTTAATTTATCTTATTATTAGCATAGATATTCACCTTTTACACACGCATGTGTATAATGTAGGGTTTTTGCAGTGTCAACTTCATTTTTGATGATTGAACAGCTGATGTAGATCAGACTGCTTCAGTGACAGAGTCACAGGGTGACTATTAACTGCGTAAACTTTTTAATAATTCCTAATATAATCACATTGTTGTAATGATAATGTGTATGAACATTTATTCTACAGATGGTAGGACTATCTGACGTGTGAGATATTCAACTTTTACTTGCTTATATATTTTTATTGGTGATAGGGAATATTTGATTGTTTGTGATTTTTTGGTAATAAATCCCAGGCACTATTTTTGTTTGCCTGTTCGATTTTTATAAATCTGATCACCTTTTCAGTTTTGCACTCGACATGCGATAATACTGCGAATTAGTTACCAGAATTCACGTAGTCTCAACTTTCACCGTTCACGCTCGAGATCCGAGATTCTCGTCCTACCATTTTGTTAAGGATATTTTATTTCTAGTAAATGTATAAAAAAAATCGGTAGTGTTGTTGCATGGCCGGTATGTATCGAGAGTTTCCTACACATTATCCTAGTAGGGTATTGTTGGTTAATCTGGCTGGGTATTGACCCCTCTACAATCCTTTTCCATCTCAGCGGATATAGGCTATGACTATGCGGAATTCGGGTGCAGTACTGTACATTATTCCAATCTCAATTGCTTTATAGATACATGTCTTTGTCGGCAATTTTTGGCATGATATCGAGAACAGCATTCCCTGCATAGATCAAACTCACATTCTTAAGTTAGTTGGTGGATCCGCTTGTTTTGGCAGAACTTGTAGTGAAAGCCATGTGTAGCGTATCGTGTCATTATGTGTCGGAGTTCATAGTTTGCCTGTTTCCAGTCGTCAGTTGAGTAGAAATCATCCCAGATAATGTTTTGCTTTTCTTTTAGTATTTGAAGGACACTCTCATAGGACCCGGTGCGCGCCAGTAGCATCGGCAGTCTAATGTCTTCTATGAAGAACATTTCTTTTGTAAAGGCGTAAGTCAGTCTAGACAGCGCTGTCTTCCCGATTCCCAAGACTCTTTTCATATTGTGGGGTTTGACTTTCTCTAGTGTTAATAGGTCGTTATCTTTTAGTTTGTCCCAAATGATGTGGATTCCGTCAGTCGCTATTGGTATTCTGGCCGTTTTAAATAATGCCATAGCCGTTTTTATCGAGAGTTTTTGGGGCAGCTGAATGTTGTAAATTGCTTTTATTGCTGCTGTTGCTCTCTCTTTCTCATGAATGCTGAATGATGTCAGTGTTGTTTGGAGAGTAACTCCAAGATATTTGAATTGTGAAACTACTTCTAGGTGATTATCTTGAAGGGTCAGTGTGTCCTTTGGGGAGAATTTTCCACCTGTTCTGAGAATCATTTGTTTAGTTTTGTCGTGGTTGATTTGTAAGTCATTTTCCAAAGCCCATGCGGAGAGGCTGTTTAGCACCTTTTGTAGCTCTTCCTTATCTTCTGAGCCTATTACCATATCATCTGCATAAGACATGAGTGTCACTGAGCTGTCCGTAATGATCTTTCTAATGTCTGCTGTCATGATATTGAATAGGATCGGTCTTATCGGATCTCCTGGTAGTACTCCGGTAGTTTGGGTTAAAGTTTTGAACAGGGTTATATCATCAGATATTTGAATGTGGTTGTACCTGAGGATATCTGAGAGTATTCTTGTTAGTTCATGTGTATCACCAATTAACAGACTGAGTTTTCGGAGGAGTGTTTGCCTGTTGATAGAGTCGAATGCCTTGCTATAATCTCTAAAGACTACAAAATACTTTTTCCCTCGATGACTGAGTGTATCTTGAACCTGCTCTAGTAAGCAGTTCACATCTTGAAGGGTACTTCTTCTCTTTCGGAAATCAAATTGGTTGTGTGGTATATGGGCATCTAGTTGTGCGGAAAGCCTAAAGCTTAGTATCTCTATGCAAATTTTGAAAGATGTATTTTCGAGGGCTATCCCTCAGTATAAGTGCGGATTGCAGGTTTCTCCTTTCCCTTTGAAAAGGACTTTGATCGTCGTTTTTCTCCATTGTTCTGGTACTTTTCCTGTTCTCTAGCATTCGTTGAATAGTTACGTCCAGTGCTCGTCCAACATGTGATAGGATTCTTTGAGGTTTTCTGAATATACACCATCATGCCCTGAAGCAAATTTGTTCTTCGCCTTTGCAATCGCATTGCGAATTTCGTGGATTCTTATAGGGGTGTGCCTTTCTATTGGTTCAGTTATGCGAAGTTCATATTGTGCCCGTCAGAGAAGTTGCCAGGATAGCCAACAACCACAATGACTTCCCTAACATCTCATCCGCCGGATCTAACTGCCGAGAGGATCAGGTGAACTTCCTAATAGGCCAAAGCGGCACGAGAAACTGTAGTCCACGGGGATCGTGGTACATGGTGACGAAGGTCATAGACTGCCTAAGGAAAGGGTCACCTTAAAAGCTAGACTGAGAAAAGAAACATCCAGACTTATGTAAAACACCGTGAAAATTTATTGTAAATTTTACAAACCCCTAGCCTAGTTCGGAGGGTTTCTATCGGCTAATCCGCAAGCTAATAAATAATCAAAAATAAAGAGCAGGTCCCTATCTGAGAAGTTACAGTAAAACCTCGCGAAAGATCTGCCTCACAATAATAAAGCAACAACAGCAACACTAGGAAAATGGAACGACGCAAATCCCTAGGTCAAGTTACAAGATCAAGCTAATATCGGAATTAGCATTTAACAGGGTAGCAAAACAAATCTAAGTTAGGATGATACCATCTCCACATTTACATTTAACGTTAATTCATCTAGCTAAGTCCTATCAATTAATAACAAAATTTACGGCGGTGACGTCCGTAATATCAAACAATTACAATCAAAGCTAAGTGACCAGCCATATAAAATAACATCTAAGACATCCTTACAACTAGGTGCTAGACAGCACACAAAAGGGTAACATAGAGGATTCGTACACTTTTACATCATAAATAAATAAATAAAGACCACAGTTTTATTCAAATGCCTGCCTACACCTTGGTTTACTCTTTGTAAGCCATAGTCATCTAATGTGTGTAATTACGGTGACGATTGCGTAGTAAAGACTCCGTCTAACATCGTATGGCCTGCACTCCACCAGCTACGAACTCAAGGTTCGAGCAAGCTTCAGTCACAACAAAAAGTGTCAGCTGGTCTAAAGTCATTTCCTCCAGGAAATACCTTCATTAGCAAGGCTATGTCAGCAGGTTCCAAATGCAAATGAACAAGGTTAAATAGAAAGGATTCGTTAGTTAGCTTTTGTTTACCAAAATTATGCGTTTTATTATTAAGATGTCGGTTTAGGTTATCGTTGGTTTATGGCGAATAATACTGACAAGCCTGGGCTCGGAGCGTCTCCCCTGAGATCATCTCTGCCAAAAAGCCTCGACTCAAAAGTCGGAATACAATCAACGAGCAATAACAACTCGGACACACAATAACACAAGTTACCAGCGACGCACAGCTCGCGTTCAATAACTCTGGGACGGGCCTGGACACAATCAGTTACCCTCCCTAAATATCTGGTCCACGGGAACATCCCGGACATGGTACACAAAAATACCTTCATACATGAAAAACCTCCCTAGCGGGGCTAGCTTACAACGTACTATAGAAACCTGAAATATCTATACTCATCAAAACAACGGTACACGCAACAGCGTTTAACTATCAAATGACATTCTACAGAAAATATGATCAGATACAAGAATGGACACTGGGTTCCATAAGCTATAACTGCAATGAAAGGGAAAGTGAATGCTAAAAGCATTCTGTCCTATGTTAATATCAGTCCGTCTCACTTAGAAGCATGCGCTCTCACACGAGCGCTGAGTCACAAACCTGTTCGTGTCGCCGCAGGCTACAAGATTCCTGCGCTGATAGACACTACACACTAACTAGGCCGGCAATTTAAGCAAGAAAATAACTGTAATACTGGCCTCATCATAATACCTTTACCATAGGTTATAAACCTCGAAGAATATGTGCATAAAAAGCACGCTATAAATCTGAATACAATCATGTAACTCTGTCTTTCACATCAAGGACGTTTAAAAGGTAGCAATGTCACTCATTGCTGGAGCTCTCTGCTCTCAAAGATAAAATACACTTCAGTAGTTGCTTGTATCAAATATCAAATAAACACGTGTCATTACACTTGACACTAACAAAATAATAATTGTGGCGCAAATTCCACTCTCTGCTGGATCTGCTTAATGATACGTTGGGAACAGAGTTCGATGCTAGACAACAACGAAACATCCCTTTTATTTATAAGGTCTACACATGACCTAGATGGCTTCTGAGCTCATCTCAAATGAAATATAATGCAGTTACAAAACTGGTAATTACAGTCTATTACCCAAATGATACGACTACTCTAACGAAGTCAGGGGTATAACATAGACTGGCTGCAAAAAGTGCAGTTAAAGAAACATGACTATGGCATCTGATTGCCATAACTAAAGTCTGCAATGATTTGAAAAATCACCCCAGATGGGGTTAAACAAAGTAGCCTCAAAATGACTACAGTCACGTTTAGCAATAGACAGAAATTGGCGTACTACGACGTCCATCAAGCTGCACCAGGGTTGACCAAAATATCAGACCCAAGGGTGACTCACAATCACTGTAAATAAATGACATCTAATTAGACTAATTACATTCCCTACCTATGAAATGGCTGTCACTAAGTTCGGTTGGTTCACAAACTACACTAATCTAACTATACCACCAGAAACTAGAACAAGGAAGGGTTGTACAAAACTCACGATATGAAAGAGCCCACACTTAGCTCTCTGTCCAACGACAAGGGTTGAACAAAAGCACCTCTGACTTTCAGGATTGGCATCGTCCTCATCAGAACTTCCATCTGGACTCTCCCAAAGACCAGGGTTCGGTCTGTCCCTGTAGTTGACCTCGTGAATGGACTGGACATGCCTAGGAAAGGCATCCTCGGTTCCTTCCTTCTCGTTCGATGTTCTAGAAGTTCCACAATCTAGCTCGTCCCATCCGAGACATCTCCCTCATACCATAATGGTATTAGCCCATGGTCTCGGCCTCGAACATGGTGTTGAAAAAGTTGACCACGTGGGCGGTAGAATAAGACATGTAATAGTTCATTATTATCACTTGAAAATTATAGTATTCGTCGTAGATATCACAGGCTTTAAATATATCTGGTAACACAGCCTCTACACTTTGCAGATGTAAATGATAAATGGCCATGCACTGTTCTGCGGTTCCACACGTGTACAGACGCTACTTTTTCTATCACGTGGCATCCGTGAAATGGGCGTCGTTTTGTTATAGATAAATTCACCGTAGCAATTCCTATATAATGTACTTTTATTATCACACTTGTTCAAAGTAATAATTTCACATTTACCTGTATATTTTCGCACCAGGCTCTCGGCCCTCCACAAACACGTGGGTGTAAAAATGTGGTGCTACAGAAATGTCGTAAATTTCACAATACTTGCCAAATAATCCACTTTACTGTACGTGTTGATCACTGCACATCAACAACAGTGGTTCGTAGTATATTTGTGCTCGATGGCACTTGATAATGATTTCCACGCTAAACAGCGGATATTTGCCACGTCTAACACGACGGATATAATTACACGCCTACACAGGGCGGATTCTCCAGACGTAGTGCAATATAATTCACTATACAATTCGTGTTGATCACTGCACATCAACAACAGTGATTCGTAGTGAATTTGTGCTCGATGGCACCTGATAATGATTTCCACGCTAAACAGCGGATATTTGCCACGTCTAACACGACGGATATAATTACACGCCTACACAGGGCGGATTCTCCAGACGTAGTGCAATATAATTCACTATACAATTCGTGTTGATCACTGCACATCAACAACAGTGATTCGTAGTGTAATTTGTGCTCGATGGCACCTGATAATGATTTCCACGCTAAACAGCGGATATTTGCCACGTCTAACACGACGGATATAATTACACGCCTACACAGGGCGGATTCTCCAGACGTAGTGCAAGGAACTGCGTTCCTCGTGGAAGCAAGTCGTCAAACTAAGTCGTTGAGCGACTACTTACATTCCTATTTGCGTATCTGCAATGATATTACCTTACCTTAAAGTGAAAAACATTCTCCAAAATGTTTCAATAATACTGAATGACGAAATGGAATATTCTGAGTCTCGTAGAAAGATAAAATTGATTAATAAGACCTCAGATAAATAATTAGCAGACTTCACCAAAGTCAAAAGTGCGATTCTCCGCTACTTCAAAGAGAATTGTATGAGCTCTCAGCTTCTCGTAGCTTTCTGGGTGTGTTCAAAGGTAGTACATCCCATCATAAATGTGCTGTCGTGAAAAATATCACATGAACCTTAGCTCAGCGGGTTCAATATGCTGTGTATTTACGTTGGGGGCTGAGGATGGTGTCAAAATGGTTTTCCCATGTATCCATGGTAATTCCTTTTATTGGTGGTGGTATTGGTTTTCTATCAAAATGAGCTATATATAATGGAACTGCATGGTATGGGGCAGCCGGATTAGTTTATGCAAGAAGGTCAAGAGTAAATTATATTATTGGCGTCACAATTGGAGAACGAAGTCTCCACTCCATGCAGAAAGGGCACGATTCATTGATCCGTGCCCCATTTGCATTGACCATTATCGAGGTGTGTTTATTTGAATACAAATTGTTGTCGGGATTCTAATGATATAGTTCGTGGTTCCCCAGCTGAAGTTTTATTCACCGCAATAATCCATTGTCGTAGTTGCTGCATTATAGTTTAAAACACCAAATCATTATTGTCCTATATTGAGGCCAAGTACCAGCGTGTAAACATGGTTGATTCTGATTCTTATTCGTCGGATTCAAAAAGCATTTCCCAGAGGAAGAAACGATCCAAAAATGCAGATAAATACACACGTAATATTATTCGTGATTGTAAACTCAAAGGAGTGGAATATGTGAATTGGAAGAGTGACAAAATTCCACCTCGGCAAACAGAAGATGACTGCAGGTACGTACATTATGTAAAATACCGATGTGTGAAACATTATATAAAATTACATTAGTAGATAATTACAATCATAATTATAATTATAATGTTTATTATTTTAGATGTAAGAAGAACTGTTATTCTCTGGAGGATGAGGATAAGCAGATAGATATCATTGCCGACTTTAACAACTTCAGTGATGAAAACCAACAAGACAACTACCTGCAGCGGCTGATAGATATTCAAGATGTGAAGAGCAGAAGACCCAGAAAGGAGGTTCCTAACGTGAGAAATAAAATGTTATCTATTTCATTATTACAGACCAAAAATAAGAGAAGGTCTGTAAAAAAGCGTTCATTAGCCTGAACGGCATAACAGAAAAAAGGGTTCGTAGGTTATATCTCTTGCTAGTCCAAGGCCGAAGTCCTCCTGATCTTAGAGGGAAGCATGTCAAAGGTAATGCCATACCAGGAGACGTTTGTCAAATGATCAACAACCATATTAATTCTTCTCCTAAGAAGACCACACATTATTCTGGAAGAGAGTTACATTATTTAGACGCCCGACTGGTTGTAAAATCAATGCATCACTTATTTCTTATTTGTAGAAGTATCAGACCTCATTAATTGCCAGAAAGAATTTACAATTAGAGCTTAATTAACTTAGTTTTTCGTCTTTTTATACATATTTTATCATTTTATTGCCTTATAGGGATGGTAGCTTTCTCGTCATTTGGGTTCCATTTTCATACTGTCCTTATGCAAGGTTTTGGCACTGATGTGTAACTATCTAACGGTCTATCCCGCAGAGATGTTGGTTGCTTCCTCAGTTTAGGGGCGGCGACAACGCGGTCATGTAGCCCCGTGTACTATGTGTGTGTGTAGGATCAGTCTGATAAACGGTGTTAATTGTGATGGCTGTAGTCTGTAATTCTAGTAAGGAATGCACACTGTCAATGTCAAGTACTAGTTCCTAATTTTGCTACCAAATACTACCGTCAACGACACCTTGCTGTGAACTTGGCTACTAGATGTCACCGCAACCAGCAACGAATGTTGGAACTTCCCCTCCGAAGGAAAGTATACTGAGGGATTTTTAGCGCTCTTAGAAAATCCGATGATTTCGGCTGCTTTGTATCCGCGACCTTGAGCATAGAATTTCAGCATGCTACCACTTACGTCACCGAAACCGCTTCCAACAGAGTCAGATGGAAAACTGAATGTGATCTCGTGCAATGGCGTTGTCATGGCAACCTCTGATGGCTCATACCTTATCAATTTAGTAGCGTTGTCCCGGTAACTTCTGATGACTCTTGGCATTTTCTTCTAATTCCGAAATCATTTTGCTCATCCCTTGCTGTAATGGTGGGTCAGTTTAAAAATTCTTCCAGACAAAAGTTTTAGGTAATTAGCAGGGGAATGTTGTCCATTTTGTACGGTTTTGATATTGTGCCTATTAAGAGAGATATGATTAATGTTTCCCAAAAAACACACTTTTCCCAACCCTTTTGTCAATGGTTGGTGCTATCAAAAACTTTTCAAACATAAATTTTGGCCCTTATCCGACACATAGTATAAACTTTGAATGGATTTGATATTTCCCAAATTCAGAGTAATATGGCAATATTTCACTACTTTGAAATAAGCCCCCCATTTTCACCCCCTTTCGACCAATTTAGCCCATTAAAGAACTCGACCGAGATTTTATAGTTATACATATTATGTACAAAATTCAAAGTTATTGGTGCAAAATTACGGCAGTTATCGTGTCTACAAGAAACTGATATATATATAAAGTATTGAACTGACGGTAGTTTTTGGGGTTTGGGGGATGTGAAACGCAAAGATATATCGACATTTTCCGGAAGTAGAAGCATGGTACTGCGCCCGAATTCCTCTAGGTCACAGTCCCATATCCGCGCAGATGGAAAAAGAATCGTAGGGATGTCAATACCCGGCTAAGAATTGAACATGTCCTTCCGGACTAATGACTAGGGAACCCTGAACACACATAACGCACACCTAACTATACTACCAACTAGTTGCATACAGAACAGCTTAAGAAAATAAAAAATAGAGCACTAATGAGCAACTCGACTCTCGGGTAATTAAGGTAAATGTGTCGATAGACTGTCTGGATCTAGCTAGCGGAATCGTTATCGCGTAATTAAGCATTGAAATAAGAATCAGCTCTATAAAACGTAGCAAGTGTATAAAAACGCTTGCCTTTTATTAACTAAGAATGACATTACATATATGTCCCTAACACTGTTGAAAGATAAAGTAAAAACACTCAAAATAAACTAGCTGCCCTTCTCTAGGCTTAATATAACTAAAATGAGTCTCTTGAGTATCACACACAAATTATGTGCAAATAATACCTTTCCTTGAAAGATGTTGCAAACAAACAGCGCTATTACAATGCAGATGCTGTAGTTCTACTTCTGTTGAACTTCACTTTAACGTTCAACTTCTACAAACATGTTCCCTGTTTAATACAGACGTTAAACAGACGAACAAATTATGGTAAATATTATTTTGTAAACCGTGCTATTGATAACTGGGACTCTCTACCTGCCGCAGTCTTAGAGCCTTTTCCCAAACATATAGGTGTGTTTAAGAAAAGACTGACTATTTGTGTAAATACTCCAGTTTAATTGTTGTATAATTGTTATTGAATTGTTATGTATAATTATTTATATGTTATGTATATACAATTTGCCACCGGGGGACACACCCCCCATTGCATATAAATGAATGAATATGAATATGAATAAAGTCTCCGCAATATACCGTCAAATCTACAAATCTAAATAAAATAATTAATAATAATAATAATAATAATAATGTTTATATACACATATATACACTATCGCGTCCTGCACGATTTCTTTATATTTGTCTCCAATTGTATAGAGTTCATTCCTACCTCCTTCTCTCATATATCACATAATAAAATAGTCAAATCCTGTATTACATTGTTATAACTGACGCGTTTTAATTTCCCTGACGTGAACATTCTCCTGGCTAATATGTAACCAAGTTGGTCTAGCTATTGTGATTGTGCTTGAGATAAACAGACTTGCCACGCTACCTGTTGAGCTCGACTAGAAAATCGTTTGTCGCCGTGCGATGCTGTCATCTGACGGAGAATATTAGTACTACTCCTATTGGATTCGCCACTTGGAGCGCTGTACTCTCTATCTACGATTTCCTCCGATGGCTGCCGAAGTCAACAAAAGGCTGTTTCCTTGGATACAGCAATAATAAGTAAAATCATTCTCTATTGGAATCCTTACTAGCAAGATGCAAAATTTATAACTCCGATATTAAACCGGGCTGGTTAGCCCTGAAGGCTAACATAGCCTCTATTCTGGAATATGTTCATAATTCCACTTGACTAGGAAGTACTTCCGACATATTCCTGAAGATATTTTGACTTGGTGTAATAATATTTTGGACTTCTCAACCAGTATGTTTTAGAAAAGGTTTGTAAATATTGTGAGATATTTTGGAAGCTGTTTTATTTCTATCGATATGTTTTTATCTTGGACGTATTGTAAATTCTTTACTTTGTGTTATTTTATGTTGGCGGTCTGTTGTTCACTCGCGTTTTGGCCTGCCTCGTGGTCGGAGTTACGGTAAAGTATCTGTCGATATATTTAAAATAGTTTCCAATTATCTAATATATTCGATGTACCTTTTGGGGGAATGTGGTTATTTATTTTATTTCTGAGCTACAAAACATGTAGAATTCAGTCTTCATTTTGGTCAAGTGCAAGGACTTTCTTAACCTAATTATCTTACATAATATTTTCTTTCTCCTTGTATCTTGTTAGGATGCCTCATATAGGCACTGTAACTTGTGTCGCTGATTATGGCACTTATTTTATTCTGTGTAATGGGTTGCCTGGTGACAACCGAAGCGATTGTTATCGTTTCTTCCTTGCAGTAAAAAACAATAGTTTTGTTTCGTGTCGATAAAAAGGAGATGTTTTGAGGATTTGATTGCGATCAGACGTACCTTGAATTCGCTCCTGTTAATAAAACTAACTTAATTGATTGTATTGAGTTGACACCGTATTTGAACTTAAACTGTTTCGGTTCATACCTTGAGTATCCTTTAAAGGTAATTTATCTGTTTATTTAACGTTGGATATTTTGGTTGGTCTTAGACTTTTCATTTGCTCATTTAATATAATTAGTTCAACCCTTTTCCTCCTCAATCGGTGGGATTCCTTGCTTATATTCAATTAGCTGTTTATGCCAAGAAATAATTTCTTTTATATTTTATTCCTGTCTTGTAAATGCATGTAATATTATTAATTGTCAATTATATATATATATCAAAGTGACCTCTGTGTTCTTGTACCATAGTTCGTTATTCACTTATGTTTTTATTATTTAACTGCCTGGGTTATTGGTTTTGTTCAACACCTTCTACTTTCGTCTCTGGTATTTTGGGGGTTTTTATTTTTATTTTTGGTAAAATAGTTAACTCTCAGTACTACCAGTGTCTCAATTGGTAGCAGATCGTATGTTATTGTTTTCACGGACATTATAATAAATTTAAAAAAAATATTTAATCAAATAGATTCTTGAACACAAAGGTCGCTTAAAGCTTGGGTATTATTAATCTAATCCTTGTGGAAATTTCTGTTTCATGTCCCATTGCATACACAAAATGGAACCGAGGAATACATTATCAGCCTTCTACAACCTAAGGAAAGAGGAAATTGAATATGAATTGTTCATTAGAAAAATTCCTTCTAACAACAATCGTGAAAAGGATTTGTTACGTCTGAAGGATGCGAAAGATGTGCCTATTATAATTCCTGACTTGGAAAGTTACCATCAAACGTTTGGTGAGTCTAATAACATTGTACCTGCTGTAACAAATTTAATTAATTTATCTATTTATTTGATAGGTGCTAGTAACCCTTCTACATCTCAATTAGGGAGATTTAAAACTCAAGCATGCCATTGGTTTTATAGACTTGGTGATCTCATTTATATTTGGGAACTCGAGGATTCTAATTTCGGTTCGGAATTAATGTCTTTTCAAAGTAAGCTTCTTGATGCTTTTTTAAAATTATTTCCTTCTGAGTGTGGTGATATTCAGGGTTGCGTCAAAGGTGTTAATGATAATCCGTGTGAAATTATGGTGCCAAATGCGAGTAACTCACGTGTGATTATAGAATCTGAAGGTGACGCTGACAATTTACCTAATAATCTTGAAAATGTATCCTTAACTGATCATAATGCAAGCATGGAGAGCAGAATTACTTTGAATAAGAGCTTACAAGGGAGGTCATCAAGGATTTCCCAACCGACCTTATTAAACTCTAATAATATTAGTGTTAATGAGCATGGGGAAATTGATAATACCATACCTCGTCCCTTGCCAAATATTTCTTCGTCTGGCGCTTCAAATGATTTTCCTAATGATAACTCTGCAAATTCTAGGTTATTACCTAGAAATGAAAGCCAATTTGGGTTACCCCGTACTAATGTTGTCACCGATTTTCCATCACGTTTGTTGAATAACGCTAATAGTGGGGGAAATATGTCATCGATGCCTAACTGTGAAAACAGTTTAAGATTTAACGGTATCCCTCATCCAGTAACCTCTTGTGTTCTGAATTTACAGATGTGTTCGGGTAATGACACTATGGAGTTGATAAAATTTTTGAAACAACTAGTTGAATTAATGGACAATTCCATTGTTTTTGGTTTATCAGATACTATGATTTTCCAATTAATTTTTCCTTTCACCTGTGGCCTGTTGCGTGATAAGTTGATCAGCGCTATGTCATCTCACTCTTCGTTATCTGAGTTTCATGTCGAAGTAATTGATTATTTTATTCCTGAACGTGCAATGAGTTTACTGAAACATAATTGTTACTATCGTGGTCAGAGGGTAGATGAATCTTTGAATGATTATATTAAAGAAATTAGGTGCTACGCTAGGGTTTTGAATTTAAATTTGAATGAATCTGCAATTGTTACTACTATAGTAGAAAGTATTAATCCAGAATATAGGTTATGTATGGCTATGGAAGGTAAACCTAAGAGTTTTCTTGAATTATATGATATAATTAAATCTGCTGAAAATGTCAAAAGCATTAACGCTGTAAGAGTGATTAACTCTCCGCCTCCCTTGGTTAATATCCCTGTTAATCCTAATAATCATTTACAACAGACTTCCTTCCAAAGAAGGAGATTCAATTACACCGAAAATACTCGAACTGGTAAACGTTGTGATAGGTGCGGGTCTTATGATCACATAGCCAAGTGGTGTGATAGAAGATTTAATCGTAGGCAATGACTAGATGATAGGAAGATCTTGTCGGATTATCAAAAATCTGATGGTATTGCAGGTAACCGTAAAACAGATTTTGATAAGGATCTTAAGACAAATCGTAAAATATATGACAAATTTTCTCGAATTGGTAAAGCTAATTATGAAACATGTAACCGTATCACTAATGCGACAAAAAATAATTGCCCATACATTGATGTTTGTATAAATAATGAACCCGTCTCCGCTCTTATTGATTCGGGCAGTGTTAATTCATTTCTTGATAGTAAATGGTTCAGGACGATGTCTTCTGTTTGTAAATTTGGCAATTTGGTAAAGGAACCACATAACTTTATAGCAGCCAATTCTTCTTCACTCAGTATTTTAGGATATGTAAAGGTTAAGGTCAGCATATTTAACTTTTCTTGGATGTTTAGATTCTGGGTGGTTGACAATTTGTCGTATCAAGTGATTATCGGGTCGGATTTCATAACTCATGTTGGGTTATTGTTAGATTTAAATTTTAAATCCTTTTGGTTTCATTTCAAACCCAATCTCAGATGGAAATTCAATCATTCGGAGTGTATTAGTGGAGTCAACTCAACTCAGGAAGAAAAAAGGGTTATAACCATTGAAGATTTAGAGTTCGATAACTTAAGCGAAGATCAAGCTAAACAGATTAAAGACCTGTGTTATGAATTTCCTGAGGTTCTAACTGACAAATTAGGTGTTACTAATTTAATAGAATATGAAATTGAGCTTTCCGACGACATTCCTGTTCGTGCGTCTCCTTATAGATTGGCTCCTCCTAAGATGAAAATTTTAAAAGGTATTGTGGACGAGATGCTTGAGGAGGGAATTATTCGTAAATCTACTTCAGCATATTCTTCTCCTATATTTCTAGTTCCTAAACCCAATGGTCAATTCAGACCCGTGATCGATTACAGAGCATTAAATAAGAAAGTCATCTTACAATCGATTCCTCTTCCGGACCTTCAGTCCTGCTTTTCGTGGTTCAAAGGAGCGTCCTATTTTACGATATTAGATTTAAATTCTGCCTATTTCCAAATTCCCCTGGCGGAGAAGTCCAAGAGTGTGACGGCTTTTGCCACAGATTGGAATTTATTTGAATTCGAACGTTTACCTTTTGGGTTGTCGACCGGTGCTGCTGTCTTGAGCAGATTGCTAGATAACGTATTTGACGGAATTAAGTTTAAATTCGTTTACCATTATTTAGATGACGTAGTCATCTTTAGTAAAAACTTTGAGGATCATGTCCAACATGTTCGTGAGGTGTTGTCTCGATTAAAGAATAGTGGTCTTACGGTCAAGTTATCTAAGGTCTCTTTTGCTAAACCCCAAATATCATTCTTGGGACATGTGATATCGTCATCCGGTGTCTCGGTAGACCAAAGCAGAACCCAATCTATTAGGGAATTCAAACAACCTAAAACGCCTAAAGAAATAGCACGTTTTATTGGGATGATTAACTACTTTCGTAGATTTATTCATAATTTTGCTCACCATGCAGCTCCGCTTAACATGCTTCGAAAGAAAGGTACTGTATTTTTGTGGGGTCCGTCGCAAGAATCAGCTTTTCTTGACCTTAAGTTGGCATTAACCAATCCACCGATTTTGACTATTCCTGATTTTGGCAAAAGGTTTATCTTCCAAACCGATGCGTCTAACAAGGCTGTTGGTGCAGTATTGTTACAAGAGTACGATGAAGGAAGGTTACCTGTGGCTTATGCTTCGAGAACATTAATCGATGCTGAGATAAAGTATTCTGTGTATGAATTAGAAGCGCTGGCAGTTATGTTTGCTCTCGAAAAATTTAAAATAAATACCGAGCACGTTTCCTTTAATCTCGAGACCGATAACCAGGCATTGAGTTGGGTATTGGGAAAACCCAGGAAAACTGGAAGGATAGCTCGTTGGGCCACCCGTATTTTAGCCTTTCAATTCAGCGTTCGTCATATTAAGGACACGGACAATGTCATTGCTGATTGCCTTAGTAGAATGTACGGTGATGAGAAAATAGAGGATAAGGGCGAAGATAAGTTTGATGAGAGTAACAAGGTGAACACTATCCTGTCTAATTATCCTAAATTGTTTAGGGAGGTATCCGAATATCAAAGAGAGGACCCTGGCTTGAATGAAATCATTGAGAAATTAGAAAAGGGAGAAAATTTGAAGCCGTATTCGATGAAGAACAGCACATTATGTTGTTCCGCTAGGTACGATAGGTTGCCTAAAATTGTACTACCTTCTCTTCTTATACCGGAGATTTTTAAGTATTTCCATGAGTCACCAATTGGTGGACATCTTGGGGTATTTAAGACAAGGCAGAAAATTAGACAGAATTTTATCTGGAAAAATATGGATAAAGACATCAGGAAATTGGTGAACGGATGTAACGCTTGCAACGTAGCTAAACCTACTAACAATTCTAAAATTGGGCTGTTATCCTCGTAAATCGCTACTAAACCTATGGAGAGATTGTTCGTCGATTTCGTAGGCCCTCTGCCATTGTCAAAGCATGGAAATCGGTTTGTATTTGTTTGCACGGACGGTTTTTCCCGTTTTAGTTGGATCATTCCTACTCGTATGGCAAACACTCAAACCGTTATTAAATGTTTAAATCTAATATTTGCTTCTTTTGGCCCTTGTCAGTTTCTGGTGTCAGATAACGCCAAATGCTTTTCATCTAATGTATTTCGAAGTTATTTATTCGAATTTTCTATCTCTCAAGTCACTAGCACCCCATACTACCCTAAAGGATCATATGCCGAAAGGGTGAATAGGAATTTACGGGCAGCACTTATTGCGTATCACCACAATGATCACAAGGGTTGGGACAGTTGCATACATTTGATAACTTATGCTTTCAACACGGCTATACATGAATCTCACCGAAACACTCCTTTTAATCTGATGTTTTCATATTCGCCTAATTCTCCGATATCAAATTTATGGTCTCTCAACGATCTATTGCCTGAGAACATTTCTAACTTGGATGTTCAGGCAGTTTGGAAGAAAGCTAGGGAAAACATGAAGATTGCTCATGAAAAGTTGCAGAGAAGGTATAATGTGGGTCGTAAACAGTGTTCATTAAAGGTTGGTGATGAGGTATATGTTCGAAACTTCTCGCTAAAAGAAGCTGGTCCCAAAGAATCCGGGAAATTACTTGTTTGATTTAAAGGCCCTTGCAAAATTCTTAGTTTCATCACTCCAGTGACTATGCTAGTGAGTGATCCTCAGGGTGCATTTATCACAAGTGAAGAAAAATTGTGATATTTCTGAGTAATGTTTTATTTGGTTGTAATTTCTTCCTTTGTTTTTTTGCTGTTTATTGGTAGATGTTTTGGTTTGTCCTTCCTGTTGTGATTCACTCACCGTAAGTATTATTCTTAGCTTGTAATTCTTCTAAATTGTGTATAAAAAACTGTGTGTATCTAGAATGGTTGTGCTTAGTGTGATTGCGGTAATTTAGATTTGTCTTAAGGGGTGGGAAATTGTTGTTTTGTTATTCAAAATAAGGTTAGGTTTGCGCTAGTCAAAATGTTCATTGTTGATTGTATAATACCGAGTATGTAAATAAATATTTCGTTGAAAAATATTGCTACTTAAGTGCACTAGGTAGTGATTTGAATGATTGCATTGTTGAATGAGGACTGTTTCTTATTTCGATTCTTGTTATCTCTGGCATGGAACTGGTATAATTAAGATGAAGGAAAAGAGTCGTTGGTATGAAAGGTAAGCATTCCTTACAAAAGATCCCAAGTTGATCCAAGTTGGTGTACATTATGTCGCCTTATTTGCTTGTTTCATCAGGGATGTAAAACGTATTGAATGTTATGTTTTGGCTGATAGTCGTTGAAAAGGTAAGTAAGTAATGCTATAAGGAAAATACCCGTATTGTTCTTTCGAGATGCGTTCCTTGGGTTCGTTAACTGTCAGTCTGAGCAGGGTAAGCATTGAGTGAAGTATGATATTGAATAATTGTAATTGTGAAAGTGATATGCTAAAAGGGCTCAATAGGTTCATGTCATGTGCGTTCTGTGTACGTTTCATTTATTGTGTATGTTCCGAGTCTGCATACATGTAAGGGTATGCCAGGGTAAGTATGTTGTATAATTGGGTTTTCACGAACATTTATTTATATACTGGTAGATATTTTGGGGCATTTACTTTGCGGGTGGTAAATAGTAATCAGTAATTGTGGGAATTTTGCGGTTATGTACAAGTGTGTGAAAGATTTTGTGTATTTCTTTTATCTGCACGTGTGATCTGATACTAAAATATTTTCTGGTTTTCCTTGTTATTTTTTTGGTATTTGCTTTGCCTCTCCCCTTTTGAACTTTGTTGGTACTTATCTATTTATTTTTTCTCTCGTTTCTGAGGTTCTGATAGCATGAGACTCGCTCATGATTTTTCCTTCCTTGTTTTCGTATTTCGTGTTGCTTCATAGGGTATTTGTAAGGGATTCTTGTGCGATGTTAGCGTCGGGTTTCCTCTTAGTTTTTTTCTCGTTTTGCTCGCTTGTAACCTTCCTTGGACCCCCTTTTATTTATGAAGTCTATAAAACTTAATGGTAATCTTCATTTATTTACGATGGTACAATGTTAGACTTAACCTACGTCATTTTCATTTTTGTGATCTTCGGTTGGCTGATAATTGTTTCAAGGTCCGTTTGTTCTTATTTTATCTTTTCTTTTGAAATAGCTGTGGAATTACATCCCACAAAGTTATGATTTAATTAATAATACTCACAAAAAATATAATTCTGTAAAAGATGTAAACCGTATGGTTATTGGATGACATAACTTATGTTCCTGTTTTGTAAAAGCAAGGAATCTTTGAGATGGGGGATTTTTTTGGGGGTCATTTGGAAAATGATACTCGGTTGATCATTTATTACTTATTTGGATGATTGTGAACTGGTTGTAAGGATGCATTATCTTAATATGTCATGAAGAAAGAACATGGACCTTGCTGTCGGAGTACAATTTGGTTTCAGATCAAGTGCTGATATTGTCATCCTGGTTGGCGAGTTGGCGACTGTGGTGAATGTTCTGGGCCCGGACTTCGTCGAGTAAAGCCGTGTCCTCTACGTTGAGATGGAGTGTGTCTTCTTCAGCCAAGAAACTTCTAATTTGTATTTAATGTTACAAAAAAAGAAAAACTGTTTTGTTACCAAGTAAGGAATTGAAACTCTAAGCATGTTGGAAAAGGTTTGATGCATGAACGCTTTGGTGCGTGCCTATTTTGAAGATGGTAAGATTGGCGAACCTTGGACTATTATGAAAGAACGAACTGGTATTCATATGCAGCTCTATTTACTCCCTCTCTCTCTCAACACATAGTCTTGGTGTACATTTGTGTCCTATCGTCCTGTCTAGTGGGGAGGAGAGATGACGCATTTTAATTTCCCTGACGTGAACATTCTCCTGGCTAATATGTAACCAAGTTGGTCTAGCTATTGTGATTGTGCTTGAGATAAACAGACTTGCCACGCTACCTATTGAGCTCGACTAGAAAATCGTTTGTCGCCGTGCGATGCTGTCATCTGACGGAGAATATTAGTACTACTCCTATTGGATTTGCCACTTGGAGCGCTGTACTCTCTATCTACGATTTCCTCCGATGGCTGCCGAAGTCAACAAAAGGCTGTTTCCTTGGATACAGCAATAATAAGTAAAATCATTCTCTATTGGAATCCTTACTAGCAAGATGCAAAATTTATAACTCCGATATTAAACCGGGCTGGTTAGCCCTAAAGGCTAACATAGCCTCTATTCTGGAATATGTTCATAATTCCACTTGACTAGGAAGTACTTCCGACATATTCCTGAAGATATTTTGACTTGGTGTAATAATATTTTGGACTTCTCAACCAGTATGTTTTAGAAAAGGTTTGTAATTATTGTGAGATATTTTGGAAGCTGTTTTATTTCTATCGATATGTTTTTATCTTGGACGTATTGTAAATTCTTTACTTTGTGTTATTTTATGTTGGCGGTCTGTTGTTCACTCGCGTTTTGGCCTGCCTCGTGGTCGGAGTTACGGTAAAGTATCTGTCGATATATTTAAAATAGTTTCCAATTATCTAATATATTCGATGTACCTTTTGGGGGAATGTGGTTATTTATTTTATTTCTGAGCTACAAAACATGTAGAATTCAGTCTTCATTTTGGTCAAGTGCAAGGACTTTCTTAACCTAATTATCTTACGTAATATTTTCTTTCTCCTTGTATCTTGTTAGGATGCCTCATATAGGCACTGTAACTTGTGTCGCTGATTATGGCACTTATTTTATTCTGTGTAATGGGTTGCCTGGTGACAACCGAAGCGATTGTTATCGTTTCTTCCTTGCAGTAAAAAACAATAGTTTTGTTTCGTGTCGATAAAAAGGAGATGTTTTGAGGATTTGATTGCGATCAGAAGTACCTTGAATTCGCTCCTGTTAATAAAACTAACTTAATTGATTGTATTGAGTTGACACCGTATTTGAACTTAAACTGTTTCGTTTCATACCTTGAGTATCCTTTAAAGGTAATTTATCTGTTTATTTAACGTTGGATATTTTGGTTGGTCTTAGACTTTTCATTTGCTCATTTAATATAATTAGTTCAACCCTTTTCCTCCTCAATCGGTGGGATTCCTTGCTTATATTCAATTAGCTGTTTATGCCAAGAAATAATTTCTTTTATATTTTATTCCTGTCTTGTAAATGCATGTAATATTATTAATTGTCAATTATATATATATATATATCAAAGTGACCTCTGTGTTCTTGTACCATAGTTCGTTATTCACTTATGTTTTTATTATTTAACTGCCTGGGTTATTGGTTTTGTTCAACACCTTCTACTTTCGTCTCTGGTATTTTGGGGTTTTTTCTTTTTATTTTTGGTAAAATAGTTAACTCTCAGTACTACCAGTGTCTCAATAACCAATGTGAATTATTGTTACAAACAGTTAAATTCATGACTATTTACTTAAATATACAAATCCGGTACTTAATAATCAATAATATTACAAACTTGCGACGAATGACTTTCAGATAAGCTTCCAAAATAAAAATATAAGTGTGCATGGCATTAACCCTCGCTGCTCACACTCGTGATTCTCCAAAAATACATATTACGGCTTTACTTAACTAACACATAGTATTTCACATCCTTCCGTCATAAATTCTTTATCTCACACTGTTCATAAACATATTATCGCGTCCTTATTACTCTTCCTTCGACATAATTGCTCGTCGTATATATTCTCCTCTTAGCTCTTTCACAAACTTCTATGAACCATATCAAATACTTTCAACAAAGTAAAATATTCAGAATTCCTACTAGATATTACGAATGTAACACCTATCATGAATTCACTACTCTTCTATCGATTATACAATTCCGTACTATGTTCCATCTATACATCTCTCAAAAAATATTACCGCAAATCTCTTCACATTCTCGCTTCCTTAAATCATGCCGTATTTCTTCTCGTTGCTTTAAATACATTTCTGTTACAATGTCTAGCCTTGCTCTGAATCTTAAGTTTGCTCGCGTTTGTCATTCAATTAACACTACCTTTACCTCCCGTCTCTCCTTACAATAGATACATAATATCCTTCCTTTCATTTTACAAGATCTTTTCATAACAAATATTGATCTACAATACCTTATAATTTCGTTTTCATCATTCAGCTATGCTTTTAAAATTGCGCATACTGTTCTTACGTTCAAAATAAACTTCTGGGTTTTACAATATCACCTTCTCGGACAATGGAGTTCCTTCAATGCAAATATTGAATGCTCCTGTCAATAATTACGGTTGTATACATCATAATTTCGTTCCTGAGACGAATTAGCTTCATATACTTAGGATCATCATGTCCTCTCTTTCTCTTGTATCACATGTACAAATTTACGCTTGTTAAAACTCATGACTACTTTCTCTCCACTGTTACAATATTTATTTAACATACTTATTACCGTTTCTCTGATGTTAAAACAATATCTACGAAATATAATTTGTTATCGCAGAGGATTTATCTTCAAGCAAAAATTCTAAGCGTTATAATAAACTGCAAAAAATAATTACGGTGACGAATAGCATCAATAAACGTTCAAAATACGTCCAAATGACGTATGAAGATTTCTACTAAAATGTCTAAATTCTAGACAAAATAATAACATGGGCTATGAATGTAAGATAAGAAGTTGGTCATTATACTGGAATATCGTGCACAAGTTCTAACAACATAGGTGTGTAAAATTGCAGTTGTCTACCTTCAAAACTGTGGCCGCTGGTAAAATCTGAAGATGTTGGTAACTGTGGAATTTTTCCCACGCGCCTTCGGGAATGTGACACTTGCCTGCCATCTGGTCTGAATGATTCACACCGCTTCCGTGTAGACCGCTGGGGTTGTTGTACAGCAATGGGGTGAGTAAAACCGGTAATCAGCTGGGACTCGACTGGCAGTCTCCCCAGTCCGTGCCGTTGACCTCGGTCCTCCGCAGCGTATCACCCTTCTCGTCCCGATGACCTAGATACTCCTCACGCTTCATTCTTGGGTCCATCTTCTTTCTGCACATCTCTGGATGTTCTTGGATGTTGGTAGTGTTGCAAAGTGCTTTCTTAACACGAGAAATCATCTCAGCTTGTGCATTTCTCTCCACTGTAGTAGCTTGTTGCATTTATTCGAACGAACTGCAAATGCTGACGCAGCTCGCTCCCATTAGTTATGTTGTAATGGTCATATCTGGATCTCGCTTGTTAGTATAGCTTTACTTTCCCTTCATAGTGGAAGAATTAAAACATTCTCCTTCCTCATAATAATAGATAGATAGATAGATAATGCCTTTATTGGTGGCGAAGTTAGGGCTCAAGGCCCTCTCTTACACTTAACCACTAGAAGAGTATACATCTACATGACTTATAATTACAAATACCAAGAGCACAAATAATATTAATAGCAATAAGAATAGTGATAATATGAATAATGGTAGAATCATTGATTTCAAAAATACACAAAGTAAAGTACCCTTAAATCACGTAACTACAGTAATCCGATCATTCATCTCATTCATTCATTCGTTCATTCAACATTTATCCAGGAAGTCAGCGGGCTCCACCCAGGAAATACTCGCAACAAGCCACTTTAAACTTGCGATGAGAGGGATTGTCTCTAATGTTCGCAGGTAGCAAATTCCATGACCTGGACGCAAAGATTATGAACGAGCGGTTGTAAACAGCAGTACGGTTTATAGGTATGGCAAGAGAGGAGCCAGATCTCGTATTGTGGTCATGATAGGACGAGAGGTAAGAAAACGGTGAAACAAGATAGTTAGGGGTATTAGTGGAAAGTATTTTGTGCAGTAGTGATAACATGTGGAGTTCACGACGCTGGTGCACTCGAAGCCACGACAGCTCCTTATAATAGGGTGATATATGATATCATATCGCAGGCCAAAGATATATCTTACACAGTTGTTGAGGCACCGGTCCAGTTTCTTGTTACTGTCGCAGGTTATTTCAGTCAACACAGTGTTACAGTAGTCAAATATAGGTAGTATCAGAGAGCGAATTAGTTTTACTTGAAGTCGAACAGAGAATACATTACCGAACCGTTTCAGAGGATATAAGCATTTATGTACTTTATTACATGTGCTTATCACCTGTTTAGTCCAATTTAATGTCTCAGTCATAATAATTCCTAAGTTTGTCACTGAAGTAGAGTAGGGTATGATTTTATTGCTTAAAATTATTGGCGAGATGTCACGTTGCTTGAGGGAATATAAGTTTTTACTGGTACCGATAATAATCACTTGAGTTTTATTTGGGTTTATTAATAAACTGTTTTTATAAGCATAGCCACTAAGCTGTTGTAGGTCAGAATTTATTTTAATAATTGCATTATTGATATCACTCGGTTTTGAATGATAGTAGATCTGTACATCATCTGCATACACTTGAAATTTGCAGAAATTAAGGGCTTTTGATATGTTATTTATTTGGATGATAAATAACAGTGGCCCAAGAACCGAACCCTGAGGGACACCGAGGTTCTTACTTTGCCATCCCGAACTCGCATTTCCCACTATCACACGTTGCCGGCGATTTTCGAGGTAAGAGGAAAAGAACCGGAGTGACACTCTTAAAATTTAGTTCTCGAAGTTTCCGCAGTAGCAACTGAGGGTTGACGGTGTCAAAGGCACTACTGAGATCTAATAATGTCAGAACAGACACGTCCTGTTGGTCCATTGCACATCTGATATCATCTGTCACTCGTAGTAAGGCTGTCGCAGTGCTATGCCCCTTTCTGAAGCCGGATTGGAAGGGGTTGAGTAGGGAATGCTTTGTAAGGTATTCAGTAACTTGTGTATGAACTAGACGTTCAAGTATCTTGGATAATGGTGGTAGGATGGATACTGGACGATAATCTGAAGGAGAATCAAACATGGAGCTCTTCGGGATAGGTCTAATTAGTGCATCTTTCCAAACGTCTGGGAACACTCCGTTTGTCAGGCAGTAGTTAAATATATGAGATAGTATTGGCAGAACAGCTCCCAAGACATCCTTAATTAGTGATATAGGAATGTCATCATTACCTGTGGCATTGGATGAAATAGAGTATATCACACCTTTAACTTCATTCGAGCTGACATTTCTAAAAGATAATTGCTCAAAAACAGACTGCTGTTGTAACAAGGGTACCGGTAGTGAACTTTTAGGGAAGGAGGTAGAGGCTACTTTTGAGCGTGCAAAGTGATCATTTAGAGCCTCTAGCGATATGCTTGGTACATGTTGTTCAACTGTCTTACCTATCCCTAACGCACGTAATTTACTCCATTTTTGTCTAGGGCTGTTGGTTTTCATCAGTTCCTGAAAGTATTTATATTTAGAATTTCTAATTAGCTGCTAGGTTCTGTTTCTCAGAATTCTATATCTCTCAAAATAAACTGCATCATGTGTCAGTCTGTATTGTCTGTATAGTTTGTCACGACTGGCCATAGCAGATCTTACCTCAGCCGTTAGCCACGCAGATGAAGAGCGGGTAATTCTTACCCGTTTCTTTGGTGCATGTTTGTCAAATATTTCTAGTACCATTAAATTGAATGTATTTACTTTAGAGTTTATGTTCTGAGAATTACGTATATTATCCCAAGGCAAGTTATATGCATCATAGCGTAATTTATTCTGGTCAATATGGCGTAAGTCTCGTATTGTAATGTAGCGTGGTTTATGCTTAGGTATTCGTATAGAATAACATACGTACAATAGATCATATGAAGAGATGCCAGGAGCAGGGATCTGTCCGTGTTTAATTACATTCTGAGGTTGATTTGTCACAAGAAGATCAATTAAGGTATGGCTCGTATGGTCAGCGTAATGAACATGATTAGTAGCGTTCAGGGGTAAAAACGTCATGTTTGTGGCGAGAAATAAATTCAGTGGGCTGTTAGCTTCACCAGTCTGCTTTAAAAGGTCAGTGTTAAAATCACCCATGATTATAATGTCGTCGTATGCCGAGGCAAGACCTGCTAATGTATCTTCAAAATCAGCAGTCTGTCTTATTTTAGGTGGCTTGTATACAATCCCTATTCATATCTTTTTATGGCAGTCTAATTCTACAAACATAAATTCTGGTCGCAGTATAAGTGTTGGGTCAGAAGTGTAAATTATCTTACATTTTAGGTCGTTTCTGTAATAAAGTAGAAGCCCGCCACCTATTTTGTCAATACGGTCATGGCGTAATATAGAGTATCCATCAAGGTTAGCTGCCGATGACGGCTAGTCTTTACGCATCCAACATTCACTGATTCCAATAATATGTACACTGTTTACTTCAAAAATAGCCTCTACCTCCTCCAGATGTGCTAATAATGACTGACTATTTAGGTGGCAACAACGTAACGACCGCGGGTGGCTCTTAAGCTGCTCTTGCAACACAAGTCCCGTTGAAGCTGGTAGGGACGGGAGAGAAGGGGTGGGTGAAGTTAGGGGAGAGGAATGCAGGTCAATGGTATTGCCGTTGTCCTGGTCAACAAACATCTGAAAGTATGCAGTGGGAAATAAAATTACGTAAGAAGTAAAATGAGCTTACCTGAGCAACCTGGTGAGCAGATCCACTGACTTTCACAAGCACACACATACACACACACAAATATAAGCTAATTACTATACACATAATTTCTTTCCTAGGTTCATCCTACTCCCTGCCATGTTTTTTAACTGCATCATCGTGCATATTTGAATTTTGCTTCCATCCTTCCTTAAAACACAAATACGTCCATCTTGAGTCCAGCATTTCTGCAATCCCCATATATCCCGTGCCTGATTTAAGATAGTTTTTCTCACACTTGTGAGTGACTCAGTTAGCATGAGCCCACTGCCCTTAAGAGCTCGCTTCACACGCCACACACGATCTCGATCATGATACCGAAGAAACTTGATGATAATCGGTCGATTTCCTTGCGAGACCACCTCAGCAGACGTTCTATATCGGCGGCCCAACCTGTGGCAGCGATCCACATCAAGCAGTGAGATATCAACTGAAAGTTTATTTTTCAGTGTCTCGAGTGCTTTGTTGTAGACGTCCTCAGACAGCTGCTCAGGGACCCCATGCAACAAGAGGCAGTTTCGGCGACTGTACTGTTCAGCCTCGTCCAATACCTCGTCTTGTTTATGAAGCCGGTTTTCCAGTTCCTTCAACTCCCCTTTAAGTCTGGAGATGTCATCACTGGCCTGTTTCTTGAACGTCTGGAACTCATCGCCAAGCACTAGGAGCACGTTTGGTGGGTTGGCGGCACTGACAGCTGAATCTAGACGAGCTTGATATTCTTTCAAGGAATCTTCGAAAGCCGATATCTTCCTAGCTACTTCGTTTAGAGACATCGCGTTTACTTTTTAGTGAAGAGGATGCCTAATAATATAACTTAGTTCACACGAATCAGCACTTTCTGCAACTTAACTTTCTATTTAAAGCAGGGTGTAGCAAGAGCAACTTCACTCAATCTTCACACTTGCCGCCATCTTTCGGGTTGTAATCTCGTAATCTCTCCACTTCGACCTAATTCTTTATACATCTTGTATAGTGTGATGTGTTTCTTGCTTGAAGTATGACAATGCCTTTGGCTTCTCTTCTGCGTGGTCTTGTGTTCAAAATTTCGATGTACTGTTACAAAGTTCAGTTTCACGACTTATATCTCTCGTTGTTTCTGCTAAATACGTCTTCTCAATTGTATTATCAGCTTATTCATACATGCTGTTCCATGATTCTACTATATTTCTTCATCTTGTAGTCTAATATTTTCCAAGTCTTTACCTCTTGTAGATTAGAGAGTTATTCGTTGTACGTGTTGTCTCCTTGAAAGTTCAGATAGAAAGAGCCTCGTTACTTGGCGTTCGCTAGCCTCCTCCGTTCGATTTCCCTCGTAAATTCACTGAACAAGCCTCACTCCGCTCTGCAAATTCACACCTTCGCTTATATCCCCTCTCTCAATTATCCAGTTTAATTTCCGTCTTGCTAATTAAATTCCTTTTTCCTTCCTGGTGAATTTGATATGTCACAACCCTTTATAATATTAAAATATTTTATTTAATATTGATCCGTTCCTCTGTAATCAATCTTTTATCTGAATGGCTGTCAACTCATTATGGCGCGCGCTGATCACGCGTCCTCCCCACTTCTCTCTCCCCTGGCTCGCGTTCGACCTCTGCTTATCCTTGCCATGTCCCCTCGTATCAAAAACTGGTTTCTTGCAGCTAACACTGGTAAAACTGTGCACTATGCTGGACTTGTCTCAAGTAATTTATGCTTGGTTAAAATGTATTAAGTAATAAAATTTCCATTCCTTCTCCAAATACAAACATTTCTTCTGGCTAAAATTTTACCAATGGCTTGTTGATGCATAATCTCTCTTCCTGAGTGTAAATAAGATTCATATCTCGAAAATTTTATACACTATTTTCCTCTGATGCTCTCGGTTCGTACCTCGTCTGGTGATATTGTCTTGACTAGACCTAATTTCGAGCGCAGTTCCCATTGCAATAGTTAGCTTTGTAATGAAATCTACCTAATACTAACAGTGATATGTTTAATGAGTGTTATAATGAAAATGACATGCTTATCAAACCAGAACTTTATTTATATACTAGCAGGTACCCGCGGCTTCGCTCGCGATGAAGTCAATGGGGACTATGCAATTGTACACCTGCTGTTAAGTGTGTGCGATTGCGCTTTGTTAATAGAAATTGCGAATATTGTTTGAAGAGGGAACTGCACTCTTGCACACTGGAATGGCAAATCTATCGGAATATGGGGAATCAAAAGTATTTTTCCTTACCTATAGTAAGATATCTCTGACCTTGGCCGTTGATGTACATTATGCACTCTCTTCCAGTGTTACATCCCAGGGATTGAAATTCTCCAACAACCCTTTTGCCTCACATGCCTCTCTAAGTAATTAAAATTCCCAACTGTTGTTGTTTGAGTCTTCAGTTTCTTGACTGGACTGATGCAGCCCTCCATGACTCCCTCTCCTGAGCTAATCGTTTCATCTCTATATCGCTACCACACCCTACATCCGAGGCAATCTGTTTTACCCTGGTCTACCCTACAGTTCTTGTCCTTAACCCTCCCATCCATAACTAAGCTTGCTATTTCTGGGTGTCTTAATATGTGTCGTACCAACCTATATCTTCTCTTCAATAGCAGTCGCCAGAAACATCTCTCCACTCCCACTCGTCTTAATAGCTCTTTATTTGTTACCCCATCTACCCATCTGATCATCATCATTCTCCTGTAACACCACATTACAAACGCTTCAATTCTCCTCTTTTCTGCTGCACAATTAGACCAAGTTTCACTTCCTTATAGTGTCACGCTCCAGACAAAAGCTTTCAAAAATTACTTCCTAATATCTAAATGTATATTCGATGTCAACAGATTCCTTTTTTGTAGAAATGATGTCCTTGCCTGAGCCAACCTCTTTGTTTCGTCCATCACTGGCTATTTTTCTTCCTAAGTAACGGAAGTCTCCTACTTCCCGTAGCGTTTCACCTGCCAATTTGATGTGCATAGAGGTTTCTGATTTATTTTGGCTGCATTCCAATAATTTTGCTTTACATTTATTGATATCCATCATGAATTATTTCCTCAAGACGGAGTCCATACCATTCAAAAACTCATTCAATTCCTCTGGCGTATCGGTCAAGATGACGATCTCATCAGCAATTCTCTAAGATGAAATTATTTCTCTTTGAATCTTCGCTCCCACTTAAAATTTTTCTCCAACTACCTGTTTATTGTGTTTTTAGAGATCTTTGAAATGCGTTGCCCTCGCACTTGGTGTAGATGCATTGTCAAAAGAAAACATTCCATGTTACGAACATGGGCCGCATAACCTGCACCGAAAGCCTATTCTGAACAGCAGTTCCTTGAACTCAGATTTGCCAACATTTTATTGTATCTTTCCATGTGGTATATCTCTGTACCTCAACACACAGAAGAGTGCTTTAAAAATCATGTCTTGTGTAAATTTTGGAAAAGGTAGTGAGTGTGGTTTTTGCCGGAGTGGATACTCGCTCGTAGAAATTCTTTTCAGTAAAATAGACTGGTTCACAATTTTGTAAGTGCACATTGAGGTATGTGACGGCGGGATGCCTTAAGTGTTACGGACACGGCAATAGCCACCACAGAGCTTCGTTGCTACTGAAATAACGACCAGACTGTTATTTTTACTTAACTATACGGGATTTGTGAGCCCAGTGTTTATGAAATTGAACGTAGCTATATCGCTACCTTTACTTAGTAGCTGCTACTGTAAAACTTTCTTCAGCTATTCCCAATTAATTGGGGTCGCCGTAGCCAGCCAGGCTCATTTCGGTTTTGGCCGGGGATTTAAGGCCGGATGCTCTTCCTGACGCCACGTGATTTTCCAGGTGAAAATTCCACCCCGCTGTCACCGGGATTCGAACCCCGGCCGTCCTGGTGAAAGGCGAGAAGCTAAGCCACTGCGCCATCACGCTTCCCTAGAAGCCGCTACTGTAGTGTTTACAAATTAAAGGTGGTATTAGAAGGCGCTTTCCCTATTTTTTTACCCCTGGCACTACAGACCATGAAGGGCCTAGGCCTATCATGCGACCGCTTCCCAGCCATTTGGCCTGCAGATATTGTGGTGACGCGTAGTCAGTGTACCGTGTCCCCTCGGCCGTTAGTCTTGTTCTTCGTGACCAGGGCGCTGCCTCGCTATCAGACAGCTACTCAATTGTCCTCACGAAGCTGAGTGCACTCCGTTGCAGTCCTCACGTCAGTGTCTAAAATCTCTGATGGAGCCAAGAATCGAACCCGGGGCCTCCGGATGAGAGGCAGGCGCGTTACCCTGTTCTTATTGTGTTCATATATATCTTGAAAAAGATAACAAATTGATTGGCTTTGCCTCCTACAGGGATATGTATATAAAATCGGATGTCATACCGTGAGGTTCAGTTGCCATGGAAACGGACTTGCCATTATTTCATCAGTTTATCAGAGTAAAGATAGTTTTCTGCGAATATCTTTGAAACGGTTGGTTTTAGGGCCTTAAAATGTGGTTTTCGGTGTCCCGTAGGGACCTACCGAGTATTGTTCCTTGCATCGAGGGGCGTAAAATGAGCTTTGTCCGGTCTTTTTGCGACAACTTCGATATTTTGTCCCGGTTGAGTATTTTTGGTGACTTTTCAGTTATGTTGCCTGTTCCACGGGAACAATGATTTATTTCCGGATGAAAGGATGCCTATATGTTATCCCAGGGTATAAGCTGTCTCCATTTCAAATTTCATCCAAATCCGTCCAGCCGTTTTAGTGTCAAGAGGTAACAAACTACACACACACACACACACACACACAGACTTTCACAATTATAATATATATAGGGATTATGAATAAATCATTCATTGCAAAAAGGGCATGAGTCAACGGTTTTAGATTTTACTTTGATACTAATAAATTTGATCACGTAAATATACTCTGCTACATGTTACCTGATATCTCAATAATCATGGATACTTAAATGAGAACGAATAAGCAGACGGTTATTACTCTGGAATATTTTTTCCTTCTGTTAAAATTTACTTTTTTGACTCAAGACCTTTTTGAAATGACCGATTTAATTACAGGGAAATTATTCATTTTCCAGGACACTTGCTACCGCAATGAGCATGGTGTCACGACACTATTAAATCACAGGTGTGGATCTAAGGTCTACTTATTAGTTATTTTCACTTTGCGTATTCTTAAGTTTTTTTCCCTTATTCCTATAATGAGTTGTAGTTAAACTGATGTACTACATGAATGTAACTTAACGCCTTTATAACGTTACGTGACTGTCTTCAAACATCTTTCTCAATGAACTTGATTCCACGTGGTAGATGAATATAATTAATCGCCTCTATAATCCAAGTTATGCCTCTTTAATTTTGCCATGTCATTATACTCATTTCCACTCGTAGTATATGATTATGGTTTCTTCGCAATATGAATTAGCAAGGGTTTTTGTAACTTATGCTCCATATTATACCTCTTTCCGCACACACTACATTGGATATGGCTTCAATTAACTATGAATTAGCAGGTGTTTTTTTAAGTACTTTTTCTGATTAAAGTCCTTTCCGCACGTACTACATGTATATGGCTTCAAACAACTATGAACCACCAGGTGTCGGTTCAAATGTTCTTTTAGAGTAAATTTCTTTCCGCATGTTGAACATAAATAAGGTTTGTCTCTACTATGAATTACCAGGTGTCTTTTTAAGTTATATGTGTCAATAAAGGTCTTTCTGCAAACATTACATGGATATTGCTTAATGCCACTATGAATTAGCATGTGTCGATTCAGGGTTGCATTACGAGTAAAGTTCTTCCCGCAACCAGTACATGGATAAGGTCTCAAGCCGCTATGAATTTTCTTGTGTATTTTCAGTTTTTTCTTAGCAGTAAAGGTCTTCCCGCACGCATTGCATCCGTATGAATTCAAGTCACTATGAATTAGCAGATGTACCTTTAAAGTTTCCTTTTCAGTAAAGTTCTTTTCGCTCGTAGAGCATGAATACGGTTTGTCACCACTATGTGGTAACTGGTGTGTCTTCAAAGCGGTCATTCCAGCATACTTCTTTCCGCACGTAGTAGATGAATATGGCTTAACACCAGGATGGGAAGTTTCTTTGATAACCAGCCTGAAATTAGTAGTACTAACTTATAACAGTATGCTTTTCATTATGTAGACGATGAAGCGATCAACTAATTACTGATGGGACATTAAATGGGCTACAATGATTTTTTACTTAACAAATACCTGGAACTGAGGTTGTTTATACTCTTGAAAGATGATTTTAAACTTACAATTAGATATTATACCGGTATTTTCATTCAGATGTTTTCATTTCATAGATTTTGCAGTAATAGCCATTATATTAAATAAAGGTGTTGATCCGTGTCCAGTCTGTATATGGGGAAGGTTATGGCTGTTACAGGTCCTTCATCTACTCTACTGTAAGTATATGGAATTTTGGTCGTGCTTCATTAGTCAAGTGCAGGCATTGAACTTGTATTTCTCTCACTCATTCGAGAGGAATATAATAGAAGTATTATATTATACCTATATTATACATATTCTTTTCCGGTAACTGGGTGCCGTGAAGCGTGGCGTTCGAGAATGGGTCAGTACGAGGACATACAGATTTGTACCGGTTGGTACATTTGGTGTCCAACCTCCCTTGGCCAACCCCCTAAACTTGCGAGAGATAGACATTCTAGAGCCGAAATGGCGAGATGGACGGCGGATCCAGGTATAAAGGTTCAGTAATAAAACTAGTGAATTTGCCGCCGTTAGATAAATGCAAGATTTATGATCGACGTATGGCGCAATATATTGTAGCTTATTAGTAGTGTGGTACAGAGAGAGTTGCGCCACAGCCTACTTTCCTACGAACTTTGTCGATATCTCCCGAACGCATGATCGGATTTTAACGAACGAGGTGTTGTTGGCGTTGGGGTGACGTCCTCTTTGCTAAGAATGTGTGTGTGTTTTTTGTAATTCTTGATTTTGAAATTGACGCTATTTTGGAAACGGTGAGGATGAGAAAAAAGCTTGTTTAACGATAATGAAAGGTGGCTATGCCCTCTAGTCGGACAGCAAGTTTGAAGTGTGTAGGAGGAAAAGGAATGATAGCCTACTTTCTGGCGAACATTGGCGATAATTGGCGAACGGATGGTCGGATTTTAATGAATGAGGTATTGTTGGCGTTGGAATGACGTCCTCTTAGCTAAGAATGTGAGTTTTTTTTTTAATATTGTTGGTTTTGAATTTGTCATTATTTTGGAAACGATGAATTTTGTGAAAAAGTTTGTTTGACGTTAATGACAGGTGCCTATGCCCTGTAGGCAGAAACCAAGTTTCAAGTGTATAGGCCAAAAGAAAATGAATTATGAAAAATGGTCATTATTTTGGAAACGGTGAACTTAACAAAATAAAGTTTGTTTTTTATGAATGGTTGGTATTTACTCCCTCTACCCGCACCATAAATTTGAAGTCGCTAGGTGAATAAACTATGCACAAGTCGCTTTGGTAGCGTAGCGGTCACCATTGTTAGCTGCCACCCCGGAGGTCCTGGGTTCGATTCCTGGCTCTGCCACGAAATTTGAAAAGTGGTGTGAGGACTGGAACGGGGTCTACTCAGCCTCGGGTGGTCAAAATGAGTAGAGGGGGGTTTGATTCCCACCTCAGCCTACTTGAAGTGGCTTTCCGTAGTTTCCCACTTTGTCTTTGGGCAAATGCCAGGATGGTTCCTACTGTAAAGTCACGGTCGCCCCCTTCCCATTTCCTTGCCTAACCGTCCTACTGTTTCCATTCCTTTATCAGGCCGCCTGTTCGCTTTGCAGGTGTGAACGCCTGGGCATAGTGTTGGTTACACACCCCAGGTGTATCCCTTATGTTCAATTGTTTGTTTAGGGAAAATATAGGTAATGAAAAAGTGGAACCATGGTTTTAGGTGTTTCCATTATGTTTTCCAGATATTTTTGAGGAAAGCGTGAAAAAAGAAAGTAATGAGATTTCAAGTGACGTTGGATTGTCATGTCAAACTCTATTATTGTTGCTAAACATACATACTGAGCCTTACCGGCATAGAAAATAGATTGTTAACAGAAGCCAGTGCGTGTTGGGTTCTAGCATGAGAGACCTCAGCTCCTTATCGCAAAATAAGAATGCACGTAGGTGCACATATGTGGGAAGCCTGTTTGTTGTTGTTGGGAACAGAGTTAGATATCAACAGTAGCTTTTGCTACCCACCATAACATAATACTATGTTCAAGGTTAGTAGGCTGTGAGAGCTTTGTTTTCAAAATGCTGATGTCGAAGTTCACATAGGGTACGCAGTGGGAAAAGTCGTGTAGGCGTACACTATGTGTGAACTGCTAATATCAAGACTTCTCTGACTCAGTCAGTCATTACTTGCAAGGGTGTTTTAATACTAGGTGAGAAATAACGTGTTAGCAAATTTATAGACACGTTTATATATATAACGACACAGAGCATTATGAGCACTACTTTGCAAGATATTGTTTGATACACACGGGTCTGCTAAGCCATTAGCCTGTGCATGTTAAGTAACAAATTAATTAATAAATCAATTAATTAATTAAATTAACTTAATGATAATAAAACATCTATATTCAACATCGAGTAAAAAAAGACAAGGTATGTTATTTGTTCATAATAATGTTATGGAATATATTATTGTTATTTGATGGATTTTGGAAGTTGATTTAATAACTTAATGCTTTGAATGTATTTTTGTTGCAGGTAAAACGACAACAACAACAACTAATTTGATGTATATAAAGGACAAATTAAAGCAGGCGTGGCATATTAGTTTCAAAAAGAACACATATTATTAATTTGCAAAAGGTATGTACATATTGTTTATGACTTAAACTAAAAAATGAATGAATGCTATTTTATTCAATGGTAATGCATGAACTTATGAAATATATTTTTTTATTGCAGAATTAAACTGTGTGCCTGCCAACAAACGATCGGGAGTAGCAGCGTACCCCACTAAGCTACAATTTTGATATTGAAAAGTTACGTTATAAATATATATTTTTTGTTTGTGCAAAAAATTAGCTTACTATTTTCCGAGTGAGTGTCTTATTGTGTGTGCATATGAATTATCCAATTACCGAGAGCAGTGGCTATGCTGGCTAAGGGACAGCGTAAGGTCATGGGGCCAAGCTCTCTGTAAACTCGGTAGACGCGTGGGTTCGAGCCCCACCGTTGGCCATCCTTAAAATGGTTTTTCGTGGTTTTGCATTTTCAACGCCATGTAAATGCTGGGACGGTACCTTCTGTCAGGCCACGGCCGCTTCCTTGTACATCCTAGCCCAGTTTCATTGATATATAACCATTCCACCTCTCATCACGGCACGCAGGTCGCCCACGTGCGACTAGAAAGACCTGCACTCTGCCTCTTAGGAGGCCACACGACAAACAAAATAATCCTATTGCATACCCTAACCCTTTTTGAGTGTTTTGTTATTATGTGCTATAACTGAATTAATGCATATGTTTACTGAATATACATATATAAATATAATATATATATATAACTAATAAAGGGTTTTGCTTTTTGCTTTTCAAATATATATATTTAAAGATAGAAGCATTATCCCGCATTGCGACTAATTGGCTGTTTGCTGGAGACCCCGCCAGCTACAGTTGGAGAAACAACAATAGTTGCTACGACTTGTGTTTGTGTGTGTGAGTGTTAGAAGATATCACTATTTGCTGTTTTTTATTATCCTATTCATAAGGTGAGTTAACATTCCATTTACTGTTGATTATGTCTATGTGCCAAGAAATAGAATTGCAACCATTAGCCAAATGTTATAAAAGTAGAATGTGTTCAGGCCAAATTCATAATGTGAAAAACTGTTTATCCCCTAAAGAATTTGTTGAATCGTGTTTGTCTATCTTTCAGAATGAAAGCAAACAAGGCTTAACAACGCACCACGCCATAAAAAAAAATTTGAATTACTATGTGAATTTATACTCATTAAAAATAATGTTGAAGAAAAACATAGGTTTAATCTTTGTACAAAACCGGAGAAGCCGGGAAGATGGCGGGAAGGGTCGTCAAAGAAGCAGGCAATAAGCCCCCTCGTTAATATGGAGCATCCTCCTTGCAGAGGACAAACCAACAGTATATCGCACATCAGACACAACGAACAAACAGAACATAGTTCCAATCACAACAGAGGAAGTCGACCAACTTATAAGAACCCTGAAACTCAACAAAGCAGCTGGACCTGATGGAATATACATGGAACACCTGAAGGAAGCTCAGCAAGACCTACTAGAACCACTGACGGAACTTTTTAATAAATGCCTAAAGAACAACTCAATTTCATAACAATGGAGAAAGTCAATCATAATCGTGCTTTACAAAGGGAAGGGAAGAAAGGATGACCCAAACTCCTATAGGGGAATCGCTCTGGAAAATGTCATATTCAAACTGTTTTCCAAGATCCTACTAGCACGTATAGAACATAGATTAACAGCCTACATACCACCGAATCAATATGGCTTCACCCCGGGCAGATCAACACTGCACGCTGTCCAATAAATCATACAAGAAATAACAACTACACTAGCCAAACCCGCCACACCATTATACGCAATTTTCATAGATTACTCAAAGGCATTTGACAGCATCAGCAGGAGGATACTCATCCACAAACTAGAGGACATTCTAGGCAGCACAAACAACGAACTCAAAACGATCAAGTCGATTCTATACGCCAACTACGTCACAATCTATGATGGCATATCCACGTCGAAGAGCATCACCCAAACTCGAGGGGTCCTACAAGGAGACCCGATGAGCCCAGCCCTCTTTAACGTGATGACTTCAGATATCGGACAGACCATAGGCACAAGAAACGTTAAACTGCCAATGTACGCAGATGACATGGCCATCCTCTCCAAGAGTCAAGAAGACCTACAGGCAGTCATGGAGAACATTAAGGTATGGGCAACAGAAAACTCCATGGAAATAAACAGTGCGAAGACAAAGGCAATGACATTCAGAAGGGGAGGCAGGCTATCTAAGAGGGACCACTTCATGTGTGGGAAAGAAACCATAGAAATTGTACACAGCTTCAAATACCTAGGCGTTACACCACAAACAACTGGAACCACTTTCTCTCTGCATACACAAGAGAGAGTGACGGCTGCAACGAAAGCAACTTACGACATCCCTAAGCTCCAGAAGCTATCCATGCCAACCACGATCGCGCTGTTCAAACTGAAAGTTGCTCGGATTGCAACGTACGGAATACAAATAACATGGCCCTACCTGACGGCAAACAACCTTAGGAAAATAGAAAGCATTAAAGCCAGATTCCTAAAACGAGCCCTCTCGATCTCTAAATTCACAAGGAACAGCTACGCGTATACAATAGCACGAGAGTCATTCTTCATAGAGGACATAAAACTCTGTTTCGGATTACCGGAAACGCACGCATACAAAACAGTCATCAAGGAAAGACAGAACAAAGCCAACGATGTCCCAGAGCAAATAATGGACACAGAAGCGATGAAAACAGAAGCCTGGAAGGGACCGAACTATGAGCTTCGCCATCTGTACACAAGATTCGCCGCCCACGGGTTCCATGGGAAGATATGTCGGAACACGAACCGGAGAGCGTCTGCGTCTGTGAATTATGCAACAAACCATGGCCCCAGTATCACTTGCTGAAATGTGGAAACAGAACCCAGCCGCTAATCACGCTAACAAAAGACTGGTGAAAAACAGAAGTAAATATGTAAACAAATGTTTGTAAATTAATGTGCACATTGTGTTTAATAAATTATTTAAAACCGGAGAAATTACTGATATCCGATAATTTAGAAATGTGGTATCACAACAAGTAGTTCCGTGAAGAACTATACAGCCTATTTTCATATATCCAACTCATGTTAATTGCCTCTTTCAACATACAAAATTTCAGTTTGATTGTTGTGATAGATTCGAAGATATTGAGAACCGTTTAAATATTGCAGATGGTCACCAGCGTGGATTATTATTTATGTACTATTACATGAAGATTATTGTGTACGTGTGATATTCAGACTTCAATCGCATGATTAGGACACAAGAAGTAAAAACGAGATTTTATAATTTCGCACAGCTGCCATCTTGTGACTATGAAAACAACTGAAATAAATTAGATGCCAGAGGATTAACAATCGTATAAACAATTAACGTGCAACGTTTCACTGCACTCAGATGGTTAAATCGCGAGAAACGTCCACTTTAATATTTATACTTCGCGTCGCCACCATGTTGGATTTGTGCTCACCAAGTTACTGAAAGTCATAAAGGTGAACTTATGTGCATAGCCTCCATAAACATGAAAAAATTCAGTTTGATTGCTGTTACAGATTCGTAGATATTAAGAACCGTCAAAATATTTCGTATGCTCGCCATTTTGGACTGTTAAATGTATAGGACATAGTGTTATGTACCATTAAAGGAAAATTATTGCGTAGCTTCATTATTCTAACTTTCACTTCAATCGCATGGTTACGACACAAGAAATAAAAACGTAATTTTAAAATTTTGCACAGCCGCCATCTTGAGGTTATGTAAACAATTGAACTAAATTAGATGCCAGTGCATTGCAATATGTATAATCATTTACTGTACCACATTTCTCTGCGCTCAGATGGTTAAATCACGAAAACAAAATAAAAAATGTTTCAAATTCGCTTGGCCGCCATATTCCTTTTGAACTTTACAGGTTTCTGAAATTTAAATAGTTAACCCTGTAGACGTGCCCTTTATCACCGTACAAAATTTCAGGGTGATATCATAAATAGTTTCGGAGATATTGAATGCCAGTGAAATATTTCGCACAGCCGCCATTTTGAGGTTATGTAAACAATTGTACTAAATTAGACGCCAGTGCATTACAATGTGTATACACATTTACTGTACCATGTTTCATTACGTTCGGATGGTTAAATAGCGATAAAAGTCTATTTAAAAGTCTCAAATTCACTTGGCCGCCAAGTTGGATTTGTAGTTACCAGGTTTTTGAAAGTCTCATAGTTGAACTACTAGTAGTACTCTTTGTCACCATACAAAATTTCAGGATGATATCGGTAATAGTTTCGGAGATACTGAATGCTGGTAAAATATTTCGCACAGCCGCCATGTTGGATTGGTGAGCCACAATAAAATTTGAAGGGCACGGTCGGGGTCGGCTGACATAGTACTATGACCTTACCGAGCTTTTTGAAATCGATCAGCCGTTTAGAATTTATTAGGGACACACACACACACACACCATCACACACACGCACACACAGACACACGGACGAAAGGTGATCTCATAAGCCTATTTTTTTCATAAAATGAAAATAGGCTAAAAATGCTAATGATGGGCTTATCAGTAAATATGATAAGTTACAAGACGGACCCAGTGGCCTGGCTCTGAATAGTATTGCATATTTACAAATTAATATTTGTAAATATAATCCATTAAATACAGGATGTAGCCATATTCCCACTCCGAGCTTTATCGCTCCGAGAAAGGCAGTGGTAATGTATATAACACAGACGATTACTGCTTTTTATGGACTGTGGCTAGTTGCCTGCAACCCTGTGAAGACAGACATTGTAATAGACCAGGGAAGTACAAAGCTATGTTTAACCACTTAAAACAAACTCTGTATCTACAGCGTGTTTCATTTCCCATGTCTGTACATAAAATTCATTTATTTGAGAAAGATAATCCAAATTTCTCCTTCATGGTATATGGCGTTGAGGGAAGCAACATTGTCGGCCCCTTGTACGCCACCAAACAGGTAAAGCAACATCACATTCACTTGCTTTTCCTGTCTCATGGAGATAAAAACCATTATTGTTGGGTAAAGGATTTGAGTAAACTGGTAAGCAGTCATGTGTCTAAACATAATGGAAAAATGCACATTTGCAAGCGCTGCCTTCAGTATTTTGAAACTGATACTCTTTTGCCACGACACACGAGAGATTGTGAGAGGCAGACGGGAGTAGAGCTAGTCTTGCCTGAAGGGAATGACGCAGTCTTGAAATTTAAGGCCACTAATAAACAAGATATGGTACCATTTACTGTTTATGCCGATTTCGATGCTCTTACTGTTCCCCTTCAGGGATGTGAACCAATCCCACACACAAGCTCAACTTATCCAGTGCAGAAACATGAATCTTTTGCCGTCGGCTATTATGTTGTATGTCACTATGATAAATCCCAATGTGAGTATGTAAGTCACAAAGGTTCGGATTGGGCGCGGTGGTTTGTTGATCAAATGGCGGCTTTAGCGGGCTAAGTAGAAAATATTTTGACCCTGTACCAATTCAGATGAATGACGTACAGCAAAAAGAATATGATCAAGCCACCACCTGCCACATATGCCAAAAGCCCATTCTAGGCGGAGAAACAAAAGTAAGAGATCACTGCCACAGGACAGGACATTTTAGAGGTGCCGCTCATAGAGAACGCAATTTAAAGTATTCTACACCTCGCTTCATTCCTGTCTTCTCACACAATTTCTCTCGCTACGATCTGCACTTTATTCTTAAAGAATTTGTTCATGTAGATAAGAGCAAATTCAGCATTTTGGCTAAGAACTATGAAAGCTTCATTTCTCCTTCATGGAAAAAAGGAACAGTGAGCATTCGTTTTCTCGACTCATTCAAGTTTATGTCTAGTTCGCTGGATAGCCTTGTGAAAGGTTTAAGCGAGGATGAGTTGAAACATACCCAATCCCACTTAACGGATACAAAACAATTTAAATTATGTGTTCGTAAAGGTCATTTTCCTTATGATTACGCGGCAAGTTACGAGGTGCTTAAAGAAACGTCTTCGCCCCCTAGAGAAAAATTCTTTTCTCAGTTAACACAAAGCACCATCAGTGAATAAAATATGCCCACGCACACCATGTTTGGAGAGCGTTTGGTATAGAAACCATGGGCCAGTATGATATGCACTATTTAAAATTAGACGTGTTGTTGATAGACGTGTTTGAGACGTTCCGTCAGCTATGTCACTCGATATACGGGCTCAACCCCGCCCACTACTATACCAGCCCGGGGTTAAGATGGGACGCTGCGCTCAAATACACCCAAATACAGCTTGATTTACTGACAGATCCCGATATGGTACTGATGGTGGAAAAGGGGATTCGTGGGGGGGTTCGTATCGCTCAATCAGCCAAGGCAAATGATCATTACATGCCTGATTATTGTCCCGAAGAACCAGAATCTTACTTGATGTATTTCGATGTAAATAATTTATATGGTTTCGCTATGAGCAGACCACTCCCGTACAAAAACTTTGTCCGGCTGTCTGAGGATGAAATCAAAGATTTTAATGTGTATAACGCCAGCGAGCAACAGGACGTAGGATATGTCCTGGACGTTGACTTAGCTTATTACCCCGATCTCAGACAGCGACATGGTGATTTCCCCTTTTGTATAGAGAAAATGGTGCCGCCCGAGAGTAAGGGTTATCATAAAAAATTGATGGGCACCTTGTATGACCAAAATCACTGTGTATTGCACATTGATAAGCTGGTGGAATGTTTAGCCCAGGGCTCAACCCTGAACAAAAAATCCATAGAGGTATTTCTTTCTGTCAGAAACCGTGGTTGAAACCGAACATGGATTTAAATACCAGTCACAGACAAAGTGCCACTCAGCCATTTCAAATATTTTTTTAAAACTGATGAATAATTGTATTAATGGCAAGAGTCTTGAAAATGTGCGGCAGTATAGGGACATAAAATTGATCAACACATGACATGGCAGATGGGGTTGGCAAAAATACATTGCAAAACCAAATTTCAAATCTTTGAACGTTATTGACCATGATTTAGTCACTATCGAACTTGCAAAAACTAAAGTGGTCATGAATAAACCCATCTATTTAGGCCAAGTTATTTTAGATTTTTCTAAATTGCACATGTATGAATTTCATTATGGTTTTGCAATGCGGCAATTTGGTACCATTTCCTTGTTATATACAGACACAGATAGTTTTAGTTACCATATCCGTGACTGTGATCCATATGTCGTTATGAAAGAAAACCCAAAATGATTTGACTCGTCCTCGTTTAGTGAAAAGAACGTGTTCAATATCCTCCGTCTGAACAAAAAAGAAATTGATTTAATGAAAGATGAGTGTTCAGACACCATGATGTTAGAGTTTGTAGGTCTCGCGCCGAAAATGTATAGTTTTCGACAGATGAAGCAATGTGAATCTAAGCGAGCCAAAGGAATTGGACAAAATGAGGATAAAAGCCTTTGTTTGGATGATTATTTACATGTCCTTCAGACCCACACAGGCATGTCATATAGTCAGTTTAGGATTATGTCTAATAACCATAATTTAGTTTTAATGAAACAACGGAAACAAACACGCGCCTTGTTGGATGATAAAAGGCAGTGGTGTCAGGATATGATGACAAGCGTTCCGTTTGGTTAGAACCAGTAATGGTTGTTGCTATTGTTATTGTGCAATACGGCAAGTGTTTGGTTTGCTAGCTATCAAGTGCGTGATGCCATGTTGAGCCTTGGAATAAAATTAAAAAATTGTAGTGTATCATATATTTTTTTTAAACTTGCGTGCATGGCTGTATGCAAGGATGTATGAATGTGTGTAAATAGATGTATATAAACTGTATGTCTTGAGCTATTTACCTGTCAACGCATAAAGAGAGGCATGCATCAACGTTTGCATGCCTCACTGTGCACAGTCTAGATGAAAACATGTTGGCTTTTTTTTAGCTTGTGGCTTAATATGCCTCATGTTTCATCAAAGTGACCTTCCACCCTCAGTAGGCATGCAGCTTAATAGGCTTCACTATGTTGTGGCTTAATAAGCCTTATGTATGAGCAAACTGACCACCCGCCCTCAGTAGGCATTATGCTCAATAGGCCTGACTAGGTTGGGGGCTTAATAAGCCTCATGTTTCAGCAAACTGACCGCCCTCCGTCAGTAGACATGTGGCATAATAAGCCTCATGTTTCAGCAAACTGACCGCCCACCCTCAGTAGACATGTGGCTTAATAGGCCTTACTAGGTCGTGGCTTAGTAGGCCTGATGCTAGAACAAAAGAATAATCTGCTGCTTTTACAGTAAACAATCTGACTTTATGATTTGTGTTATGAGTGGTAATATATTTCAAAACAACACCAGTCAAATATCTGAACAGATTTTTTTTAGACGTAATGCATGTTAATATTGTAGCCTACAGCTAAAAAAAAGTCAACAGACATTTATTTTGTGTATTGCTTATTTTTTATTTTATTTTTGCTATTCACTTAGGGGACAGAGAGTGTATAATTGACATTAAAAAAAATATACTTAGTAAAACGGCTATAACTACTTTTCAGATTCAATGATGAACCATGATGAAGGTTCTTTTATTGTTACCAAACACACTACGTTTAATGAATATGCAACGATGGTAAATTATAATGCACAACGTGTGGCCTATCCTTTAGAGTATAAAACACTTAAGTGCGCATTGATACCACTTTTTATAGGAGCATCATTGATCATGATGATGATGATGTCTTGTTTCATGATCCAAGTCATCATCACTATTGCAAATCCTGTATGCTAAATTTTGGTTTTCAAAATAATGTATCTACAGATGTAATTCATAAATCACGGTATGGTTTAACGATGAAACAAGTGATTGTTAAATTAGCGGATGAGGATGATTTTCCAGTTTTTTGGTGTACGCTATGTACAAAACTCTTGTTTAATGTCTATTTTCCAGTAACGTCAAATATGTTTTGTTTCCACTTTTATAAACTCCCTACTGAGGAAGGAACCACTTCATATCGTCAACAGTTTTTTGGTGTACGCTATGTACAAAACCCTTGTTTAATGTCTCTTTTCCAGTAACGTCAAATATGTTTTGTTTCCACTTTTATAAATTCCCTACTGAGGAAGGAACCACTTCATATCGTCAACAAGCATTTCGTCAAATTTATTTTAGGTTACCTATGAATCAATATTCACCACATAGAATACGGTCTATTAGAAACTAACAACAACAACAACAACAATATATGATGCATATATACTTTTTGTTGGATTCGGCTTATAGGAACATACTTTACTTTCAAAAAGACATTTGGCTATTTTTTAGTTTATGGTGTATTCATGTTTATGGAAATTTTGACTGCGGTGGCGTCTAGTAGCTAAGTTCTGAACTAGGCCTAGTAGTCGCTCACAGTGGCGTTTGGCGGCAAAAGTAGGAACTATTTGAAAAATTCAAAGTTGCAGTCCTTACTTGAATTAAAAATACAGATACACACACTAATACAGTCATCACAATTAACACCGGTTATCAGACAGATTCTACACACACCCAAAGCACACGGGGCTACATGACCGCGTTGTCGCAGCCCCTAAACTAAGGAACCAACCAATGTTTATGGAAAACACATACCCCGGTTTAAATTTGTATTGTTTTTTGTTTTGTTTCTTGGATATAGACAGGGTTAATAAATTGCATGGTATGTTAACTTTACCTTTATAGGCATCCATTAGTATGCAGTTGTTTGTTTAGAGTATCTGTGCAAACTATTTTTTTAACACTATGCAGTGTGAATTTGAACGCCCACAGGGGAATCATATAGTACTCATCCAACAAGGAGGTTATATATTAATACCTATTGACAACAGAGGCATACATTTACCTCCAGGCGATCTTGAAAACGATTCACACTTTATTTTCATAAAACATTTTCTATTAAATTTTCAAATTCATGTTTTGGCTGAAAACTATGAAAATGAATGTCAACTTTCATAAGTAGACTACACAGTGTTGTGACAGATCATAGATACGCACAAACACTCCCCATCACTATTTATTATTGTATATGTATATAGCTATAGTTTATGTTTTTATAATCGGAAAGTGCGCAGATATATAGTCTGGATGTAGTACTTAGGCGGTTGTCTAGTGGCCTTGTGTCATATGTTATAAAATGGACTAGAAGCGATACGCAGAATGCAGAACTTGTAATGGGTTTGAAACCAATACGGATCTTGGTGGCAGGGAGATGGGAGATTGATGCTCTGAGAAAAGTTTATTAGTTGATTGTTCGGCATTGATTGATGCATATTGATAAAAAATACAACCAGCTGCTTTATATAGTCGTGAATAGAATTAAACCCCAGGAAGGATTCACATTCTGTTGCATTACGGAAAAGTTTTCGTAAACTTGGAGTTATATATAAAGGCACCCGCAAAAATACGTATGGGGATGGAAATAAAGAGCACATATAGGAATATAATGCCCAAAGTACAAGTAAGACAAGGTTCACTGATAGACACTAATGTACAGCGCTTTCCGATAAGTAAGAGTAGTTCAATTTATAAAGCATTATTAAGTTATCTTGCAATCACATTGTGCTGAGATTATTTTTATAGTTATTTTTAAGTCATCTGATTATAGGAAAGGGAAGGGTAAAGTGAATTGCTGTAAAAACAAGCTTATTGTCCTGCTACCCGGGAATACTGTCTCGTGTATTGTACATTTTCTCGTTATAGTAATGAGTGGCATCCAACAAAAGTTATTTAAGGTTAAGAGCTATCACAAAGTGGCACCGCATTACGTGGGGTTCGATTTATGGCAATTCACCAAAATATAATCTCGAAAATGCACATGATAGGTAGGGTGATTAAGATAGATGCTAATGCCAGAGATTGTACTACGAACACGTACTGTTCAGCGTAAGGTTAAAATGGAATCTGGAGATAAAGTAATGATCGTAAGGGATGAGGGGCAAATGACGGAAAGGTCAAGTAGTGAAGAGAATGTGGTTTCATGTGAGAGTGCAGAGGGAGTTAACCTTGGCTGGCCCCAATTGTTAATGAATAAAACGTGGGAAATGAGTAAGAATACTAATACTAGAATTGAGGAAATGAATAATAGTATTAACGTTAGAATTGAGGAAATGGATAAGAAGATTAACGGTAGGATTGACGGAATAGATAACAGTATTAAGAAAGTGGAAGATAAGGTAGATGAATTGAATGATAAACTAGGGAAGTTGGAAGAGAAATTAGATTCAGAGTTCGAGAAGATAAGATCGGAAATGGAAGTAAATAAGTCTACATTACAAACACAGATAGACGAGATTCAGAAAGAAAATGGTGATAATAGTCATAAGATTGAGCTGTTGGAAAGAATGATAGGTACAAAATGTGAAGCGATAGAAGGTACGTTAAAGGAGAGGATGGATAGGGTGGATAGCGTGGTATAGGAGAATACTAACGAATGTTTTAGTAGAATAGAGGGAATGGAAGTAAGATTTAATCAAGTAACAGAACTGATTAAGAAACAAGATACTGTATCACAGAAAATGGACGAAAATAAGAAAGAAATCAACGTAGAATTCGGGAGGATAGAGAAGAAAATGGAAGTAATAGTAGAAAAGAAAATTTTGATTAGCCAGAGAAACCATGAAAATAGGCAAGGAAATGATTCAAGAAATGGGGGGCGTGAGAAAGCAGAGGTATTGGAGAAACTGAAGAAGAGAAAGGGGAAGCATATGAAGTTGGTCATGAAGAGGACAGTAGCAGTCAAGAAAGAGAGGCTAAAGATGAGGGTAAAAGTGTTAGAGTGAGTCATGGAGAAGACAACATACTGGGAAAAGATAAGGTGAAGAAACGTTGGAGAAGGAAGATGGGGATGAAAAGGATGAGATGTAAGACGAAGAGAAAGGAATTGTTGAATAGTATGAGACAGACAGAAAAGAAGAGGAGAAAATTGAGGAAGGGAAGGAGAGAGGAACGGTGGAGATGGAAGATGAGGAGTACAAGGTACGGAATGGCATGGCGGATGAAGAAAAAGACGAGATGGAAGGCAGGAGAAGGAGGAGGAAGACTAAGAGAAGAACAGAAGAAAACAAAGAAGCTGATAAAGAAAAAGAAGAAAAAAGGGACAAAGAGGAAAGAAAAGAACAGAAGAAAAGAACCGTTGAGTAAGATAAGGCAAGTGAAGAAAATAAGGAAGAGAACGAATTTGGAAAAGGCAGGAGCTAGGAGAATCCGACAACAAAAGAAAGGTATTCGTGATGAATTTAGCATGGGTGATACAGTTTTGCTCAAGATTCCATTTCCGTCTTCCGCTGAAGATAAACAGATATCTAAATTGTTCTTGCTTTATTATGGTCCGTTCTCAATTGAGAGACGTGTTGGTAAATGTGCATAATCTTTAATGAAATCAGATGGCACTTTATTTGGTATATATAATATTTTTAATTTGAAGAGATATATATTGTAGCACCGTTGCATTACATGTTCTATAATGGTACTTTGCCGGGTATATTTTGTGAAGATAAACTGTTATACAACGAATACATGATGCTAATAGACGGAGAAGTTATAATTTGAGCGTATTGAATATTATGCCTGAAATTCGTAATGGATATCAAGGATATAGCTACGTATTATTTGAATGGGTGTTATGACTATGCCAGATTCCTTCAAGGAGGTAATGAAATATTCTGCGAAGTTACGGGACTATATGTAATGAATATGAAGAATAAGGTGACTTCGGGAGATGACGATTTGAGAAGATTTAGATGATGGAGTCCGATGCCTTGGCATAAGCACGAGACTTGTTCTCAAAATAAACTGTCGCTTCAGTGACATCACAACTGATACCCGCGAAAGCTACGCAACCTTTATGAAGGCAAATAGAGGAAGAGAATGACTTATATGAAGAAAATGATAGTGATTATATTTAATTTCTGTAAATATGCTGTTATGTTTTGGATGAGGAGTGTTTTAGTGTTAATTTCCGTATTGTATGTTTTCTCTTATTAATATAGTTCAAACATATGGGGGCGTTCTGTGACAGTTCATAGATGTGAACAGACACTCCTCATCACTGTTTATTATTGTATATGTATGTAGTTATAGTTTATGTTTCTATAATCGGAAAGTGCCCAGATATATAGTCTGGATGTAGTACTTAGGCGGTTGTCTAGTGGCCTTGTGTCATATGTTATAAAATGGACTAGAAGCGACACGGCAGAATGCAGAACTTGTAATGGGTTTGAAGCCAATACGGATCTAGGTGGCAGTGAGATGGGAGATTGATGCTCTGAGAAAAGTTTATTAGTTGATTGTTCGGCATTGAATTGATGCATATTGATAAAAATACAACCAGCTGCTTTATATAGTCGTGAATAGAATTAAACCCCAGGATGGATTCACATTCTGTTACATTACGGAAACGTTTTCGTAATCTTGAAGTTATATATAAAGGCACCCGCAAAAATACGTATGTGGATGGAAATAAAGAGCAAATATAGGAATATAATGCCCAAAGTACAAGTAAGAAAAGGTCCATTATGATAGACAGTAATGTACGGCGCTTTCCGATAAGTAAGAGTAGTTCAATTTATAAAGCATTATAAAGTTATCTTGCAATCACATTGTGCTGAGATTATTTTTTATCGTTATTTTTTAAGTCATCTGATTATAGGAAAGGGGAGGGTAAAGTGAATTGCTGTAAAAACAAGCTTATTGTCCTGCTACCCGGGAATACTGTCTTGTGTATTCTACATTTTCTCATTATAGTAATGAGTGGCGCCCAACAGAAGTTATTTAAGGTTAAGAGCCATCACAGTGTGGGACAATGATTTGTTTGTTTTACATGCGTTTTACCGAAAGGTAATACAGTGGTCATGTAAACAATGTCCACCGGCCTACGTTTTGGTAATCTGTCTGGTAAACTGTTGCCACAAATTCTTGAAACCCCCATATAACAAATAATATCAATCATGACACGTTAATAATAATAATAATAATAATAACTACCCAATTTGTTATTTATGTTTTTAGACAAAAATGTATCAAGCCTTTTGCTCACAAGTTGAAGAACAGTTAATGATGATAGAACATTAACAAGTCTTAGTTGTACCCATACAAAAAACAGGCTTAGTTGGTAATAAACCTTTAAACCAAAACCTTTTTTTAGATTTTATTGATGTCAGAGCTCCATTATTTTTAATAATAAATAGTGGTGATTTAATAGCATTTATATATTTACCAAATTTTGAAAACACTTTTCGGCAGTGGCAATGGTTAGTGTTTTGCGGCACTTTATTTGCAGATGCGCAAGTGATTGAACCCTATCCCTATAAATACATTTTAATTGATTTGTCTAATAATGCTTTAGCACGTTATTAATTGCATTTAACAACCCCCTCTACCCTATGATAGAAATCAAGTATTGTTTATTCAATTTAAAAGAAAATTTAAAACAAGGTTTTGGTTTATTTATAGATTTAAAAAGATAGTTTAAAATGATAGCTTGGTTTATTTCTTTCTTTCTTTCTTTCTTTCTTTTAGAAAACAAGAACATGTATGATAATATGAATCACCATATTGCAGACAGCCTAGTTTATATTCAGCAAACACAGTTGTTGCTTCTTCCAGTGTTAAAAACCACTTGTTTTGACGGACGTGGTCCGTGGCAAGAAATTCATCAAGCACTATTCATGTACGTCATACGCACTAAAACACAAATTTTTCTTATCGATGACGATTGTCATTTACAACAGTATACCTATTTACGTCATGTGGACCATGAAACACAAAAAAATTGGCTGTTGATGTTGGTTCAACAGTTATAGGCTAGTCCACACCAAGATGTTTACGTTAACTTTGTTAATGAACACTGTTCATGAACAATGTTCATTAACATTTTTGACTGTTCATAAACAAAATAGTGTGTTCGTTAACTTTTCGAGCATGTTCATGAACAAAATCTCTTTAACTTTTGTGAATGAAACTTTTCATTAACTTTTCGTGTTTTCGTTAACATTTTGGTTCGCGCATGCGCAAAGACGCAATTAAGGCACCATAAATGAAATTGCTTGTTTTTATACTTTAGACAAGGTTCAGTCTGGTTCCGTATTGATAAACTAATTAGTATAAACAGGTTAAAAGTTCCGCCTTATCAATACTTTTATTCATTAAGATCACTGTGTGGTCATTAATCGGGCATGTTTCGAGACCTAATTAATAGTTTTGACCCTTCATCAGCCGATATGACAGAGAACGATACAAGAATATTTTGCGCAGCACTTAAAAATCCCCTTAATTGAATCTTGTATGGTGCACCATGCCAGTTGCTAGGACTCTTAATGTTATACCTTGCCTGCCATTAATGGAGATGGCTTGCCGATAATTTGTGTCATTTCTTGCAATTTCAGGCCCATTTACTGTCAACAAGAACTGAAAGTCATGTGGAGACATTCTCAGAAAGTTTTGAAAGCCTGCTGCATGATGAATTAATAGTTCTGACATAAGTGTTCTCTCCAAACTTAATTCTAAACGCCTTTCCAATATTGTTCTTTGCCACACCTTGCGTCTGTGCTTTTCTCTAATTGTTCTCACTAAAATAACGAAAGCTGCAGCTGTAAGTACTTTCTTCTTCCTGACCCTATCCATTATAACCTCACAAACAGTTTATTTAATGTTGAAGATGTTTGTTAACAAAAGTTTATTTGGTGTGGACATAATGTTGAAGAAGTTTGTTAACAAATGTTTAGTAAACATGTTGAGAAATGTTTTCATTAACATTGTTCATGAACATTGTTCATTAACATTGTTCATTAACTTTGGTGTGGAGTAGCCTTATCGCGTACCTCTTAAAAACATTATTATATTTTTGTCAATTTATCCAATACTATCTACAACTTTAGGCATTAAACGCTCAGGCTTAAAAACAACACGCATTTTTATATATTGGAATCAGCACCGTCTTTCTCCATTCATGCGGCATTTCTTCAACTTCTAGTATTCTGTTGAATAGACCTTTGAGCCAAATCACTGCTTCATTTCCCAGAGCCTTCCAAGCTTCTACCGGTATATTATTTGGTCCTAATTATATTAATTCTAATTATATTGATATGGAAGAAATCATTAAAAGCAGCTCATTTCATCCACCAAAGCACACACCCTCCACAGACATTCTTAAAGTAGTAACACTCTGGGAGAGGTTCAGAGAAATGAATGTTCCTTAAAAATCTCATTCATATTCTTATCAGTGTGACATCTCCCAAAGGGGTTTCCCACAAGTCAGAAATAGACATTAATTCTGAATGAGATGTCACCCTGGCTTTTACAAACCTGTAGGGACGGATGATCCCGCTGTTCCCCCCTTAAAACCTCAATAACTAACTAACACACCTTATTTCATATTCTGGAGGACATTACCAACATAAATTAGCAAGCCTGGCCACTGCTGCACCATATGTGTTTTTATTTATTGCTCTTTTAACAACAGCACCCATGTTCGATGTTGAATGGCCGAACGGACCTGCACATCTTCATGGGTGGTCCGAGGAACACTCTGAACGCTCGGAGATACAGGAATGAGGTACTCTTTAGAGGTGCGGTTGGTCCAGTCTTCTTTTAATGGACGATAATATCCGACCACACCACGCTGCTCTGGTGGATGAATTTCTGGCTGGGGAAGACATTGGACTGGCTAGCGAGGTCTGCGGATCTGAAGCCTGTAGAGCATGCCTGAGATGCATTGGGGAGGCAAATTTCATCCCGTCAGCCTCCACCAAGGACACTCCAAACCTTCGCATTGCACTATCGGAGGAATGGGATCGATTCCCACAAGAGTTCTTGGAGCATCTGATAGAGGGCTTGCCCCGTCGCTACGAAGCATGTGGCCGGTAGGAGTAACCATACACATATTTTGTTGTGGAAGTTTTGTAAGTTGTTGTAGATATCAGAATCTTTCGACACTGTTTTTTTTTTGTTTCTTTGGACATGTTGTGTGTGATTCTGCTTCTGTTTGTTCAGAAATCCGTCTGACTTTCCTATTAAGCGGTATGGCGTCAATTAGTGATTATGTTTAGCCAATGGACACTAGTGTATTACTACATCATTTCCTGATTTATTCTTCATCAATGAAAAGATATTTTGGCTAATCTCAGCGCCATAGAAAATATTATCGTACGTTGATGTCTCATACAGTGTTACAAGTAGACTGCCCGTGACGTTTATTAAATGCTTCCAGACAGTGAGAGCTCTATATGAGAATGGATAATTTGTGGGCTGCTAAATAGAAAGTTAATATCATTATCCACTTAAATACAATAAGAAACATATGTGACGTTGTAAACAAAACTTATTCCTATCCAAAACTTTCAGTTGTGCAAACATAAAAGTGAAAGAACGTGCGTAAACTTACTCATTTAAATGGTTTCCACTTGCTTCACTTTCTTCATCCTGGCTTCCTTCTTCCATATTCTAGGGATAAAAGGGAACAATTTATTACTGTATCACCGTGTAATTGTACAGCACAGCACAGTTGAAGTCTGCGAGGAACAAATGTCCTCGCTGTTCCGCCCTTCAAATCAATAACAACTCAGTTGAAATTCACGGAACATCTTTCCTACTCTCCATCACATCGTAATGCTAGAGATGAACATTATACAGATAAATGATTCTGTCCTCCCCGCATTAAAAGTTATAATACCCCAACTTCTTTAGAGACCAAGTGGGTCCTAAAGTGAGAGAAAATGCTGAGATCAATGTCTTGCAAGTAATAGCTTTAAGGAATGAGTTAGCTAATAACTTCACAGTCTATAGGACAAGTAAAGCATTGACGAAATCTGAAATAATATGTGATATGAGTCTTTTCTAGAATCATGCAGAGAAAGTATTTAATAATAATTAAAAAAGCAATAACAAGTATAACTCGTGTCATTGAGTAACTAGCGGCTGGGTATAAATCAATTAGATAAGGAATATTATACAAGACATTCTTCACAAAGCACTGCAATATTAAAGTTATTAAACTTACAAACGAATTCAGAGTAAGTCAATTATGTGCCTCTAGCAGGAGTCTGTGAGGAACATCAATATTGTAAGTAACTACAAGCATATGTCTATTGGTCTACGGGAGCACACACAGCAGTTTGCAGTGAAGGAATATTTACTACCAAATGACATTCAGCAATATATACATCCAAGGTTGAATTTGTATATTGAATCCACCCTTAATGGTTCCCGTCTTAGAACAGAATAAACCTACACAGCTTAAATGGGCCAGGTCATGTGATCAGTCTCAGGATATAAGAGGGTACGATCCCCACCTTCGTTCCACCTTCCTTCAAATGGCCTTTCATGGTTCCCCATTTCCATCTCCAGGAAAATGCTAGGACACTAGCTCCTAAGGGGCCATTCTAACTCCTTACCATATATATTCCCCATTAAAACCTACTAAGTGGGAAAACGGTGAACGGCTGTCGAAACCACTGCCTGACACAGCAGAAATGGGAATACTAACAGGTACAAAAACACAACTTAAAAACTATCACAATTATGGCAGGAAAGAAGAGTTTTCTAAACGTACTTGCATGTAAAAGTAAGTGAATTAAAGTTTTAACAATTACTTTTTCCGCATGTTTCTAGAAAATTCACTTATCTTCAAATATTTAATTCCTTTACACTTAAGGGCAATGGAATGATCTTGCAATGCTCAGGATTGGTAAAATTGACCCAGCCCAGCAACTGCCTGGAGTTAAAGTAAAAGCCCCCAGAAGACCACTGCTGAGGGTAGTCAAACCCAGCTCCATTCTGTAGACCTCATCTCTGACCAGAATAAAAGAAATCCTAAATTAATTGGTATACCTAGACCTCAAGTTCAAAGTGATTGTGTCAAACGTATGCTAGCTTCTCAAGTAACATTACAAATTACAAATTACTTAAATTAGCCGAAATACCGTGTGTGATGATGAACAATAATTGTGGAAATAATGTCTTAATAAATGTTTTCTCCTCCGCTGTTTACAACCCACCCTCCATCCCTTATTTATAACACGACTCAGATAGTGAAATATCACTTGTGTGGCATTGTGGGCGTGATTTATAGGATAAATTAAATGTTGCCAACCCCATGCATACGGTACTGTGTGGTGTTTTTTTTATGGTACACTCGCTCCGCTTGATTCGTTCGTCTCGTTGTGTTTCAAAAGTTGTAACGAAGCATTCATGTTAAATTCTGGGGACTATTATAGATCGCGATACATTTGCCTATGATATTCCCCTAAAAAAATGGCGGCGTTGATGACGTCATCGACGACGTCACGAATTACTCCACTGGCAAGCTTACCGGAAAAGGCTGGGGAATATGGGGTTTTGGGTGGGGAAACATAAACAGAAATTAGCATTTACAAGAAACCTTCGAAACACGACGTGTATCGCGATGTGTAATTGACCTACATAGCTCAATTACAGATCGCGATACACAGCGACAATTTCGCATTTCAGCTTATATCTTGAAAATTTTGTATCGCGATCTGTAATTTGCATAAATAGCTCAATTACAGATCGCGATACACATCGAAATTTTCGCATTTCAGCTTATATCTTGGGAATTTTGTGTCGCAATCTGTAATTGACCTATATAGCTCAATTACAGATCGCGATACACATCGAAATTTACTAATTTCAGCTTATATTTATAAAATATTGTATCGTCATCTGCAATTGACCTATATAGGTCAATATAAAAATTTCCAAATTTCACCTTATATTTATAAAATTTTGTATCGCAATCTATAATTGACCTATAAGTCAAATTACAGATCGCGATACATCAAAATTTTCGCATTGCAGCTTATGTCTAAAAAATATTGTATAGCGATTTTCCAATTTCAGCATATATTGATAACATTTTGTATCACCATTTGTAATTGACCTATGTAGCTAAATTACAGATCAGGATATAAAACGAAATTTCCATGTTATATATATAATTTTTTATCGCGATCTATAATTTACCTATAAGTTAAATTACAGATTCGATACATATCGAAATATTTGCATTGCAGCTTATGTGTTTAAACTATTGTATCGCGATACTCATTGATATTTTAGTATTTTAGCTGATATTCATAAAAATATGTATCACGATATTTACTTGAGCTATAAAGATAAATTAAAGATCGCGATACACATCGACATTTTCACATTTCAGCTTGTATTTATAAAATATGAATCCCATCATTACTTTAGCTAGATAGGTCAAGTAAAGATGGGGATGCATATTTCATAAAAATAAGCTGAAATGCTAAGATTTCAATGCGCATCACTTTCCTTACTTCACCTATATAGGTCAAGAAAAGATGGGGATATATCTCTATATAAAAAATGAAAGTTTGTCTGTTTTTTCTAATTTCCACGGAAATTTGCGATATTTGCGCGTTTCAGGCTGTTCTATGATGGATGCGCGCAAAAATATTTTTTTTGTCTGTCGGTCTGTCTGTTTGTTTGTCTGCGGACAATTTTTTGTGTCCTTATAACTCGAGAACGGCAGAGTGGATCAACGTAAAATTTGATACAGATATCCTTCAGAGGCACGACACTAATCATTGATGTAACTCTTCTCCGTACCTCTCATAAAAGGGGGCCTATCCCCTTAAAATACATGCTGAAATAGGCGTAGAAGGGTGAAACAAAGCTCATTTTCAGCCCCTCAATGTGAGAAGCGAAACTCTTAGGGCCCCCAAAAACCACATTTTAAGGCCCTAAAACCAACAGTTTTTGAGATATTCCCAGAAAACTAATTTCACTTAATAAATTAATGAAAGAACGCATGCCGGTAACCATGGCAACTGAATCTCAGAGGTCCATCTATTTCTGTCAGAGGCAATGGAATTCCATATATTACATTGCTGTGAGGGTTTGCAAACCGCTATAAGGTTATAACGGATCCAAATTAAGCTGAAATATTCATCAATACATACAATGCGCTTAAGGGGTCAAGGGGTACTCTAGAATTTTTTCACGCGATTTACACGTGCGGGTGTGGTACGGAAGGTCTATTATATCCCTTCTCTATTATATAAAAATGAATGTTTGTCTGTTTTTCTGCATTTCCTCGGAAATTTGACACATTTTCCCGTTTCAGACTGTTTTGTGACGGATGCAAGCAAAAATATTTTTTGTCTGTCTGTCTGTTTGTCTGTGGACAATTTTTTGTGTCCTTATAACTCGAGAACGGCTGGGTGGATTAACGTAAAATTTGATACAGATATCCATCAGAGACACGACACCAATCATTGATGTAACTCTTCTCCGTACCTCTCATAACAGGGGGCCTACCCCCTTAAAATAAATGCTGAAATAAGCGTAGAAGGGTGAGACAAAGCTCATTTTTAGCCCCTCAATATGAGAAACGAAACTCGGGGGGCCCTAAAATGACCCCGAAAACCATATTTTAAGGCCCTAAAACCAACAGTTTTTGAGATATTCCCAAAAAACTAATTTCACTTAATAAATTAATGAAGTAATGCATGCCGTTAACAATGGCAACAGAATCTCAGAGGTCCATCTTTTTCTGTAAGACGCAATGCAATTCCATTTATTACATTACTGTGAAGTTTTGCAAACGGCAATAAGGTTATAACGGATCCAAATTAAGCTGAAATATTCATCAATAAATATAATGCGCTTAAGGGGCCAAGGGGTACTCTAGAATTGTTTCATGCGATTTACACGTGCGGGTATGGTACGGATGGTCAATTATATCCCTATCCCTATATTGTTATATTATTATTATTATTACTATTCTTTTAATTATAATCATTATTATGGCGAACAACGACGAGACAAAGCTCATTTTCAAACCCTTGGTGTCAGAAACAAAACTCGGGGCCCCTCAAGAGCCGTAAAGGGTCCCCGAAAACTATATTTTAAGGCTCTAAGCCCAACAGTTACTTAGATATTCCCAGAAAACTAATTTCATTTAATAAACTAAAGAAGGAATGCAAGCCACTAACCATGACACAGTATCTCAAGAGGTGGCATCCAACTTTCCATCTATTTTTGGAATAAGTAATGCCACTCCATTTATTACATTTCTTTGAATGGTTGCAAATGGCTAGAAGGTTATCACGGAACCAACTAAAACTGTAAAATTCATCAATGCGCTTAAGGGGTTCAAGGAGTACCCTAGATTTTTTTCACACGACTTACTCGTGCGATATGTCGTACAGAAGGTCTATTATATCTCCAAACAGAAACATTATTTTCAAAAATTCCTGATTTGAAATAGTAGACTGTTTTTTGCTGATTTTAGGAATTTGGGCCATTGGAGGCTAAAATAACTGAATTTTCATGCACCACAAGCCTTTATAATTTATAAAAGGGGTCTTCCTGTAGTTGGGCACTTGACACAACGGTTAGGGTCAGTTCGTATGTGACGTGTATTGCGATTCGTCTACGAGGTTTTCAATTTTATTTTCACGCCAGGAAGAACACGTTAGGTAAATTTAGTTTGAGAGCACATTTTAACTAATCATTTTTCTTTGCCAAGAAACAGGTTCCAAGCCCCTAAACATTGCAACAGTAGCTCAATTGATAACATCTGGTTATTAATACCGAAGACCGTTCGAAGAATGGGTACTTCTGCTAGTATTTCATAAATAAGCTGAAATGCCAAAATTTCAATGTGTATCGATATCTTAACTTCACCAATGTACATCGTCTAAAGATGGAGAGACATCTCTTATAAAAATGAAACTTTGTCTGTTTTTTCTGAATTTCCGCGGAAATTTACGATATTTGCACGTTTCAGACTCTTTTATGACGGATGCGCGCAAAAATATTTTTTGTCTGTCTGTCTATCTGTCTGTATGTCTGTTTGTTTGTCTGTGGAAAACTTCGTGTCCTTATAACTCGAGAACGGCTGGGTGGATCAACGTAAAATTTGATACAGATCTCCATCAGAGGCACAACACTAATCATTGATGTAACTCTTCTTCATACCTCTCATAAAAGGGGGCCTGCCTCCTTAAAATACATGCTGAAATAGGCGTAGAAGGGCGAGACAAAGCTCATTTTCAGCCCCTCAATGTGAGAAACGAAACTCGGAAAGGGCCCCCGAAAACCACATTTTAAGGCCCTAAAACCAACAGTTTTTGAGATATTCCCAGAAAACTAATTTCATTTATTAACCTACTGAAAGAATGCAAGCCAGTAACCGTTGCAACACAATCTCAGAGGTCCATACATTTTCTGTAAGACGCAATGCAATTCCATCTGTGAAGGTTAGCAAACGGCTATAGGCTAAGGTTATAACGGATCCAAATTAAGCTGTAAAATTCATCAATACATATAATGCGATTAAGGGGGTCAAGGGGTACTCTAGAATTTTTTCACGCAATTTACACGTGCGGGTATGGTACAGAAGGTCTATTATATCCCTATCCTTGTTATATTATTAACTTATTATAATTATAATAATTATTATTATATTATGGCGTACAACGACGAGACAAAGTTCATTTTCAACCCCTTGGTGTCAGAAACAAACCTCGGGGCCCCTAAAGAGCCGTAAAGGGTCCTCGAAAATTATATTTTTAGGCTGTAAAACCAACAGTTTCTTAGATATTCCCAGAAAACTAATTTCATTTAATAAACTAATGAAGGAATGCAAGCCTGTAACCATAACAACAGTATCTCCAGAGGTGACATCCAACTATCCATCTATTTATGCAAGAAGTAATGCCACTCCATTTATTACATTTCTTTGAATGTTTGCAAATGGCTAGAAGGTTATCACGGAACCAACTAAAACTGTAAAATTCATCATTGCGCTTAAGGGGTTGAAGAAGTACCCGAGATTTTTTTCAAACGACTTATACGTGCGATATGTCGTACAGAAGGTCTATTATATCTCCAAACAGCAACATTATTTTCAAAAACTCCTGATTTGAAACAGTATTTGTTGCTGCTTTTAGGAATTTGGGTCATTGGGGGCTAATGAACTTGAATTGTCATGCACCACAAGCCTTTATAGTTTATAAAAGGGGTCTTACTGTGGTTGGGGACTTGACACAATGGTGAGGGTCAGTTTGTATGAGACGTGTATTGCAATTCGTCTACGAGGTTTTCAATTTTATTTTCACATCAGGAAGAACACGTTAGGTAAATTAAGTTTGAGAGAACATTTTAACTACCTGTAATCATTTTTCTTTGTCTACAAACAGCCGAAATAAATCAGAAACCTCTATAGAGATCAAATTGGCAGGTGAAAAGCTGCAGGAAGTAGGAGACTTCTGTTACTTAGGAAGCAGAATAACCAGTGATGGACGAAGCAAAGAGGATATAAAAAGTAGGTTGGCTCAGGCAAAGAAAGCATTCCTACAAAAAAGGAATCTGCTGACATCGAATATAGATTTAGGTATTAGGAAGTCATTTTTGAAAGCCTTTGTCTGGAGCGTGGCGCTCTATGGAAGTGAAACTTGGACTATTGGTGCAGCAGAAAAGAGGAGAATTGAAGCATTTGAAATGTGGTGTTACAGGAGAATGATGAAGATCAGACGGGTAGATAGGGTTACAAACGAAGAGGTATTAAGACGAGTGGGAGAGGAGAGATGTTTCTGGCAACTGCTAATGAAGAGAAGAGATAGGTTGGTAGGACACCTACTAAGACACCCAGGAATAGCAAGCTTAGTTATGGAAGGAAGGGTCGAGGACAAGAACTGTAGGGGTAGACCAAGGTTAGAATATGTTCAACAGATTGCCTCGGATGTAGGGTGTGGTAGCTATGTAGAGATGAAACGATTAGCTCAGAACAGGAAGGCATGGAGATCTGCATCAAACCAGTCAAAAGACTGAAGATTCAAACAACAACAAACAGGTTCCAAGCCCCTAACCATTGCAACAGTAGCTCAATTGAATACGTCTGGTTATTAATACCGAAGACCGTTCGAAGAATGGCTACTTCTGCTAGTATTTTATAGATATGAGAGACAATGCGAAACTTTGTAAAACGATACACATCTCATTTCCAAGTGTTATTCTAAATGCCAATTTCTTTTTATGTTCCACCAACTCATAACCCTTTATTCCCAGGCATTTTCCCATAAGCTTGTCAGCTAAACATTAATGCCCTTCATGATGTCGTAGGTACTTAATCAATACAGCCATTTTGTTAATAAGGCTTTCTATAAATACACGAACCTAACCTGGGGATTACGCTCCAGACCCCCTTGCATATGGCACAAGCAGTAATGTACTTGTTAATAACGCTTCCCAGGCATACACGAACCTAACCTGGGGCATAGGCTCCATACCCCCTTGCTTAGGGCACAAACAGTACTTGTTAATAACGCTTCCCAGGCATACACGAACCTAACCTGGGGCATATGCCCCAGACAACCTTGCTTATGGCACAAGGAGTAATGTACTTGTTAATAACGCTTTTAGGCATACACGAACCTAACCTGGGGCCTAGGCTCCAGACCCCCTTGCGTATGGCACAAGCAGTAATGTTCTTGTTAATAACGCTTCCAGGCATACACCAACCTAACCTGGGGCCTAGGCTCCAGACCCCCTGGCGAATGGCACAAGCAGTAATGTACTTGTTAATAACGCTTCCCAGGCATACACGAACCTAATCTGGGGCTTAGGCTCCAGACCCCCTTGCGTATGGCACAAGCAGTAATGTACTTGCTAATAATGCTTCCCAGGCATACACGAACCTAACCTGGGGCATATGCCCCAGACAACCTTGCTTATGGCTCAAGAAGTAATGTACTTGTTAATAACGCTTCCCAGGCATACACGAACCTGTCCTTGGGCTTTCGCCTCAGATCCCCTTGCTTGTAGCACAAGCAGTAATGTACTTGTTAATAACACTTCCCAGGCATACACTAACCTAACCTGGGGCATACGCCCCAGACAACCTTGCTTGCAGCACATGCATTAATTTCCTTCTTAATAAGGCTTTCCAGGCATACATGAACCTATCCTTGGGCTTATGAAAGACCCCCTTGCTTGTAGCACATGCATTAATTTCCTTCTTAATAAGGCTTTCCAGGAATGCACAAACCTAACTTGGAGCTTATGCCCTAGACCCCCTTGGTTGTAGTATAGCAGGGATTTCCATTTGAACTAGTAGCGACCAATAATTTCGCCCAGGCCTTTGTCTAACCAAGTATCGATCAATGGCTTTAAAAAAGTACAAGGCAACTATTCAATTAAATTCAACAACTGAGAGTAATGTATCAACATTTGTACCTCATCAGTCATCACCAAACCTCACTTCTACACATGTGATGAAAGGAAGGAAGGAAGATTGTAGTTTTACGTGACCGTGAATCTTGTGATTATGAGCCACGGGACCTCCTTTTTACGTGGAATCCGAACCACAGGACATGGCATTTCACTTCGAAAATCTCACATGCATTGACCGGGAATCGAACCCGGACCGCCTTGGTGAGAGGCATACCGCTAGACCGCTGAGCCACCACGCCCCTAACACATGTGATGACATTGGCATGTAACGACACACTATTTTTAACCACAAACAGGGTACTAAATGGAGACAATGGAAGCCACAACATCAAACATATAAACATCTACATCCGATGTCTTCCATTTCACTAAATTCTCCCTATTTTATATCATAGGTCTACATATTCGCAAGATCCATAAGTTGTCAATATATACACCTGGATATAGTATTTGTTGAAAACATGTACCCCCTTCATTACTTCACCTATATAGGTCTGGTAACGATCCTGATACACATCCAAATTTTTGCATTCTATCTAATTTTTACAAAAAAGTCTCCCCATCACTACTAGACCTATATAGGTTTAATACAAAACTCTGCCATATCTCTTTTCCGAGTGTTATTGAAAATGCCAATTTCTGTCTATTTTTTACCCACCCCAAACCCACTATTGCCAAGGAGTATTTCCCCAGACAGTGCCTAACGTAATATTTTCGTCTAGACCAATGGCTTCGTCTATGGCTTTCCAAGAGTACAGTGTTCCTTTTCAATTGAATGCAATAACTAAAAGACATATATGAACAATTTTATTGCAACTCACCGACACATCCCGCAACCCATATGACTGCACATATCAAGGTAGTAGAAGCAGTAATTTTCATCCACACAGTGCCAAACGTAATATTTTCGTCTATGGCTTTACTGTGCAACCTTTCAATTGAATGCAACAACTAAAATAAATATATAAACAAATTTATTGCAACTCACCGACACATCCCGCAACCCATATGACTGCACATGTCAATGTAGTAGAATCAGTAATTATCGTTCACACAGTGCCAATTGTAATATTTTCGTCTATGGCATTAGAAGAGTACAGTGCAACCTGTCAATTGAATGCAACCACTAAAATAAATATATGAACAAATTTATTGCAACTCGCCGACACATCCCGCAATCCATATGACTGCACGTCAAAATCTAACGAAACACTAACAGGTGAAAAAATGGCGGACACTACGGAAACTGCACGAAGACGTCGAACAACCGAGCATCAACAGCAACACGTCATCCGTGACGTCACCGAGGACCCTAAAATCTTACAAAAGGAAATTGATCGCAATGTGTAATTGACCCCAAATTCGGTGTGTTATTAAGGCTTTAATAATAAATAACCCCAGGCACTACAGCCCATGAAGGGCCTAGGCCTAAAAAGCGACCGCTGCCCAGCCGTTTTGCCTGCAGATATTGGGGTGACGCGTGATCAGCGCATCGGGTCCCCTCGGCCGTTAATCTTATTTTTCGAGATCGGGGCGCTGCCTCACTGTCAGACAGCTACTAAATTGACCTCACGAGGCTGAGTGCCCTAACGTCAGTTTCTAAAATCCCTGACGGAGCTGGGAATCGAACCCGGGGCCTCCGGGTGAGAGGCAGGCGCACTACTCCATCACGACGGGGCCCGCTAATAAGGCTTTACATACAAAAACAAACCTATCCTGTGCTTATGCCCCTGGCCCCCTTGATTACAAGCAGTAATTTATGGCCAAACATTGCCAAACATAGTTGCCGCAGTAATTTTTGGCCAGACATAAGCCAATAGTATCTCGTTCCGCTTCATAAGCCAACATTGTCTCGGTACGCATGACCTATGTCGTGTATTTTGTGTACTGTACCATACATTCGCAACAGTGAAATTGTTGTCTCGATAACAATTGAACATGCCTAATAAGTAGCAGTTCTGCAATGGCAATATTGCCGTCGTTAAATGAACATAAAATAATAACTTAAGTCACATATTTACGTAATTTTGCACCTATTTCCTATGCAGAAGTGATAATGGACAGTAATTGTAATTGGTAATGACTCCCGGAATATCAAATAAGGTATGAAAATCATATATATCTGCCAAGTGAAAGTGTATGATCTTTTTTCATAACTCCGGAAGAATTACCACTTCACATAATATACCATTTGCCAAAATGCATCCGCCATTAGCTCAGTAATCGGAGCAACACAAGTCCCAAATGGGTCAGATATTTTAATTCTTCATCCTTCCATCATAATGACTTGAAATTTCTGTGATATACACAACCTAACATATCCATTTGTCACCAACGCTACTCTTCATCCTGAAATGCTATTAGGTGATAAAGAGATGTCATGTCTTGTAAACAGGCATTAATGTACTTACCTCTTTCAGATCTGAAGACGGTGTTTCTGTTTTGAAGGATGGAATGATGTCCGGTATCGAACATTCTTCTATTTTAATATCCCTAGTATCATCAGCATCGACCTGCAGAGGAATGACGTGTTCCATAAATATGTTCCATTGCATAGATGGTATTATTGATATCAGATGAGGAGGCGAGAATTTACGGAAAAATTAAGTAAAATATTGACGTTGGCCATAAACAACTTCTGTAATGATTCAAAATAGGTGGAAAGGATGTAGTTCAGTCCTCCGCTTTCTATAAACCTCCCGCCTTCCCAAATTATATCACAACTTGTTTAGTAAAATTCCAGCTGTGTCAGCCATTAACTGAGTGAAATATGAACAAGAACAGTATTGCCAACCCCGAGATCACCCCAACCATACGGTATCGATTGTGTAGCTGATCCAAGTAGTGTACTGTGACGGGGTTCAAATGAAAAGGACAGTGGTTTTGACAAAAGTTACAGCCTAACACGTCCAATTCAATGTTTGTTTTGACAATTGTTCCAGCATAACTTGTCCAGATCAATGGTTTTTGACAATGGTTCCAGTCTAACGAGTCGTGAACAGTTCTCCGCTAGCTTCGCGCGGCCAAGGCCGCATCCCAACCTGTACATAATAACCTTCGTTTCGTCCAATCCAATGGGTTTTGACAATGGTATTAGCCTGTGGGCGGCGTTAGCCATATATATATACCCCCTGGGTTTTGTAAAGCACAGTGGAGATATTCACCCATAATCTATCTCCAGACCAATGACGCATATGACCGACCTCATGTGGTGGTGTATTTTATATCTTACACGCTAGCAAAACTGCTGTGACGTGTATGTGTCATCAAAGTCTTCGCCAATGTAACAGTTGACGAATACTCAGCGTTTGAGCAACAAGGCTGCGTTGTTCAATGAGCAAGAAACAAACACACATATTAACGTAATTTAGCAGATATTTCCAGTGCACTAGTGATAATAGACGGCAATTCTTCCCTAGGAAGGTTGTATAATCCGTATTAACGTAGTTGTAAGTGTCTTTGCCTCTCCTCAACTCGTGTTGGTGTGTTCATAGCGCCGATGCACTTACTTACAGTTACCATACAACGTTAATTACAATCGTGAATAAGACATAAGCAACGATGATAAATTCTGTGTAAAAATATCGCAGCAAGCGTTGTGTGTTTTACAAGTTAATGCAGTGTCGAACTCAAGGCGAAGCAAAGTACGTGATATTTAAAGAGAACGAAAAAGAAATCGAGTCATACGTACAGTGACAGCTATTATAACTCAATTCACTTATAAAACTTAACACTGCTTGACCTTCTGGCCTACACAGGTTATTTAAGTACAGTACCAAAGAAAAAAGAACTGAATATCAATATTTTTATAGACACGGGCCGCAGAGATTTTCAAAACGAATTCTACCACGGTCTAACAAAGGCTAAGACATACTGCCAAAGACCATCCTGGAGTGTTATCGCAAGGTGACTTCGTAATAATCCAAAATAAACATGTCATCAAGCGTGTGCCTACACCAAATAGACAGCCTCACATAGCGGCAGAGACCATATTCACAGACACAGCTAACAGCTTACAGTCTTAAAGGGTGGAGCAATACTATATTAATAGTCACAGCTAACAGCAGAGACAGGGTGGGCCAATACCATAATCACAGAAGAGCTAACATTGGAGGCTGTCGTCAAGGGTGAACTAATACTATATCCATATTCGCAGCTAACAGCGGAGACTGTCATCAATGGTGGACCAATGCCATATTCATAGTCACAGCTTACAGCGGAGACAGTTATCAGGGTGGACCAATTCCATTTTCATAGTCACAGCTTACAGTGGAGATTGTCATCAGGGTGGACCAATGCCATATTCATAGTCACAGCTTACAGCGGAGACTGTCATCAGGGTGGACCAATTCCATGTTCATAGTCACAGCTAACAGCGGAGATTGTCATCAGGGTGGACCAATTCCATTTTCATAGTCACAGCTTACAGTGGAGATTGTCATCAGGGTGGACCAATACCATGTTCATACTCACAGCTAACAGCGGAGATTGTCATCAAGGTGGACCAATGCCATATTCATAGTCACAGCTAACAACGGAGATTGTCATCAAGGGTGGACCAATACCATAATCATAGTCACAGCTAACAACGGAGATTGTCATCAAGGGTGGACCAATGCCATATTCACAGACACAGCTAACAGCTTACAGTCATCAAGGGTGGACCAATACCATATTCATAGTCACAGCTTACAGCGGAGATTGTCATCAGGGTGGACCAATGCCATATTCATAGTCACAGCTAACAAAGCAGATTGTCATCAAGGGTGGAGCAAAATCATATTCATAGTCACAGCTAACAAAGCAGATTGTCATCAAGGGTGGAGCAAAATCATATTCATAGTCACAGCTAACAAAGCAGATTGTCATCAAGGGTGGAGCAAAATCATATTCATAGTCACAGCTAACAACGGACATTGTCATCAACGGTGGAGCAAAATCATATTCATAGTCACAGCTAACAACGGAGATTGTCATCAAGGGTGGACCAATACCATTTTCATAGTCACAGCTAACAACGGAGATTGTCATCAAGGGTGGACCAATACCATATCCATAGTCACAGCTAACAACGGAGATTGTCATCAAGGGTGGACCAATGCCATATTCACAGACACAGCTAACAGCTTACAGTCATCAAGGGTGGACCAATACCATATTCATAGTCACAGCTTACAGCGGAGATAGTCATCAGGGTGGACCAATGCCATATTCATAGTCACAGCTAACAAAGGAGATTGTCATCAAGGGTGGAGCAAAATCATATTCATAGTCACAGCTAACAACGGAGATTGTCATCAGGGTGGACCAATGCCATATTCATAGTCACAGCTAACAAAGGAGATTGTCATCAAGGGTGGAGCAAAATCATATTCATAGTCCAGCTAACAACGGAGATTGTCATCAGGGTGGACCAATTCCATTTTCATAGTCACAGCTTACAGTGGAGATTGTCATCAGGGTGGACCAATACCATGTTCATAGTCACAGCTAACAGCGGAGATTGTCATCAGGGTGGACCAATACCATATTCATAGTCACAGCTAACAACGGAGATTGTCATCAAGGGTGGACCAATACCATATTCATAGTCACAGATGAAAGTGCAGAGAGTTATCAAGGATGGACTAATACCATATTCATAGTCACAGCTAACAGCGGAGATTGTCATCAAGGGTGGACCAACACCATATTCATAGTCACAGCTGAAAGCGCAGACAGTTATCAAGGGTGGACCAATACCATATTCACAGTCACAGCGGAGACAGTTATCAAGGGTGGACCAATACCATATTCATAGTCACAGCTGAAAGCGCAGTTATCAAGGGTGGACAAATACTGTAATCATAGTCACAGGCAACAGCGGAGACTGTCATAAAGGGTGGCCAATACCATATTCATATTTACAGGTACCGTAACAACTTATAAATTAGGGTAAGGTATTTGTTGTCCCACATTTTGGCAACAATGTGTGCGCCTTGTTGAAAGTTGAAGAGATCGCAGGCGATGTTGAAGATGGCTGCCGTTGTTAAAAGAGCAATACATAGAAACACATATTCACGTAATTTAGCACATATATCGGGTGCAGTAGAGACCAGGGTTAGTAATTACAATTGTTAATGTCCCTCAGAAGATAAAATATGGTATGAAAACCATATATTATCGAAATGAAAATGAAATAAAAATGAGTGATGTTTCTTTCAGAATTAATTGAAAATTATTACATTATCACAGTGGTAGTATAAAAGCCATCTTCCACTCTCGTATTGAATCATTACTAGAGAGGATGAAGCTGTACACTCGCCAGACCTGGGGCAGACCAAGTTCAGCCATTCTCTCACCAGAGTAACAGGTAGAGGAGGTTACCGCAAGACTACGTCACACGACGCCCTCCTTAGAGGGCACCCCCTATGTATCTGGGGACTTCAAATATGAATTTATTTACAATTGTACCAAATTTCAGCAAGATGAGGAAATTTATAATGGCGATGTTCTCTTGTTAGTGTTACCCAGGGTGTAGCATTCAAGATGGCAACACATCCTCTGCCCTCTTAGTCACCTTTTATGAAAAGTATGAGACATCCTGATCCGCATACCTGTCAACTTTCATAATGGGCTTTCAGTAAAACTCGCACCCGCCAAAAAATCTAACATATTTCGACATACCCCGGCTTGAAACAATAATCCTCCTGGGCTACAAAATACAGTAATTCATTTTTTGAACAGGACATTTCAATGAAATCTTATCTACTTACATCATGCACCAATTATTAGTAGACAAGTATGACCCTCAAGAAGCAGGTGTGGTGAAGTTTGTTTAGAGCATAGATATAACAGGACTTCCTTGAAATAATATACCTAGGTAATCTTGCAGTTTTAAATTCATAGCTGTGGCTTTCTTAGCTTCCTGCAAATAGTCTGGAGAAATAAGTGTTGGCATAACACGGACCAGAACTCCTGGTCTTCAAACAAGAAATAAGACTTCAGAGATTCATTCCGGACAAGATTCATGTATTTTCTTCACTTCGAAAAATTACGAGTATAACAGAATTAATATTAAATACTATAGTAACCGATGACATTATAAGGGTCTGATTTAATAGTTAAAAGTTGTGGCTTGCCTTGCTTTCTTCAGAAAGTCAATACAATATGTGTTTGTATTGCTTCTGAACTTCTGGTCTTCAAAATGGAAATGGCTTCCAGAGTTCCATTGGACATCGATGACCTGAACTGTGTCCTGTTCTTGCATACCAGGCTAAATATTCGTTCACATTCTGTCTAAGCAGTCAAGTAATGAGAAATGTCGAGATATAACACGATCAGCGCTGGTCTCACCCATTGGACGAGATTCCCGTAGTTTTCACGATAGAACACGGAGGAGAATAGCGAACCGCGGTTTGCATAATCGGTGTCACTTTTAGTCGTTCGACGAGATTTCCATTGTCCTTGAGATCGGGCACGGGAAAATATTGCATTATTACGCAATCGGCACCGCTTGCTGTCCGTTTAACAAGAATCCAGTTGACCTCGTCATCGAATGCGGCGAAATATCGCAAAGTATCGCAATCTCTGCCACTTTCGACCGTTTTACGAGATTCACGGTCCCCGCGATTGGCCACCGAGAACGCGATAATATGCAATCAGCGCCACATCCAGCCGTCCTCCTGATCACAAGTTCGCGATCGGGCACGGGCTTTATGATATTACGGAACTGGTGTCGATCTTGGTCCGTTTGACGAGATTCCCGCAAGCAAGTAGTGTGGTCAGCCAGCCGTCTTGAAAATGTAATTTTGGAGTATGAACGATCGAAGTAGGTATCGAATTTTACGAATTAATCTGAGAGAGGATTGCAGGAATTATGCAAGAGGGCACACTTCCTTTCGAATTCGATGTCACCAACGTTCGAAGGAAAAATCGTCGTATGACAGAATTTCGAATTAACTCTACTGGATGTCGCAAATTTACGAGACGGATAGATTTTTAAAATAAATGCATTTCGAAGCCATTTCGTGATGTCTTTTTTGAAACGGTATCATTTCGCAAGATTGCGACATTAAATTATTTCACGTTATTTCTGGATTTATATTTGAGATAGTCTCAAAATTTAGAGGTCAATAACAGAAGTGAGGTCTCTCTTTTGTTTCGAAAGTTTTCGCGAATATACGTGCCGCGAAAAGTCAGTTAAACCGATGTATACGGTAGGCTACCATTCAAGGTATCCTCAGTAGTCAGTATGCATTTCCTTGAGGGCGAGCACGAGGAAATATAACTTTCGCAATCGGCGCCGCTTGCGTGAAACTTTCTCCATCGCAATCTGTGAGCCTACCGGCGCTAGTTTAAATTATTTAAACAGACCTCGGTAAATTTTCGTTACCTCCAAAAATTCAGACAAACATTAGCTACTTTTCGTTACATTCGTTACCGGTAGACACCCTGATAACGATCGGATGAATGTTCAGAGCGATGTATCGAATGTACGCTGGTAACTCAGCAATGTATCGGTGGAATGCGGCAGCTTGTTCTGCGCTTATTTTAAAAAGAAGACTTCGGTAAGTGGGTTGGTTGGTTCTTAGGTTTAGGGGCTGCAACAACGCGGTCGTGTAGCCCCGTGTACTTTGGGTGTGTGTAGAATCTGTCTGATAACCGGTGTTAATTGCGATGACTGTATTAGTGTGTATATCTGTTTTAATTCAAGTAAGGACTGCAGACGATCAATTTTCAAGTAGTTCCTACTTTTGCCGCCAAACGCCACCGTCAACTACTAGTTCAGAACATAGCTACCAGACGTCACCGCAGTCGGCACTTGGCAACGAACGTAGGAACCCAAGAGCGTTGTTTACATTCTTAACCTATATAATTTAGCTTCACACAGGTGTAATTAGTGGAAGGTTCATTAACATGCCATAAATCTGTGACATGGGACCGCCGGCTTTACTTCCCCTCCAAAGGAAGGTATATTGAGGGATTTTTAACGCTCTTAAAAAATCCGACGACTTCGGCCGGATTTGAACCCACTATCTTGGGCATAGAAGCTCAGCATGCTACCGACTACGCCACCGAAGCCGCCCTTTGGCACGTAAATCCGTATAATTTAATAGTTCATCCGTAAAACCGTAAATTTTACGGAAAAAAACGTAAAAAGTTGGCAGGTAGCGAGAAGAAACAGTCTAACACCTCAATAAATAAGGCACACTTCTTTAAGATGAGTTAATGAAAGATTACCCGATTGTGTCGGGATCAGAACTGAAGTAGAGTTGACCAAGGGAGGTCAAGATGAGCCCTGGCCAAGTAAGTAGAACAATATCGGGCGGACCAGAGTATCAGCCGAGTGAACTCACATTACCAGTACAATAACATTAGCTGTTTAAATAAGAACCATTACAGAATAATCTAAACTTCCAATTAATGCTTTAAATGAAAACCAATTTTATTATTATAACAGAGGAAGTGTAAAAAATTTGATCACCTGTATTTCATGTTCCACTTTAACAGTCGTCGTTTTATCTCCAAACTCATCAACAGCCTCATCCAGCAGGTCAGCAGTAAGCAACTGCTCATTTGATTCCTAGAAAATATGACCCAATGTAAAATATACTGACGAGTAGGCTACTAAGTTGCTTGTAACTTAAAAAGCTGTTTAGCCTACTATTTGGTAGTAAGTCACTACACCTCGCTTGTCATGCACATCACTAAGAGGGGAATGTTACACGATATAAGAATTTAAAATACAACTTACAATGTGAGGGAACCATTCTGGTTCACTCTTGATAAATGTATGATCCCCCATAATGTTCAGGTAACTGGAACAAACAAGGTGTGTTAAGTAATTATTAGAGGCCGCACTTACACTGGTAGGCCTACGCCAAATCATTCTCATATACAATAAATCAAATAAGGTAATTTTAGACCTCCAAATTTAAGTATCAGATGTAGGCCTAACCCTCCAGCTGCACGGAGGACAACGGAAAAGCTTATTCGACCATTACGTTCGAATTGATAAGATAGGGTAGGCCTATAATATCGAGAAAAGTACGGTTCTTGATTAAAATCTATCGTTGCGATGAAAATTAGAAATCACGTTACTAGTTTGGGCAACCGTGAAATGAAGCATCCTACATTCGGATTCTCTATTACAAAAAACGTGTAAATATAATTATCAGAAGCTTAATTACATCACAAACCTACCGGTATCACCACATTGAATGTTAACTTACCGTAACTCACTATACGAGTAGTTCGCGATTGGCAGTGCAATAATTGGATACAGTGAGTTTTGGAAAACACAAGACAAACTGTACCGTTATACCCAAGGTTTGTAAGATGCTTGCACAAGACTATGATTTCACCTCGTGTTACAAGAGATTCACTTCGAATTCAAACCATCGAAACCCACACGTTGAATCTAGACAAGGTAGGCCCTGTAGCTTAGGCTACGCTGATCATGTGAATGAATCTTGTTTTATTGCTCCAGTTCTGTTGATAATCTCCTGATCACCTCGTCGTGTAGTGGCTAGCATTCTTGGCCTTCGCCCCCAGAGATCCGGGTAGGAATCCAGGCTCTGCCAACAAATTACATTCTCGTCTGAGATTTGGATCGGGCTACACTCAGCTTCATGAGGTAAAACTGAGGAGAGGTGCGTTAGATTCCCATCTCTTCCACCCTGTAAATGGTTTTCTGCGGTTTCCCCACTTGTACGCCAGGCAAATGTAGGGATGGTTCCTAACTTAAGGCAAGGTACGGTAGGGTACCTTCTTCCAAATCATCACCGGAATTATAAATGCCCACGTAGCAATGACACAGTTTATCAGACACGGGGCTAAATTACCACATTTCTATGACGAGTTCTGCAACGTCCTATATTGATAGGGTGACCAGATCCAGTACTGTGAAATAGAGGACAACACAGGAAAAAATTGAGGACATTAAGGGAAAAAAGAGGACAAATCTAAAAGTAATAAAACCATATAAGATTCGATAAAAATTGTTATGAACTTCAAAATGTATTAATTACATTAATAAACTTAGAACATTGCCACTGAAAATGTATACGGTATTAATCTGAAATTAAAAACATGAAATTACACTTTATTTGTAGACTATTTATATTATTCTGAGGATGATATTCCTGCCAACAGTTTAGGTCTGTCCAACAGATATTTATAGAAGTCCTGACAAGAGTATTCCTTAAAATTGTACTGCACCATTAATAGACCTTTCACAGATTCTATTTGCAATCTATTTCTTTCATCTGTCCATTGAGATGAAATCAATGAGCATTGTGACCTGGGATACAAAAGAAATATTCTGCAATTTTAAGAAGCTCTGAGTAGCATTCAATATTTTCACTATCATTGAAATATTTTGCCCATTTCTGACTAGGAATTAATTTAAGATATTCGCTGTTATTTGAAAAAACTTCTCTGTAAATTTACTCAGATTGCAAAACTGATCAAAACATTTTGCATCATCAATGTGAATACCTTTCCCTTGTAAATACATAATACTTTTTTCAACATCTGTGTATTCCTTCTTCTTTAAAGTGAAACTCATCCACATGAAACAACTGATATCATCAAAATATCTTAACCATTTCGTCAAATATTCCAAAGATACTTTATATAACATCAATGCTTCATTCAAGAGTTTAGTGCTTTTCAGTCGGTCAACACGAATGCACGGGTGCACTAAACTCTTGTTTACTAAGGCAACACTGAAAATATGGCTTCAAACACCACAATGCTTCATTCATAAATAAATCTGCTTCCTTATCATACCCCTCTTTTCGAACATTTTCTACTACATCTTTCACCTTCAATGAAATGAAAGAACCTTCATATCTATTTTGAAGCATAACATTGACACTTTCCAACACATTCATGATTTCTAACACAGAACTCTCTTCTTTCTCTATTATCAAAGTCTTTGAGTGAAATATTGACATTAGAAAATGCAGGTGCCACAAATAAGTTTCACTCAAATTATTTCCAAAAAAATTAATGAGAAGTTTTGGAGGATTTAGCACTGACAAGAAGCAAGACTTCAAGGGATGAAACATTTCCAATAATCTCTCAACAGAAGGGAACAGAGATAGCCATCTTGTCTTGCTGTGGGAGAGTAATTGTTTGTAATTGGTATCAACAAATTCACAATATGACTTCAACTGTTCAGTTCTTACAGTGTAAATTGAGAAATAATTATACAACTTAACAATAAGACAATCTATGTCCACAGAAAAAACATCAGTTCCATGTTGAATTGTGTTATTCAATATATGAGCTGGGCAACCTATACCTACCATATTCCTATTGACAACATCCTTTAAGTTAGTAAATACATTCTTGCCTTCTCTACGATTTAAACCACCAAAGTTAGTGTTCGTGGTGTCACCAGCAAAGGCCACACATTTCTCTACAATACCTAAACTAGACAAGGTATCCTTAATATACCCTGCAATATATTCAGCCTTCTCATTAGGAGTTGTCTTTAGTTCTACAACCTTAGTTTTAATACCACCTAGTTTATAATCGAAATATTGAATGAGAATAGGAATCATTTTCAGACTGCCATGATTGCTTCCATCCGTACACACTCCATAACCTTTCATACATTCTACTGTAACATCAACAGCATGTGGGCCTATTACTCTGTTTATTATACTTTCAGTTTTGGTTCTAGCTGAAGAAATTCTTTTGGCCACTTCCGAATCATAATAATTTGTCTGGTTCAATTTGGGTGTGCAGTCCATTGATATGTAGGAGGAATGATGACGAACGGTATGGAATGCTAATGCTCCTTCCGCAGCTAAAACGCGATTCGTTAATGCTGTAGTTGATGTGGAAAAAAGCTTGTCTATAGTTTGGGAAATGCCGCAGCCTTGTATATTTTTTGGTGTTTATATGAAGAAATGTGACTATCCAAATCTTGAGAACCTACGAAATTAAATGAAAATTTTATATAAATAACGCTGTTTTAATATTTGTAATTTATTAACTTAAACAATAAATTATAGAACTTACCATGATTTTCTACCGAGACGAAAGTTGCAGTTGGGCAAATTTCACATTCTGCCTCGAAATCATTACGTCCAAGCTTGAAAGCAGGATATTTGGTTTTCAAAGCATCTGTAAACCTGCACTTTCTTTTAGGCATCTTGAATACGAGCAAATTTTAAACTGGCAAACACACAACAACGCCACAAGACTGCCATTCAACGGAGCACAAACACAGAAACACATTCCCAAATCCAGCGTAGACTGGAAACAAAAGTTGTAGCGCTGCACGTCGGTAAAAAATTAAACTATTGGCATGGCGCCAATATAAACTGCGAAAAACTAAAACATACATACATTCATACGATAATATAGTAAATTAATAAAAAGGAGGACATTTAGACAATTTTAAAAATTGTTCGCGGACAGAGGACAGAGACGTAAATTGGAGGACATGTCCGCGAAAAAGAGGACGTCTGGTCACCCTATATATTGAAGGGTATTTGGTACGAGCTGCCGAGTCCGCTCAGTAGGCCTACATAGTGGCTAGCATTCATGGCTGTCACTGCAAAAGGCCCGGGTTCAATTCATGGTTCTGAGGGCTAGGCCTACACTCAGCCTCATGAGGCAAAACTGAGAAGAGACGGGTACAATTCCTACCGCAGCTATTCTGGAAGTGGTTTTCCGTGATTTCCCACCTCAACTCCAGGAAAATGCCAGGATGGTACTGTCCCCGTATAAATCGAGAAGCCTCTTACTGGAAATCCCAAAACACAGGATCGCAGGTTCTAGAAAGTCCCCGGCCTAAAAACCTGCTTAAACCTACCAGTGAGTACTCCGAGATTTACACACAGCGGTGTTGATCTAGTTGTGGTTCACAAAAACAAAAATAAAATGGGCGGTATAGTCGAGAAACTTACCTTAAATCTCGGGGGATAGGTATGTTGAAAATCCTTACCTAAATGGGGGCTACCATAACTAAGATCTCTACATCATAATTGAAATAAAGACACGCTACTCCATAGAATATATAAAAAATCGAACAAAGTTTATTAACAAAAATAATATTTAAACAAATAAAAGTTCCCTAGAATTAGTTAATAACAAATACACTTACTCATACACACACAAAATGAAGTCTCTATGACTTCCTGAAAGTATTAATTACCGGTACATTTGCATTGGCCTCTGCCATGTACTGGATTTTAAAAAAAGAATTAATTAAACCCTATTAAAACTGTCAAAGTTACAACCGTTTAAAATTTCTGCGTGCGATCACGCTGTTTACTATATCTGTCAAGCCAAGCTCATTCAGTTTTCTATTCATCTCTGGACACCTGCAAACATTGTTACATAATGGGGCTGAGACACAGCAAACCCTCACTCGCTTCGCACCTCTCAAGCCTCCGTTCTCCGCTACCGCGAGAGAGAGCTCAATAGCACACTCGCCTTGTATTCTCATTGATAATACAAGCCTGCTAACTTCCTTCTTTGACGCGAAGTGTTGCAGCTTTACACATATAATATAAAAGTATTTAAAACACATTCATACTTACAGTTCTCATTCACGTTACTGGCCACATAATGGAACTTTGCCTTCTATCATCTGACTATACACAATGTTATATACTGTACACGCCTACTTCTGCGTTCTTCAATGCATTTAACAACAACAAAATACTCTTTCTATCTCAACTACATACAACACTATCATAAAATGTTAAATAGTATTTCATATACTATTTATTTCTATACTTCTATACTCGATAGAATTCTGTTCTTCTCTTTTATAAGAGATGCAATATACACGATACTGTATATAAGATACTATGCCTGTCTACTCTTGGGTTACTATGACACATATCAGGCTACGATATCTCGACCACTAAAGGAAAAGCATCTGAAAATGTTCATTCCTTGTTTAATAAAGTTTAATAAAAATTTATAGATCAGAGGTAAAATTCCTGTTCTCAATACTGTTCCGCCATTCAACACTGCTGTCTAACCCTTCTTTATCGGAGGTTTACTCACTCCTTTCAGTATACATAATCTCAAATACACTTATGACAATGTTTAACACACAACATAACAGTAATAAAATGCAATAATTAGCTAATGCGGCATCCACTCCTCGTATTGCTCCAGTAAATTCTCTCCACTGAGAATCCTGAACAAATTACGTTCTCAATAACGTTAAATACGGTTTCCTCTTCCTCGTATAACTTCCACAAACTCATATCAATGGTCTTTTTCAAGCTCACATACAATTGCATTGCTCAAACCCTACTGTTCCTCAATTCTTGTCTCAATAACTGTGTTACATCATTAATACAATATCTGCTGATATTCTGTAGTCTTAATGTTCTTTTGACAAATGAAGTTAGTACCGGAAAGACCTACGAAGGTTTACTAAGTATAGATACTATGACACATTAACCTCTGGTTTCTTAAAACATGTAATAAAAATACTATAGTGTCTCTCCAAACTGATATCCTTCAAACACTGTTGTAAAGTTACGTTCACACAATACATAACGTTACAATCTGTGCTAAATAACAACAATTGTTATAGAAGTATCGAATTAAGATCAATGTTGACTGGAATTAGGATTTCCCTACACTATTCCTACGTCAATTGAAACTACTGTCTTCTTAAAAGAACTCATTCTCAATAAGTTACATTTACGAAAGATCTATGCTTTCATTCAAGTAAATGGCAGTCATAATCGTGAAATATGTTTCTAATATCAACGTTGTCTATATCTTACGAGTAGTTCTTCCTAGATCGTCGTCTATTGTTCTATTACAATATCACACGCAAATCTTCTTCCCAATTAATAATGCTTCTTACAGATAAAATACCCAAGTCAGTTATTTCAAAAGTGACTAACTGGGTATAAAGAACTCCCATACTATCTTAAAATTCTGTTAAATCATTAATCTTGATGTCGAAGAATAATTTAAGAAAGTCTTAAATTATTTAAAATCATTAATAAATTTCCAAATATTAATCAAGTAAGTTCTGAAAATACATCGTTGAAATCTCATGTACAGATGACTATGGACTATCGTCTCACATGGTATGGAAGTTCAAATCATGAAATATATTAAAACATGGAGAAATGTTGCCCTGAAATGTCACCAAAATACTACACTACTTATATAGAAATGGTTTACAACTATCTTGTAATGATGTTCTGGGAGTTCAATAAAGGAATTTAACAAATAGCCTATGATTGGAAGATCTATGAAAGAATGAAAGCAAGGCTGCCTTCGATGGTGAATCAGTGACCTCGGTAAGGGATGGACTCCCTCCCAGAATAATATTACATGTACCCTGGGATACGAACTGCGGATCTTCCTCACGTCAGGAATTCCAGGCTTCAAGTTTTTCGTTGGGATCGTCCCTAACGCCATCTTTCCTGAAGTTCTCTCGTTCCAATAAACCATGCCATGATTGAGCTATACTGATGATTGATCTTCATGGTGAAATATAGTTCGAAAACTAAAGATCGAATCATTATAATCGATTAAATGTTCATGTAGATGTTCTATGATGGCAGTATATGGCTGTTATATTCTCGTAGTAGAAGTATATGTGAATACATTAATGTACATGATGTATAAGCACATAATGTATTCGACATCACAGTTAGAGGACGTCGTACATGGTTGTAGTTTCGTTAAATGTTGCTCTACATCGTCGCCTCATATCTCCATCGTAATATATCCCAGTCGCATCTTGACTTAGTCCATGACTAAACTCAATTTTATAAGTTCAAATGCATAGTTCCACATAATGTTAATGTTCGAAGTCATTCTGTATAAACAGCTATAATAATTCGCTTCAATGTTCATATACTACTTAATGTTTGATAAAGACTCACGTTCTCTTGAAGTTGTAATCTTGTGAGCACTCAATGCTAACTTGCGACTCGTAAAAACGTTCTCTACTGGACTGAGATACGTACTTTTCTCCCGCGGAAATATGTTCTTTAAACTGAGCTATAATTTCTAATATGCGCCGAAATTTCTAACTATAATTGTAGTGGATGGTCGTCTTGATATCTATATTCAGAATATACCGTAATATTCTATTAGTTCAGCTTCCTAATACTTTATATCGACTTGTATAAGCTAATCTCAATATGCAGTAGATAAAGTACAAGTTTTTCGGGCTTGTAGGCCGTGGTCCAGACAGGATATCTCCCGACGTTTCACCGGAAACTGCGTCCGGCATTATCAAGGATTCCGCTCCTTTCCTTGGTTAGCAGTGGAATGAGGAAGAGGCTTGAAATAATGGGTAACGGTTTGTAGTGGGGTATTGTTGTTTGAATATGACGTTTGGTTGGGTGGATCTTGGCGATGAACTAACGGCTGGAAGGTAGTTTTGGTTCTTCAAATTAGCATGGTGAGCCGAGCGTTCTCTTCGCATTCCGCCTGGATCGTCTGGTCTCACGTACATGTTGCGGGGTGCGGTGCGTGCTCCGGCTTCGGCGACCGAGCTTGGGAGGGTCAGGTGTTCCCTGGGCAACTGCCGGACTGTAGCAGGAAGGTTCTTCAGTTTGACGTGTGAGTGATTTCTTGGCCTTGGTGTTCCTAAGGGCCGGGATCCATATATTACGCACACGTTCAATTTCTTCCTTTCGATTGAAATTGTCGGGGTGTTTGAAGATTTCTATGGCTTCCCGTTGCAGCCTGGCGTGGTAGTGTGTGGTCGTGGAGAGGATCTCCGTGTCCCCGTACTGTACATCGTGACCGGGCAAGAGAGAATGCTCAGCGACTGACGATTTCTCAGTTTGACCCAGGCGGCTGTGTCTATTATGTTCCTTGAGTCTGGTGGCCACGCTCCTCTTCGTCGTTCCTATGTACACCTTCCCACAGGAACACGGGATTCTGTAGACACCTGCAGTGGAGTGTGGGTGGCGCTTGTCTTTAGCGGATCGCAGCAAGTCCCGGATTTTGGCGGTGGGTTTATAAACCGTCTTCACCCCATAGGTCTTCAGTAATTTGCCTATCCTGTCCGCCACCTTCTTCACGTACGGCAAGAATGCGGTGGCCACCGGAGTTTCCTCAGAATCTGTCCTCGTGCTCCGGCACCTGGGATGAAAGGCTCGCTCAATCTCCTTATTGCTGTATCCGTTGGTGCATAGGGCCCTCTTTATATGTTTCAGCTCTTGGTTGAGGTTGGATGGCTCACAGATTCTCCTAGCACAGTCTACCAATGTTTTAGTAACTCCGTGTTTCTGTCGGGGGTGGTGATTGGATGTATTGTGTAGATACCGGTCGGTGTGGGTGGGTTTCCGGTATTCGGTGTGCCCCAAGCGCAGGTCATTAGTCCTGGTGATTAGCACGTCAAGAAAGGGCAGGCAGTTGTCTTTCTCCTTCTCCATTGTAAATTTTATGCTGGTGTTGAGGCTGTTAAGGTGGTCCAGGAAACGTTCCAGCTCCTACTCTCCGTGGCTCCAGACTACGAAGGTATCGTCAACATAACGTAGCCATGCTTTCGGTTTGAGGGGTGCAGTCTCGATCGCCAACTGCTCGAACTTTTCCATGTAGAAGTTCGCAATCACAGGGCTTAGTGGGCTACCCATGGCAACTCCCTCTACTTGCTCGTAGAAGTTCTCGCGCCATAGGAAGTAGCTCGTGGCGAGGCAGTGGCGAAACAAGTCAGTGATGTCTTCCGTGAAGAGCTCGGCAATTGGTTTATGGATTCTTTCATAGGCACCTTCGTGAAGAGGGATACTACGTCAAAGCTGACTAGGCGGTCTTCAGGTTCCAGGCGTACCGTTACCCATTATTTCAAGCCTCTTCCTCATTCCACTGCTGACCAAGGAAAGGAGCGGAACCCTTGATAATGCCGGACGCAGTTTCCGGTGAAACGTCGGGAGATATCCTGTCTGGACCACGGCCTACAAGCCCGAAAAACTTGTACTTAATTATGAGCGCCGGCCGTGAAAGCCTAAGTTGTTATATGGACTAGATTGCTCAACGGGCCACGCCAAACTTGACATATCAACGGCGGCCTCACTAGCCGTCAAGTCGCTCCTCTGACACTCGGGCTCACTTAGCTTGCAAATGGACTATCAAACCACGTCCACTCTCCTCCAGTTCACAAGACGAAAAGACCTCGATTACCCCGTCCTCACTCCTCTGCAGGACTATTATTCGCGCCATATTCAATCCGCGCTCAAACTTTGCTTCTGTTCCTTCGAAAGCTTATTTCAGTCAATTTAGGTCCTTAAATGACTTTTAAAGTATTGTTATATTCCTATTCTTATTCTCTGTACTATTCTAATGGATTAAATCTCTTCTTTGGGGCCTAAAGGTAATTATTTCCATGTAAGTACGAGGCTTTTAGTAATAATGCTCTCCTAGGGCTCTCCTCATTGGCTGTCAACTCCTATGTAATGAGATAATTTAAAATAATGAGTCTCCAATACGCGGTAAAAACTCGTTGCCATGGGACGGGGTGACCTTCGCCACGCGCCGACCCTCCTTCACAGATCACGTGACTGCGCCGTGTCTCTGCTTGTAACTCACTAACTGACCAGTTTATGCCACTCTACAGCTTCGATTTCCTTTGGTTAAACTTTATCATAGGCACATAAAAATATTCTCAATTTTATTCCTTAATAATTCGAAATCAGGGGTCAGTAACGTACTAAACTTACAGTAAGGTCACGGCCGCTTCCTGCCCAATTCTTACCTCAATTCAAAATACGCAAACTAATACTGACAGTACAGTGACCCAGGTTATTAGACAAATTCTACACACACCCAAGTAGCCCTACACACGGGGCTACATGACAGCAATAATGAAACACCCCTAGAAACAACAATAGCCACAAGTTGTTGAAGACCATACCGTACCGGCAGCCTATATCATGTCAAGAGCAGCGATTTACTTATGTCGGTAGGCGACTCTCAGTACCGGTAGTTATAGAATTGCCAGAATAGAATAGGCCTACCCAGAGCCGTATTAAGCAGGGGCGGGGCCTGTAGCAAACGTTACTAGGACGCCCAAGGATTTGTTTGATGATAAAATGAAACACAACTTTTGCAAGCGACCTTTTCTCGATTTAATGTAAGCAAATTTAGAGATACCGTAACACTAGACCAAGTTTTCTAAGTAGATTACTTTCAATGTACATTTAAGTTGAGGTCACAAACGATCTTGTCCCATCAATGTTTCTTAGCTCAGTTATTACCCGCTTTAATGTCTAAAAACAACGTTCTCCGTTGCAGTTATTAACCGGCATGTCACAAGACGGGGTGCACTGATGTTCATATAACACGACTACCTTGCTAATATGCACTGTAATCTGTATGTAAATATAAAAATAAGTGAAATAAACATACCTTGAACGATGATACAGTTTCAGAAATTTGATAGATATTTTGTAGTTGACAATGAGAATATTTCTGACAAAGATGACGAGCACACAGTCACAAGACCCACATTACCGCTCACTACAGCACGGAATTGCAGAAAATGTACCCCTTGTCGCCAGGTTGCAGCACCTTTAGAACTCTTTTGGTCTAGGTGCGGGGCTCCCAGAAGCGCGGGGCCCGTAGCATTTGCTACTTATGCTATAGGGCTAATCTGGCCATGGGCCTACCGGAAGGTCTGAAACCCACAAATTTATGGCGGTATGCAGCGGCTCATAAAATACCAATCATATAGTTGGATTAAAATGCTATAAATTCACTGAAACAGTCAGCTAATAGAAAATTATTTCATACGATACGGTCCACTTATTAATGGTAAGACGTTAATATTAAAGAAAGATACTTCTTTTTGACGCACATTTCAAAGCACCAGAAAGAAAAATATGCTTCAACAATGAGTTAGTTCGTCTGTCGTTAACGATTATCGTCCACTTGCACCAAACCAAGTTAAATGTTATCGGTAATAGTCACTACAATACCTTACTGCTTAGTGTTTTATGCTAACGAGGCTCTTTGTATCGAGAATTAGGTTATATTTGAAACAAAACCTCGATTGCAATAACAGGTATGGTGACTTGTTGGGAATCAGATGTTGTGTATGTGGCCAAAATGAGTTTACTAAAGTGGTTAAAGCAAAATATATGGGTTAAAACCAGCGAAGGTGAAAATTGAAGACTTTTTAAAAGATTTGCAACTCGAGTGCAATAAGTGTCCAAGTGAACTGCTCTTAACAGGACCGCGCAAGACCCTCACCAGATAAGTAGCCTGTACTATACAGTACAATCAGAATTGACCATTTACAACAACCAAATATTCACTCCAAACAGGCAAATTCCGGGGGTCAATCACCACTTCCAGTATCTCAACAAAACATCTCATAGACTACAACTAACAAATACTGACGAGCTGCAATACTAATAACTTACTGCAACTAAATAATGTACATATTGTAAATGTATTAACCTATATTTTCAGACATAGATTTTATAGATTTTATCTGATGATGATCGCTTGACTATCGAAACTGGTCATCCAAGTGTATTTATTAATCTCATGTATTTTTTTTTCAGGATTAGGGAATAACCAATCTTCTGTGGATACAATCGTTTTGACCGACTGAAAAGCACCAAACTTTTGTTAAATAGAAATTATTTAAATAATAAATTAAAACATTAAATAAAATAAAAGTCAAAAAATCAATATTTTTTTAAAATGTGTAGTTAGTCTCTGTTTGCAAAAATGACAAAATAAGTGGTCCATGGCAAATATGGCTTCATGTCGAGTAAAATGAGCTTTGGCACGCTTTTCTAACATTATGGTTTCTAAGAATATTAGGGTGGGGTGTTAAATCGATGACTTAGAGTTTGTTAATGTGTAACATCTTCCCGCTCGGTAGCTGGATAGTTTTGTGGGAGTGATTTTCAAAATTGGGGACGGAAGTGGATCGGAACGATCGAGCTGGCAGTGGTGGATCAAACGGAAGTATGCACTGCCCGCTCGATCGATCAATTGGAAGTGTACTAGCTGGCAGTGGTGGAAAACGGAAGTATGTACTGCCCACTCGATCGATCAAACGGAAGTGTACTAGCTGGCAGTGGTGGACAATGGAAGTATGCACTACCCGCTCGATTGATCGAATGGAAGTGTGCCCTAGCTGGCAGTGGTGGATCGAACGGAAGTATAAGACGCACTGCCAACTCGATCGATCGATCCAGCTGGCACTGGTAAGAGAAACAATCAGCGCGCAGTGTCGAAAATTGATACTATGACGCACTCTCGGCCATGTGGAATGTATATGACATACTGAACGGAAAACGCTCATGCGAACTCTGGTGTCAAGTGATTTAAACAAATGACATGGTACATGTTCGAAATCTTCATATCAGTATTTAAATGGTAAAATGCCTTAATATCAAACATTGTAAGTAGTCGGCATTGAATTGGCATAAGGCATTTTAAACTCAATGTCACTCAGGAACATTATCGAAACACGCAAAATATAAATGAAACTTAATTCCGTAATGCAGTATTATTGGAACGTAGAAATAAGCACCATCTTGTGCACAATATTTACGTAGTCGAAATAGACGTGGGGTTTTTGCTTATGACTGTGAATCTAGAGACCTTGGGTTCGAATCCTGGGCGGGGTAGATATTTTTGCTACCAAATTATCATTTTAAACGATATTTATCATATCAATATGACTCATTTTAACAGAATCCATATGAAATTACGTGTTGGTCTGTGAATCAAGAGGACCTGTTTATAAGGAATTTAAGGTTATGAGTGGTGTCGCGTCTATTAATCTAGTTGATCCATATTGTATTCTTTATTTAGGCTAGTGCTGGTGGAAGCTACAAATCATCTAATAAAATACAATATCTGTAAAACACTCCCTTTTACAATAGATTAATGTTTGTGCCAATAATACTATAAAATACTGGTGTATCAACAATTTCACGTGAGGTTTCTTCTATGTCCGATGTTACACATCATATGCGACTACTGTAAGGCTCGTAATTTTTTTTTTGGATAAATTAGTGGTCCATGGAAAAGATGGTTTTTCACCCAAGTCACTTGACACCTCATACGCGTCTCTACGATAAATGGTTCGCGAGATATTGGGTTGCCTACCGCCAGGGGCCCACCACAACTAGCCACGCACAGCGTAGCCGAGCGCCTAGTGTCACTAGTTGCAACCGCCACTGCTACACTACTACAATACCTTTGGTTTAATTTAAACATACAACTTTCTGCGCATAATAGTTTTAAAGATATAGCCTACTTTCCAAATTGCATTTTTTTTTTCAAAATCTAAAATATATAATGTTTTATTATAACGATAAAGGGTGAAGAGACCTTTCGTTTAAACCATTGCACAACATTCTGCGATTCAAAGTTTTAAAAATATAGCCTACCTTCCAAATACATCTTTTCGTTTTTTGCGAAAATCTAAAAATAAATGGTACATGGGAATGAGGAAAAAAAATACATAAAAACGAGTCGTCACACAAGTCTGTATATTTATGGGTTCGCGAGATATTGGAAATATTACATAAATATGGGGTCAGCGTAGCCGAATGGCTAGTGTCACTATTTACAAACCGCCTCATCTCTCTACTATAGAGGGCTCTGTGTGTACACCGGGCGAAGTCAACATGTAGATCTTCGAGAAGAGTCTGAGCGAACGAGCCTAAGGCTATCTGTAGAAAATATTAGTGCAATACGGTACTCGAGGAACTCAAGTTCGATGTTATTCATGAGTGGTGTAACAAACTCAGTACACCGGGAAATTGTTTGAAATACGTGACGCTGCCAATTACATTAAATTAACTCAGTACAACATTAAAGCTGTGATATCTTATACGAAGTTATATCGATTAGGCATGAGTAAATGAAATATTATCCAAGTCACAATGCATTTCTGTAAGGAACACCAAAATTTAACCGGTGAATGTGCAAAGAAATTCAAAGCATTACCAGTCGTGAGAGAGTAATAATATAAACTCGCCAGCCACTTCACGGAGGAAACAAGCGAGCGAGGTCTCCAATCAAACAAATGGCCGCAAGCAGGTGAGCGACCTTGCTAAACATATATTTCGACAGCGGTAAGGGTGTGTATGTGTGTCATGGACAGCAGGGCGAGCATATAACAGTACGAGAGGACTTACGAGAAGTATTGAGATTGCAGTACAGATTTGTGACATTCTAATAAGATGCTGCTCTAATAATTTCAACTCGAGACGAAAACACGTTATACGACGCTATTAGAATTGATGTTTCGGACAATATGGTTATCAGTGACGATACGTGTGAATATTACGTCCTGAAAAATCGAAGCGACACGGTGTCAGGCTAAATGGATGAGATGGGAGCCGTAACAGCTACAACACACCAGTCAAGGTAAGATCAAGAATGAATTAAGATATATTTCAGTAATTATAGTGGGTTACGGTGATGAGGATTGTTTGGCAAGTAAAAAGTAAACTAAGTATTTACTGCGGATTGATTATTTAAAGTTTATGGATGTTCAGGTCACTAATTTATAAGAGAAATTCGATTGGAACAGGAGAATTAAGAAATTGTCGGATATTTGATCAGATTTGGTGTGAATTTCAGTACACGAAAAGGTTAAATGACAGGACTGAAACCAGTTTACAATTTCTCAGATTACAGATACACCACTATAAATTTTGCTCACAACACAACATTTAATTTAGAGAGTACGATATAGTAGAATCAACTTATGGTATTATTGATGGAAAAATTATGTGGATAATTAAATAAAATTATTGTAAAGAAATGGATAATTGTTGTAAAAAAGACTGACAAAGCAATACTGCAGTTAATCTTTCTCCACATGCTGGGGTTGCAAGCATGTAAATGGGACTACGTGAAATGAATGTCGTAGGTAATGAAAATAAATGTGAGGTAAAATTTATATGAGAAAATAATCCACGAAAAAAACAGGTGATTCTCTGAGGCGTCATTAATTGAATTAAGAAGGTTATTAACATCGTGAAATAAGTTGGTGAAGTGAGGCTGATAGTAGAGTAATGGTGGACAATGGATATTTTTATGATTTTGTTAAAGAGTACAACTGTGTAACCGAAATAAAGCACGCAGTAATGTCCAGATAAAATGTTTAAATTTTGAGTGCAAAAGTTGTCTGCATTTCTGTCCAGTTAGAATGTGATTGTGCTTTAAGGAAGTGGTCTAGTATAGTCACGGAGCAGACATCCACAACAAAAAAGAGATTAACATGGAATGGTTTTATTTCAGTGTGATTAATTTGCGCAAATATTCCAGATGAAACACTTGATAATTTTTTGTTAAGTAACAACTGAGAATAAAGGTGAATTTTAACTTAAATTCAGTAAATGATTCATCATCATCATCATCATCATGAACTGGCTCCAGTTTCCTGGGTGCGGTGAATGAGCGCTCTCCATTTAGTTATTTCCAAGAATGTTTCTTCCTCCATAATCCGCTGCACATCCAGACCTCTCCCTGCAAGATCATTTCTAACCTGGTCGATCCATCTCTTCCTCGGTCAACCTCTTGGTCTCTTGCCGTTTAGTTCTTTCTGAAACCACACTCTAGCTGTTCTTTGTGTGTCCATTCTCTTGAGATGACCGAACCATTTCAGCCTGGCTTCTACACAGATCTCATTAAAAGATTGTTCTACTTGAACAAGATGGCGTATCGCATCATTTTTTATTTTGTCCCTCCTTGTCTTCTGAATCATAGTTCTTAAAAATTTCATCTCCATCGCCTGTAGTTTACTGGTATTTCTCTTGGATTGGATACAGGTTTCTAAGCTATGTGTATAACATGTACAAAGAAGCTCTTGTAGAGTATTAGTTTTGATCCTAAAGGTACTTGCTTATCCCAATGAAGCCCTCTCACGAAAATATAAAATTTTGCTCCATGTTGAACTCTACTCAATGGAAATCAAACAATGTGGCCAAGGAAAGTATATCAATGAGATTACAAAAAATATAGATAAATTCCTCGATTCGTCACCAGAGAGCAGCTGCCGGAAATTACTGTATGGACCATGGTAGAACCACTCGTGTGTCCAATGCCACTGCTAAGCTTGTTAAACTGTCATCAATTCCAAAAGTAGAGGGAAGATGTCTTATTCCGAGAGATGCTGTTCCTCCGAGATTGTATGGTCTTCCAAAAATCCATAAGCAAGACGTCCCTTAGCACAATAGGTTCTCCAACTTACGCCCTTGCTCAATATCTCACCAAGTTGCTTCAGCCACACTTGGGGCGCACACAGTCTTGCATTAGGGATTCTACCCATTTCGTCGAAAAATTGTCAACCATCGCCGTTCAACCAAATGCTATTTTGGTGAGTTTTGATGTAGAGTCCTTGTTCACCAGAGTGCCGGTGGACTCGGTCATGTCCCTCATCAAGGATTTGTTTCCTGAGGCCATTGCCCGATTATTCCACCACTGCTTGTGTTCCAGTTATTTCTTGTGGGATGGTAAATCTTACGAGCAGACTGATGGTGTGGCCATGGGAAGTCCACTCTCGCCTGTCGTGGCAATTTTTTTCATGGAACATTTTGAGGGGGAGGCTATATCTTCGGCGTCTTTCAAACCTGTGATTTGGTGGAGGTATGTGGATGATACGTTCGTGGTGTGGGAGGAGGGTTCTGGGAAACTGAACCACTTAAGTCAGCTGCATCCTTCAATCCACTTCACAATGGAGCTAGAGTCGGGTGGATGCTTACCTTTTTTGGATGTTATTGTGAGGAGGAAGGCGGATGGCTCCATGGGGCACAGCGTCTACCGTAAGCCAACTCACACTAACCGTTATTTACATGCAGACTCCCACCTCCACGCAGCACAAAAACAAGGAATTATAACAACTCTAGCCAAAAGAGCGGAACGTATTTGTGAGGCATCAACTCTTCAGGACGAGTTACATGCGTTACAAACCATGTTTAAGGGTAATGGCTACAATGAATCCACTATATATAGGTCCCTACATCCCAGAGCTCCGACGTAAGGGGAACTGCCTACCTCCCTTATATTCACAACACCACTGACCGCGTTGCTAAGATTCTCCGCAAGCACAAGATAAAAACAGTTTTCGGCACTATGACGAAAACTGGTCAACGTTTAGCATTAAACAAAGATAAATTGTCCCCAATACTACAACATGGGGTGTATGAAGTCCCTTGTACTTGCGGAAAAGTCTACACTGGACGAACAGAACGGTCCATTGCAACTCGCAACAAAGAGCATCAAAGAAACATCCGTCTAAACCAACCTGACAAATCAGCTATAGCCGAACATGCCCTGTCTTCAGGGCACGATGTATATTTCAAGGATGCTCATGCCCTTGCCCTTGTTAAGCATAACTGGTTTAGAGTTATAAGGGAGGCAGTTGAAATTCGTAAAAATCCCAATAATTTTAACAGAGACACTGGATATTAGCTAAGTGACACTTGGCTACCAGTTATTAAGGATCTAGGAAGATAGTTCCTCTCAGTCTCTCTGTTCTTCACCTATTTCAAATTGTACTTTTTTCCTCTATGGCTACAGAGCCTGGATTTTTTCTCCTTTGTTCGTCACTGGAGGAGTTTCCATCTGTTTTTTCGTCGTTGCCTGTATGACGTTAGGTATCGTTCAGATACACTTCCCTTTTGTTTATGTTTCCTTATATCCATCTAACCCTCCCCCCCCCCCCTTCTTCTTTTGGACATCCTCATTCTTCGAGGAGTCTCTATATTTTCACCCCGCCCCCTTTACCTTCTCATTACTTACTACTTTGTCCGCCGTTCTACCATGGTCCATACAGTAATTTCTGGCAGCTGCTCTCTGGTGACGAATCGAGGAATTAATCTATATTTTTTTGTATTTTTTGTAATCTCATTGATATACTTTCTTTGGCCGCATTGTTTGATTTCCATTGAAAAAGGAGGCAAGGTTTCTCCGAAACGTATGGTTCTAATCTAAATACACACGGCATTAGCCCAGAAAACATGAATTATTTATATAATTCGGGCCGTGAAAGCCTTAATATAGAACTGATGTACTTGTTCTAATTTTGTACCATTGAGAGTGATGTTAGTACAGATGTTTTGTCGACTAACGGGCATCACAACCTTTTTGGACTTGCTTATATTCACACCGAATTGCTTGAATACAGCATTCCAATCATTCAGCTTCTGTTGTACTTCAGCCTCATTTTCACCCCATATTACAACATCATCTGCAAACGCTAAAGCTTTAAATTCAGAGGTCTTATTGAGACTCTTACCACTCTTCATTATTTCATCCATTACAGTAATGAATAAAAGTGGTGATAGAGCTCTGCCTTGCTGTACACCCTGCTTAGTGTCGAACCACTCTGAATAGCCATCACCTATTTGGACACAACTCTGGCAGTGTTCATATAGCAGCTTCACATTATTTTTTAAAGCGCATGGTATTGATCTATTTTGAAGGCATTCCCAGATTGTATTTCTCCGTACACTGTCGTAAGTCTTCTCAATATCTAGAAAAATGAAGATGATGTCTTTTCCTTCTTCCCAGTGCTTCTCCATAATCATCCTGACAGAAAATATCAGATCAGTTGTTGCCCTGTTCCGTCTGAAACCATACTGCTCTTCTTCAAGCTGTGGTTCAATGATAATTCTTCATCTGTGTTCTATGATTCGTTCCATTATATTCAGGCCATGAGATAGAAGAGTAATTCCCCTGTAATTGCTAGGTTTCCGTCTGTCACCTTTCTTAAATAGAGGGACGATAACACCTTTAGTCCAGTCTGTTGGTATTTTTTCTTCTTTCCAAATAGTGCTTAGGAATCTAAACAACCACTGCAATCCTTGCACTCCAGCTGCCTTGATCATGTCAGCGCTTATATCATCAATGCCTGTTGCCCTAGCTTTTCTCATGTTCTTTAGGGCATTTTCCACTTCCATCCATGTTAGAGGGTACACCATATCTGGGATGTTTTCTTCTCTTTTAGTCTCCTCTTGTTTGGTATTTGAATTTTGATCATTATATAATGTTTCGAAATACTGTCCCATATCATCTGGAATCTCCTTCTCATTCCATGTGATGTTTCCATCTTCCTTCTCCACAGCCTTTATAGGTTCATAGCTGTTTTCCTAACTCCTCACCACTTGAAATAATAGCTTCCTGTTGTTCCTGCGGTCTTCTTCTAGTTTCTGTGTGAATTCTGCCCAGTATTTCTCTTTTTCTGCAGAAATGATTCTTTTCACCTTAAGTTTGAGGTCCCTGTACCGCTGACTGAGTTCTTGAAATTTCTCTCCTTTCTGACTTTCTCTGTCCCTTAGTTTCCTCACTTCATTTCTCTCTTTTATTGCTCTTCGGACAGTTTCATTCCTCCATGGGGGTTCTCTCTCTCTTACTCTGCTGCTTTTTTGCGAACAATATTTACTGCAGTATCTACCAGGATTTTCTTAAATCCAAGCCATTCTTCTTCAGCTGATCCAATCTCATATTTAGGCAGTTGGTCTCTAATCCTCATCTGGTATTCAGACATCTTATCTGGTTTATCAAAATCCCAAACTTTTATCCTGGGTTTACGTTTGGTATTCGCCTTTCTCATCAAGATGTTTCCTGGGATGGCTACTAGTAACCTGTGGTCACTATCCAAACTTTCTCCTGGCAGTATTTTCACATCTCTAATAAATGCTCCAGCTTCTTTATCTGCAATAATATAGTCAATAACAGATTTCTGTTCTCCATTCCAGCTGTACCTTGTGATCTTATAGCTCAGCTGTTTTTGAAACCAGGTGTTCTTAATAACCAGATTATTTCTTAAGCAGAAGTCAAGAAGGCATTCACCCTCTTGGTTTCAATTTCCATATCTATGGGGACCCATCACCGTCTCATATCCTGTCCTATCATTTCCCACACGAGCGATTAAATCACCCATAACAAGCATGTTATCTTGTTCTACGTGGTCTTTTAATTCTTGAAGGAAGTTATATTTCCCTTATTGACTACATCCAACATGTGGAGCATAAACCTGAACAATGGTTAATGTGTTCTTGTCGATTTTTTGATGTAGCTTGATAATTCGTTCATTTACATATTCTGCATCAGATACGGCATCGATGTTGTTGCTGATAACAAACGCCACACCATTTCTTGTTTCCGTCTTATTTCCATGCCAGTAGAGTTTATAACCTTTCCTCAGAAATTTAGTTCCTTTCTCTTTCCACTTTGTTTCGCTCAGTCCAAGGACCTCAATCTTTCTTCTTTCCATGAGATCTACGAGCTCCTCACATTTGGCGGTCAGGGTAATGGTATTTAATGTTGCCATTTTGAATTTATTGTTCCGCAGACCAGTAATTTTCTACTTTGAATAGTTGTGTTTAACTTCGGACTTACCACCGTCATCCTTACAAGAACTACACGTAGAAGGTTTTCCATATCTTGGTTTTCGTTTCTTACATCCGAGGCTCGTTTTATTGTTGAAATCACTTTGACAATTTTATTCCTCAAGCTGGTTTGCTGGGCCTAACGCACGAGGAATATTTTCTGTTTGGGTCTCCCTTAACCTTTGATAGTCCCCTATCTAGACTGCAAGACAGCAGCGTTGTGATAAATTTGTGTGTCATTTCCTACACACAGGTAGTACCGTCTACTATCATACGGTAGCAGGATTTCTCCTGACCTGATTCCATGATTAAAATAAATTTTAAGTAAAAATGATGCAGAGAAATGATTACCGATTTGGACAATAGTCAAACATTAATGATTTAAAGGAGGAGAGTCGTATATTATAAAAGTGTAAATGTGTACAAATTGGTGAAGGAAGAAGCGAACATCCATATTTATTTGAGGTTCATTTTACACGGAGATCATAAAACTTTATTTTTTAGGGAAATTTTCATAACCTGACACTTTCTCACGCATGCACATTTTTAAAAGAGTGGTGATTGAATATGTGTGTAATAGTATCACAACAGGATTAAGATTATTTGAAGGTATCCGTCAGTTGATTTATATCAAAGAATAGGGTGTGAGGAGATTCTTGTACCAATTAAATTAGATGTTGTTGAGCAATTCAAATTACTTTTTTGTTGTTTTTCACCCCAAGCAGTAAGGTCGAAGAATCTCCAAGCATAGGTAGCCATTTATTTTTTCATTGTATTTTATGTGTTTTATCTTAGTCCAGCTGATTTCAATATTTTTGTCGTCGCTTGACCTGAGTAATTATCGGAATGGTTTCAGAATACTACCCAGTTGAACCGAATTCCCGTCAACACCCCGGGATTATTTCAATCTCGTCCTACCGGCGTTTTTTTTTCTTTCTAAACATGATTCGATCGTTCAGGGTTTATCTCTTTCGAGTTAAACCGATGTCATTCTGAGGATTGCTGTGTAAATCCGAGCCACTCTCTCTGAGGTCTGATTATCGTGTATAATAAGGTATGGAAATGAAGATTACAAGAGTAAAATTCTGGTTCATCACTCCCGAGGAATTACCTCCTTCGTAATATATTTTCTGGGGATCAATAAGAATCCTCCGCTGACTATAACCCACCAAGCTTCCCCTCTTAGATCACATACAGTATTCATTATACTCATGTTAATGTTTTTCGGGAGTAGGGAATAACCCATCACAATTGGGTACAATCATGTTGACCGACTGAAAAACATTAAACTTAGCTTCATACAGTTTCGGCTGTGTCCACCATTTTGCTGGTAAATTATGGGACAAACTGAATATTACCAACCGCATGCATGCAGTACTGTAACTGGGAAACGCTGGGTTTGACTAATTCAATAATTACAAGGTTACGCAGCCGTGCTGAGTTTTTAATGCTCGCTACACAGTGTATTATTCAGTGGTGTCTCCTTGGAAATTGTTCACTACGGTATTTGCAGGATGTGGTCATAAATTATATGTTAATTAGGCGGTTGATGTATATAAGGCGATACGTACTTGTCTAGGAGGATTCCTTAGTGTAGTCGATGACGTGCACACGGTAATATTCGTTTGATGTGTGGCTTGAATAGCCGCCATATTACTCAGCTGAATGAGATTATAAACAGTGCGTCCTTAGTTTGACGATGTAGTCTCATGTGTTAAAGTGTGAGGTCAACTTCAAATATTCATAAATTACTTTTAGTTGTTCAATTTCTTTGAAAGGTGGCACTGCACTCTTCTAAAGTTATTGGTCACTACTTGGTTAGACATTACTTAACAGCGAAAGTAGGGGTCCCCCATCTCAGCAGAAACATAATATTAAGCATTTTCCTCAATTGTTAATAAGCAAGTCCATATCGCCTAAGGGAGTTGTGCTCTTGGAAGATCAAGTCTGTGATATTAAAGGATCTTTTCAGCATGGAGTTGCTTGTCTGACGGGCTAGAACTGTGGTTTATTGTTTTAAGTAGCGAGTGTATTAGTAATTATCACAAGGCTATTACACTGTTTTGATGTATATTATTGAGTTAGTGTATGTAATATAATATTACTATTTCTTATGTTTACAAGAATAAATTTGCCACCAGGCAAATAGCTCCCTGCAATAAACTATTTTGATTTTTAAGTTAATGTCTTGACGTAGGTCACCCCATCTTCATAATTTAACTTACAACCTTAGTCAGCTCCTAAGAACAGACTTGCATTAATGACAATCGACGCAAAACCCGGCTTCTTAATATGCTGTGACCTGGTCCCAAAAGCTCTCTAACAAGCCTCATCATACAACTTGGAATTAATACATCTAATAATATCTTAATGCACTTATTCCTCCACACTTCTACCTCGACAATAGCGCTACTTAATGCAGGTGTTCTCAATGTTCTAGAGACTGTGAGCATCACCCCAATACCATACCAAGTAACCGAGCAGCATTACATCGAATATAATAATAATAATAATAATAATAATAATAATAATAATAATAATAAACCTCCCTTTCCCGTGGGGGTTTCTGCCTGTTCCCCTATCGGGCGCGTCCCAGGTGGCGGATAGGGAGGCTCGCCGGACTTGTCCGGAGGGTTTGAGGGAAATAAAATACCTCTCGCGGACCAAAAACAGGCACAGCTTGACAACATCTTCAGCAACCTCTGAAGCTCACTACTTCAGTTGTAACCATGACACCGACATATATCGATGTCCCCACTACTTTCAACTTGTTAGCATGATGGAAACAACCTACAATATAACTACCCCAGGCCCTAGTAGACATACTAGTTATTTTTCTCGGTCATCGGATTTTGGGGGACCGAGAACATCATGCGGGAATGTATCGGAGCTTCCCAAATCTCTTCGCCCAAAATGCAAAACTTTCATTGGTAGCTTAAACATCAACACACTTCGGAAAACTGGCAAGTTAAAACAATTAACAGACATGTTGGATAACTTCAACATCCAAATTTTAGCACTACAGGAAACCAGATACACGGATGAAAATCATTTTGAATCAGGAAATTATAGAATTTATAAAGGCAAGCCAGCAATCTCCCTCCATATGAAGCCACTACAATTTGGCACTGGATTCGCTGTCAGAAAAAACATTATAAACTCAGTGCTTAACTTTTCCTCGCCTTCTGAAAGAATTTCAACACTATCCGTTAAATCAGGAAACAAAGCTTATACGCTTATTAATGCGCATGGACCCACCAACAACTACAATCGTAAAGATCCACAAAAGGTGGAAGACTTCTGGGAACTACTCGAAGAAACTACAGCCATCATTCCAAATCATCACATAAAAATCCTATTGGGAGATTTTAATGCCCAAATTGGTAGAGAAAGGAAATTCAGGACCATTGTAGGACTATATCCAGCACACAATAGAACTAATCAAAATGGAGAAAGATTACTTGATTTTTGCAAAACTTTTGATCTCAAACTAATGTCAACACATTTCCTGGCACTTCCACACAAGAAAAAGACCTGGAGATCCCCTAATTTTCACTTAGGAGAATTTCAAATAGATCATGTGGCTATTTCCAAAAAGAATCAAAAAGAAATTATGAATGTCAAAGTCAAGAAAGGAGTCATTGACTCTGACCACCATCTATCCTTAATCAAGGTAAAATTTCAACCAAACAGGTCCAAACCAAAAATAACAAAAAATCTGCGCGTCGATCCAGAATTTCTTAAACAGAACGCCAGTACTTTCCAAGAAAGTATCCCTACTCACGATTCTTCTGGCTGGTTAGAACTCAAAGATATACTTTCGAAAGCTTCTCAAAACATTGGCACACCGCCCAGGAAACGCAAGCATAGGTGGTGGAACGAAACCTGTGACAAGGCTATAAACTTCAGAATTAAAGCCTGGCAGAATTGGAATTCTCACAAAACGGAACAAAATTGGCACGAATTCACCAAAGTACAGAAACAAACCTCTAAAATCATTAGATCTGAAAAACGCAAGTACGATCACTACAGATTGGCTGAAATTGAACAAGATTTTACTAAAAACAATACACGAAAATTCTACAAAACATTCAGAGAAGAATTATCAAATTATCAGGCACCCAGTCTTTGCTTCAAACGCCCGGATGGGACATTGGAAACAAATAATCAAGAAAATTGCAAACTTCTAGCAGATTATTTCAAGGATCTTTTAAACTGTGAATCCCCTAAAGAACAACTCATCTTTGAAAAAAAAACATCCAACCAAGATTCAGAACCCCCAACATTGGAAGAAATTAAAGAAATAATCCATGGACTCAAAAATAATAAAGCCCCAGGGGAAGATGGTGTAATTGCCGAAATGCTGAAGATAGGTGGTGAGAACGTAGCCCGGAAAATCCACTCAATTATTGAGAACATCTGGATCACCGAAGAAATACCTGAGGATTGGAAATGTGCGCTAATCCATCCACTGCACAAGAAAGGGGATAAAACCAACATCAATAATTATAGAGGAATTTCCTTGATACCAGTTATTTATAAAATTTTCTCCAAAGCCCTGCTCACTAGACTTGAGAAACAAACAGACCGTCTGATTGGAGAATACCAGGCAGGTTTCCGAAAAGGAAGATCATGTACGGAACAAATTCTTAATCTCAAAACTATCCTACAAATGCGCAAAACCAGACAGACAGTCATTACCTTTGTAGATTTCAGAAAAGCATATGACTCTATAGATCGTCTAACACTTTTCAATACTCTAGAAGAATTTCAAGTGGATAGAAAAACAAGAGAATTAATCAGACAAACACTAACTGGCACTACGTCAAAAGTTAAATTCCTCGGCGAAATATCTGAGCCTTTTGCAATTAACACTGGGGTCCGCCAAGGAGACGGATTATCTCCGTTACTGTTCAACCTCTTACTTGAGAAGATAATCAGGACCTGGGAAAAGGAAACTAAGGGAATAACCCTTGGCAGACTACTCAAAGATAGAATTCATGTACATTGTTTGGCCTTTGCTGATGACATAGCAATCCTTTCTAATAACAGGCAAGAAGCAATTCATTCCATTGAAAAATTACATGAAATTGCCATCAAAACGGGACTTCAAATTTCTTATGAGAAAACTCAGTACATGGAAGGAGCCTCACGATACTTAGACGGACAACCTATGAGAACTAAATTCGGCAAAATCTTTCAAGTGAACGAATTCAAATATCTGGGAGAAATTATTCAGCCCTCTGGTTTAAACCGTGAAGCAAATAAAGAGAGAATTTCCAAATTACAGAAAGCTTACAGAATCACTTGGAATAGGTATAACAAAAAATCAATATCTCGGAAAGCAAAACTTAGACATTATAATACAGTAATCAAACCGGAGGCGTTATATGCATCAGAAACCTTAATCATTGGTGGCAAATCTTTAACCAAAGAGATTGAAAAACAAGAAAGGAAAATTTTACGAAAAATTTTTGGCCCAGTTTTTATAGAGGGAATCTGGAGGAAAAAGTCATCCCAGGAAATATATCGCCAATGTGAAAAAATGTCTCATACTTTTCGGAAAAGACGATTGAAATTTTACGGGCACATTATCAGAATGAACAATGGCAGATTGACTAAAAGAATTCTCAACTTGGCCCTCTCACTAAAAACCAAGAACAGCTGGCTACGTGAAATTGAAACAGATCTCCAGGAAATCAACATTTCAGACAATATTATACAGGACAGATGCAAATTCAGAACCCTAATCGACAATCACCAATTTGAAGACAAACCCAACACCAGGGCCACCATAACTTGGACAGAAGACCGAAGAAAGGCGCTCAGCGAGAGGATGAAGAGATTTTGGAAGGAAAAGAAGGCCAACACATCAGCTAAACAGGTTCAACCGTGCTCCTGAGTCGGGCATAACGATGCAAGAAGAAGAAACCTCCCTTTCGTTTTCCCTATCTCCCGCGCCCCCGAAGTGTTGAAATAGCTCGGGATTCACCACTCACCAGGCAATAATGCTGCAATTGCTTGCATGACTACACTTACATGTGTACAGTCGGGTCCAATCAGCATATTTCGTGCCACTAAAAAACAGGGACGTTCAATTATTTTTATTATAGTTAAAAAATACTATTTCAAAAAATTACAACATTTTTGTCAAAACGTGTAATGAAAACAGTAAGCAAGAGAATTTGATTTGAAGAATGTTTCTCAGGGGAGGTTGTGCTCAAGATATACATGCTTTTATGGAAGCTACTCAAATTCAAAGAACTCGGGTTATTACTTAAACATTTTACTAAATCCTACATCAATACTGGTTGTCTGAGCAGCCTGTAGACTTTCCACAACTTCAGATAAGAATCAACACGTTAGCAGTACACAAACAATACTTTATGTTGTAGTTATAGCCTTTAATCATAACACTTGTAGTTCATTTCCGCATATTCTACTCGCGTACCACCTATTGTAAAATGTATTTGCTTATTAAGAAACGTTCGTGCGCGTGGACAATAAAACTAACCCATTTTCTTTTGTTGATACGATTCGCGTGATAACACTCATTTGTTGAAATGACTCATGCAGCACCTTTCGTAAAATGGATTTACTAATCAGAAACAATTGCGGGAGTGCACACACCAAATCACCCAATTTGCATCGCAATAGGATGAATGGTATATGGACTCGAAACGTACTTTGTTGAAAAGGTTCGTGCACCAATACGTATTTACTGAAACTACTCGTGCAAACCTTATTTTAAAATGGATTTACTAATTCAAGAGCCTTTCCGGAAATATGCACAACTAATTATTTTAAGTTTCATCGCAATCGGATGAATGGTTTAGGAACACAGATGGAACTTTGTTGAAACGATTCGCGCACCATCACACATTTGTTGAAAGTACTCGTGTAAAATTGATTTACTCATACAGTAAAGTTTGCGGCACTGGTCACAACAGCTCACCCAAGTTTCATCACAATGGGAAGAATGGTATATCAATGCAAACGAAGATTTGTTGAAGCTACTCGCGCGCCACCTTTTTTGTTGAAACATTTCGTGCGCCACCAAGTGCAAATGGATTTACTAACTCAGAAACCTTCCAAGGAGTGGTCACAACGACTCACCTAAGTTTCATGGGAATCGGATGAATGATGGACGAAGCATTCGGGACATACAAACAAACATACATACAGACAGGCAGACAGACAATCACATAACTTTTATTTTTATAGAGAGAGATAATTACCACACTCACGGGTTTTCTTGTATTTTGTTATTGGAGGGCAGAGTCTGTCTGTGGTGTCACTGTAGGTTTGCTAGCGTTTTGTTGAGCTATTTGCCTTTCATATTTCATTTACTTGTTAGTTATCTTCAATTGTTCGTAACAATTTACAGGGTGTTTAAATAAGTTGTCCGTTATTTTAATAGGTGAAAGTATGGAAAGAAACATCAATGAAATGTCAAATAAGCATGGGTTCTACATCACCAACTTTCTGAGATCATAACACTTATTTATAGGAGGTGCAGACTACGAGATAAACCCAGACACAGGGGGAGCAATCCAACTCAAGCCTGTGCCGGTTCCAAGCTTGGTTAACAGTTTGGTTATTGAGTATCAGTAGAGATACCTACACTGAGTAGATGCCAATATTAAATAATGGGAAATACTCTAGTTGGCAGGCTCACCTGACTACCCACTAGGGGGATGGGTGAAGATGAAACAACGAGATGATTATAGTTGACACCCCTGGCATGGAATACTGATACACAACACGGAATAAATTAAACGAAATTCTGATTGTGAATATGAACAGAGTTGTTGTCTTGGCGCTCCATTAAGCAGCGGTTGTAGATTTAGTGTACGTTGTTCTGATCTCTGGTTACAAACTGTGATGTCTGACCTACTTTCAAAACAGAGGAATGCATTGAACACGTCCTGTGAACAAGTGTTCAGCTCTAAGAAATTGGTCACTCTACCACCCATGCCTATAGGACATTCTAATCTTGTTTTGATGCATACTTTCACCTCCTAAAACATAGGACACAATTTTAAAAACACCCTGTATATAAATCGTAATCACATGCAATTTATTTCAGGTCATTTCTCACATATTCCAGTAATTGGAATGATTTTGTGTTGACAGACTGAAACCTAATAATTGTTAATAAGGCAACACAAAAAGTGGCTTTAAAGCTCTCTTTACTACCAAAGCCCACGATGTCAACCTTGAACGGACTCGGCCAACACCAACCCTCAAACGAGTAACATAATCATAAAGTCCCCCAAAGGGAAATATATATTAAATTAAATCTACAAGTTGCAAGTTTAAAAACCACAAAACAATCGCCCTCCACCAGAAAATCTACAATGTTTGGTTATTACTGCTAAGGTCCACTTAAGTGATAAGCCTGCAGAATAGAAATAAGAAGTAACTTTATTGTCTAACAGCATTTTGAAAACTGATGAATATCAAATTCATCTGAACGTGATCAAGTCACTCTGGTAACGATTGTGGTTATATTGTGATAAAAAAAAACCAAAATATTGTAAAACAATCTATAACTATGCACAAAAATAAGCAGTGTTTGCGCACAAACAGTGTTAATGAACTGAAGTGAATTACATTCACTTTGATAATACTACTGTGATAATGTAGTGAAGTGTATTATCTTCACGCTGTTAAAACTACTAACGCTGTGTTAATGAAGTGAAGTGTATTACCTTAACACTGAAGTGTAAACATAATCTGCTAATATTACTCGTAATAACACTGTGTTCATGGAGTGAGGTATTAACTTATCTAAATGTGTATTTTTGACAAAACCAGTCACAGGGGAGCAATCCAGCACAACTGCACCGGTCCCAAGCCCGATTGAATGGTTTGAGGCTGAGTCTCAGTGGATGCACCAATCCCAGGTAGGTGTAGCCGTTAAATATTAAGAAATGCTTGAGTAGGTAGCCTTGCCTACTTTCATAACCACGAGTCTATACCCCTTTAGAGGAGATGGGTGAAGGCAAGTATCTGGCGATCTAATGCAGGATTTTCTCGTCGTCTAAGGTATAATTACCCTGAGAGAATGTTCTCAGGTCGTGTTCACCAAAGGCATAACACAGAATCCGATCCAGCATATATTGATAGACAGAAGACATATCTCTGATATGCTGCAGGTGGATATTTGCCGAGGTGAAGACTGGTATTCAGACCACAAATTGTTCGTATAAAATGTAGGATAGCCATATACGGAGTAAAACGAGGAGATAGATACAGTAAAGGAACGATAGTGGTAGCCTTAAGCATATAACAGTATAGGACCTATTAAAAACGTTTAGAATGCAGTACTGTTCCTAAAATAAAGCGGAAAAATTATTATATCTTTGAAAATAAGCTATTTATCTTTTTTTATTTTATTTTTTAATTTTTAATCCAAATACCCAATAGAGAAGTAAAGTGGTTTCCACACATAGTTCACGAATACGGCTTCACGGCAGTATGAATTAATAAGTATTGAACCCTTATTAATCTGCGATAAATAAGTATTCATGATTTATTATTATTATTACTGCGGCCTAGGCAGTACTTGTGGAAGTTGACAAAGAGGAAGGCAAGTTAGTGTGTTGCAATGATTGCCAGAGAAACAGAGCTTGGTAGCTATTCTCGAAAACGTCCGGGTAAGCTGAGTTCAAGGCCAAATTGTGTCAGGTGTGTGTTTTGATTCTACGTGAAGAGGGGTAGAGGTCCTACCGCCCTCATATTTTGTTGTTGCTGTATTTTGATGGAAAGGCAGGGTGCTCCGAGGAGACCGCTGTTCCTTGTCCATATGCTGATTCTTGGATTTCCTAGGGGAAATGCTAAGTTATATTTTGTTCTGACACACACACACGTATTATTGTGCTTTGGGGCATGCTTCTTCGAGACTCGATCCCATGCCTTGGGAGGTCGAGGTTATTTTGACACGTGGGTTGACAGATATGCAGATGTTCCACGAATCGCCCGTCTAGCCTGGTGACTTATTTTGTTAGGCAGTCCTGTTGTCCGACTGGCCCCTTTAAGCTTTCATTTAGCAAACCTGTTTTCTTGTGATGGTGATTTTGAACCATAATTAATTGGGGAGTTCGCCATGTTTGTGACGGATTATTGCATGTCGTATGGATGGAATATTGTGTTAATAATGTAAATGTTGGCTTTGAGCCTAGTGATTTGTTCTATGACTCAGTTCATGTAATTTAGTATGTGACACCCGTGTGGTGTAGTGGTATTTTACTTGTAAAAATGACGGCGGTCATATGTGTATTTCTTTGTTGGTCACGTGTTAACTTACTTGTGTTGATTTGTGAGAAGTCCTAATTTTAGGCAGTAATGTTTTGCTACGGCAGTTTTGATTCCAATTTCATGCGGAAATTATTTGTTGTTTATGTTAAGTATAGGAAGTGTCGGTTTAGTTTTAAGTTGTATAGTTGTTCCCCGCGTCTGTCTAGCTCTAAGTAATTCGGATTCGTCTTCTGAAAGTTTATCCGGATGATGACGAATCATGCATTCAATTGTACTCATCGTGAAGCATGTAGAACAGCACTCGCGCATACATTGTCATTATTGTTGATTTCTTTGGGACACTTGGTCCGAGTAATAATCTCTCCTGAGATGTGGCCTAGTTTTGGAAAATTTAATTGATTCAGTGGGGGTCATTATGGGAGTTTTGTTTGTTAATTCATTTTTGGTAATAGCTGATCTGTCATTAAATTCATTTGTTATAACCCTGGCTTCAGTTTTTCCTGCATGTTATTTTGTTATATGTTACCCTGCATGTTAATGAAGTGCTTTAACAACAACTTACGATATGGACTGTTACACCCCCCGAAACTGAGTCTCATAAGCTTCTTTGCATGGGTTCAGTATTTTCCTAAAGTACACACCAGATCAATTAAATTTCATACCGTAATGAAATATCATATGCCTCATCTAACTTTCGGTTTCAGTAAAGTTACTTCCGCGTGCACTACATTAATATAGTCACAACTACGAATTACAGTGTAATTATTAATTTTCCAGTAAACTTGTTACCACACCTAGTATATGAGTATGATCTCACGCCACTATTAATTAACAGGTGTGGCTCCAACTGCAACTTATTAGTTAATTTCCCATTGCGTATGCTTATGTTTTTCATTATTCCTTTAATTAGTTGAAGTTAAACTGTTGTACTACATGAATGTAATTTTTCGTCTTTATAACGTTACGTGAGTGTCTTCAAACATATATCTCGGAGAACTTGTTTCACACGTGGTAGATGAATATAGTTACTTAAGTTTACTTTATATCATAACAGCTTGCCTAGGGACGAGATATGGTATTGTTTATCAAAGAAAAACATACCGGAATCTCTTATCAGTAAAGTAAAAATTCTGTATAGCCATTGTCAGAGCTGTGCTCAAATGGGGAGTAAATATTCAGATTGGTTTGTTACATCAAAGGGAGTGCAACAGGGAAGTGCATTGTCAGCATTGCTGGTCATCTCTGTAATGGACGACATCATTAAAGGAATAAAGCAACGTCATCTTGAAACAGATTTTGCGGCATTGGTCTTTGCGGACGATGTGGTGATTTGGGGTTGCACAGTTGAGGAAGTAGAGAAGAAATTAAATACATGCTACAGCCAATTTAATGAGTTTGGAATAAGTTAGTTCAACAAAGACAGTTGCCATGAAGGTTAGTAGACGAAAGGATAATTTGAAAATCATGTAGGATGGAAGGAACTTGCAAGAAGTTGATCAATTCCATTACCTTGGCAGCATTAAAACTCGAGATGGTTTTTCAGCGGAAATTACCAATAGGGTTCAGAAGGGAGCTAATTTGTTCCACCAAGTATGGAATCTCCTTTGGGAATGTAAAATTCCTTTAATATCAAAAACAACATTGTATAGGGCCTTCTTTGAACCAACAACAATATATGGCCGGGAAACGTGCACCATTAATAGTAGGGATAACAGTAGTCTTATACCTGGGGAAATGACATTTCTGAGGACAATCCTTCAGTAAACAAGACGTGGTAAGATCAGGAATGAAAAGATCTCCGTGAAGACATGCATGCCAAACCTCTTAAGCACACTATAGCAACATGAAGGTTGAGATGGTTCGGTCACTTGAAGAGGATGAATCTACAGAGAGTAGCATGGAAATGGCTTGATAAGGACATAAAATGAGAGCAACCTAGGGGAAGACCTAGTACACGATGGATCTCCCAAATAAAAGATGATCTGGAAGATAGAGGAGTGCAATTGTGTAAAGTTGGAGAAGAAGAATAGTACTTGCATGGACTGAAATGGAGGGAGCTCTTACACCACACTCGGGAAACTGGAGAGGGTTAAATGATGATGATGATGACAGCCACAATGAAATTGTTATCAAAACAAATGCTGGACTTTCTTAATGGACTTCCATAAACCAAGGAGTGCAACAGGACTGTGGTCTCTCCCCTCTCCTTTTCATTATCTACATGAATCACATTATTAAACTGTGGAGACAATGCCCTAAATCAGAACTTTCATATTGATATACTACTTAAAATACTTGAGCAATGTATTGTTTTCACTAGGGTTGAGAATTACATTTTCTTTGATATCTGTGTTTATTATTTTTATCATTTTAAATGTTCTGGATCTAGGTTAAGTCAGATCTCTCTCCATTCTTGAGACGAACTCATTCCACTCTTCTCGGTGTTTCTCGTTTTGTAAGAGCCCGTTTTCTTTTGTATTCTTTTTCATTATCTGGCTTTTTGGTTGTAGAAATTTTAAATATGCTACACGTTATCATTTATCATTCTTTTTATATCATCATCCCACGTTTTGAAGTTTCTCTTCTTACTAAATCTGTTTTGTAAGCCAATACTTTCTAGCGCTGCCTCCTGTAAGATAGATGTTATATTAATCCATTCTTTCTCTATATTATCAGAGATTTTTACATTCTGAAGATGCATTCCCACCCGTCGTTCAATGAGCCATCTTATACTTGGGTCCCTCAACAGTGCAACATTGAAGAAGTTAGGCACTTGCGTTTATGATAAATCAGGAAATTCCCTGAGGAACATTAACAGGGTGTCTACTGTAAGGATGAAGTAAAAATTTGCTACTTTTTAGCTACCATTTAGTTATCTTTTAGTTCAAGATGTGTCGGCGGTCTGCAAGAATAGAAGCTCATTAAGCGTTGAAAAAACAACAATGTGTTGTGTTTAAAGCGGTTAATAAAATTCACTTTGGATGTTATAACCCACAATAATTTCGATCATGTTTATTGATTAGGCTTGAAAATGCACTTGATCTGTCCATAATTTAGAAAGAAAAAAATGTATTGACCATTTTAGAAGGATAAATAACACATAGATATGTATACATAATGAAATAAGTAAACAATGGAAGTAAGAAATTAAAGGTAAATAATAAACAATAAATGATTAATAACTTAATAAAAAATACATTCAGTATTTAATATCAAATGAGTTGTTGCAGCTATTCTGTCGTCGTGTGTAAAAAAATAGTTATGGGTCCATGTGAGTGTGCCTGGTGACAGACTGTTTTAGTGGTAGTATTTTGTTGTTGGTAGAACTTAAGTATTTTTCGTTAGTAGAATTTTGGTATTTAGTTGTTAATAGAAGGTTAGTTTTTTTTTGTGAGTAGAATTGCTCTATTACTTTATTCTGAAAGGGAGTAGCAGCCTTTCAGAATAAATAAAATCTTTACTTGTCTTATAGATATTGATAACATTAGCCAACTAATGGCTACACTGCGTTCTGCTGCACGGCGGAAAGCAACAGAAAACTACAGCCGTATTGCTCGTCCCGAGGATATGCACCTCTCTATTGGTAATTATAAGTGATAATGGCGCCCTCCCTTGTAAAATTCCTATCCGGACGTAAACTAATCCCCCGTTCGGGTCTCCGGGTGGGGACTAATCGAGAGGGGGTTAACATCACAGGAGTGACATAGAGGAAATCTGACATTCTACGGATCGGAGCGTGGAATGTTAGAAGTCTGCTAGGCAGTGGAAGATTAGAAAACTTAAGAGAGGGAAATGGATGGGCTGAGGTTGGATTTCGTTGGGATAACTGAAATGCACTGGCAAGAATAACAGGACTTTTGGTAAGGGGACTATTGGATCATTAGCACTAAATCAAACAACGGCTATGTAGGGGTAGGCCTCATTAAGTAGGAAACTTGGACACCGGGTGGAATATTATGAACAATATAGTAAACGGATTACTGTAGATAAATCAATACCAAACCTAAGTGCACCACAGTTGTACAAGTCTATATGCCCACCAGTCAAGCTGATGATGAAGATGTTGAAAAGTTCTACGAAGAACTAGATGAAATTCTAAGGTACGTCAAGGGTGATGAAAATGTTATAGTAATTGGAGATTGGAATGCTGTGGTAGGAAAAGGAAGAGAAGCGAAGACAGTAGGAGCTTTCGGATGAGGTGAAAGGAATGATCGATGAAGCAGTATGATGGAATTCTGCACCGAAGATGAGTTGGTCATAGCTAACACCTTATGCAATAACCACAATAGAAGAATATACACATGGATGAGACCAGGAGATACTGGGCGTTAGCAAATCGACTTCGTTATGGTTAAGCAGAGATATCGAAACCAAATTTTGGATTGTAAAACATATTCCGGTGCTGACATATCTCTGAGGACAATCTGGTTGTTATGAAATGCAGATTAAAGTTGAGGAAACTGATGAAGACTCAAAAGCCAAAAAGGTGGGCAATAGACAGACTGAAAGACAAGGATGTAAACGATAGATTCAAGAAGAGTATAACGGAAGGACTAATGAAAAACCCTACACAAACTTCAATAGCAGACGAATGGGCACTTTTGAAGAATGAAATAACAAAATCCACAAAAGAAAACATTGGTAGTAAACAAGAATAAGTAGCAAACCGTGGATCACTAAGGATGTACTAGAATTAATGAATGAAAGGAGAAAATACAAGAATGTAAGAGATTAAACGGGGAAAACAGAATACAGACGTATGAGAAATGAGGTTAACAAGAAAGGCAAGGAAGAGACATAAGAATGGTTGAAAGATAAATGTGCTGGAATAGAAAATTGTCTGAATTTATGAATAGTAGACACAGCTTATCGCAGGATTAAGAATACTTTTGGGGAAAAGAAGACTAAGTGCTGTAATATTAAGGACGCAGATGGAAAGCCTCTAACAGATAGGGAAGAAAAGGTTGAGAGTTGGAAAGTGTTTGTATAAGGGACAGGAGTTTGAGAATCATGTAATGGAAAGGAAAGAGGAAATTGATGAGGATGCGAAAGGAGATTTAATATTGAGATCAGAACTTGACAAAGCTTTGGGAGACTTAAGCAGGAACAAAGCACCAGGCATAGATGATATACCGATTGAGTTGCTACGCTGCATAGGAGATGAAGGCCTGACCAGGTTGCATCACTTGGTGTGTTGGATTTATGAGACAGGTGAGGTACCTTCTGATTTTAAGAAGAATGTTATCATCCCTATACCGAAGTAGGTGGGAGCTGACTGATGTGAAGATTACCGTACAGTCAGCTTGATTACAATTGCTTCAAAGATCCTGTCTAGTGTAATTTACGAGAGGATAGAACGTCAGATAGAAACGTAGTTGGGTGAAGACCAGTTTGGTTTCAGGAGAAATGTGGGAACAAGGGAAGCTGTATTAAGACTAAGGCTGATTTGGGAAGGTAGAATAAGGAGAGATAAGAGAATGTTCATGGCAATTGAAGACTTAGAAAAGGTTTTTGATAACGTTTATTGGGCTAAATTGTTTGACATTTTGAAAACGATTGGAATAAAGTACAGGGATAGCAGGCTGATCTACAATCTATACAGAAACCAAGCTGAAGGGCATGAGCAAGAAGCTGGTATTCCGAAAGGTGTAAGGCAAGGCAGCAACTTATCACCCATACTTTTCCATCTTTACATTAAACAAGCAGTTAAGGAAATCGGAGGAAAATTTTAAGTGGTAGTGAAGATTCAAGGATAAATAATTTCAACTCTGAGATTTGCTGATGACATACTCATTTTGGCCAACATGCCTTAAGATTTGAATGGTATGGATTCCGTCTTGAGGAAAGAAACCTCTATGGACATCTAATTTGCAGGTGAAAATCTAAAGGAAGTAGGAGAAGTCTGTTACTTAGGAAGAAAAATAACCAGTGATGGACGAAGCAAAGAGGATATAAAACGATGGTTGGCTCATGCAAGGGAAGCATTTCTGCAAAAAAGGAATCTGTTGACTTCGAATATAGAGTTTGGTATTAGGAAGTCATGTTTGAAAGCCTTTGTCTGGAGCGGGGCACTCGATGGATGTGACCGTTGGACTATTGGTGCAACAGAAAAGAGGAGAATTGAAGCGTTTGAAATGTGGTGATACAGGAGACTGATTAAGATCAGATGGATAGATAGCATTACAAACGAAGAGGTATTAAAACGAGTGAGAGAGGAGAGATGCTTCTTTAGACTGCTAATAAAGAGAAGAGATACGTTGGTAGGACACAAACTAAGACACCCAGGAATAGCAAGCTTAGTTATGGAAGGAGGGATCGAGGAGAAGAGCTCTAGGGGTGGAGGAAGGTTAGAATATGTTAAACAGATAGCCTCGGTTATAGGGTGTGCAAGCTACGTAGAGAAGAAACGATTCGCTCACGACAGGGCGGCAAGGAGTACCGCATCAAACCAGTCAAAAAACTCAAACAACAATCGCCTCTATGATGCTAGTAATGTGTCCTTAATTTTCCCATATTATTATAGTAATTTACGCTCGTAGTACATGATTATGGTTTCTCACCACTATGAATTAGCAAGTGTTTTTGTAAATTATACATCATAGTATAGCTCTTTCCACAAGTACTACATGAATATGGCTTCAGACCACTATGACTAAGCAGGTGTATGTTTAAGCCACCCTTCAGAGTAAAACACTTCCCGCACGTACTACATCGATATGGCTTCAGACCTGTATGAATAAGTAGGTGTGTGTTCAAGTGTCCCTTTTGAGTAAAGCCTTTTCCGCAGGTACTACAAGGATATGGCTTAATGTCACTATGAATTAGCAGATGGTTTTTTAGACTATCCTTACGCCCAAAAGTCATTCCGCACGTACAACATGTATATGGCTTCAAGCCACTATGAACAATTAAATGTTTCCTTAAAGTTTCATTTAAAGCAAATTTTAATCCGCACGTAGGACATGGATACCTTTTCTCTTTACTATGGATTAGCAAGTGTTTTTTTAGGATTCTCTTATCATAAAATTTCCTGCCGCACGCATTACATGAATACGGCTTCAAGCCACTATGAACGGGCAGGTGTTCTTTTAAATTATGCTTCCTGGTAAAGCTCTTTCCGCACGCATTACATGAGTATGGCCTCAAACCACTATGAATTAGCATGTGTGCTTTTAAAGTTCTCCTTCGAGTGAAGCTCTTTCTGCACGTAGAACATGAATACATTCTGTCTCCAGTATGTATTAGGAGATGTGACTTGAGATTTCCTTTTTCAGTCGAGTTGTTTCCGCACGTGGCAGAAGAATACGGCTTCACACCAGGATCGGATGTGTCTGTGCATACCAGCCTGAAATAAATAGTACTATTATATCACAGTACTCTTTACATTATGTAGACGATGAAGCGATCAACTACCTGATGGAACATTAGATGTGCAACAATGTTCTTTTCCTTAACAAATGCTTGGAACTGAGGTCGCTTCTACTCTTGATAGTTGAGTTTAAACTTAGAATTACATATTATACCGATATTTTCATTCGGAATTTTCATTTTATAGATTTTGCAGAAATAGCCCTTATCAGTACTAATATACACACATCAAAAAAAGTTTTGCATCACCTCGGTTCCCAGATCTCCGGCATATAGACGTTGACTGTGTATATTGTATCCAAGATACAGTCCCTTTGACTGTTCATAGATGTCACTAAAACTGCTCAAAGACGTAAACAACCATGCATGAGCAGGGCCTATTAGACGGAGGGGGTACGACAGCCGATCAGTTCCAGTCATTCCACCAGGACGAAGGTACGCTGCTCATGTTGTCTGTAGTTCTACCATGCCTAGAAGATCAATACCGCAGTTCGATCGCGTCCGCATTGTTACTTTGTGTCAAGAAGGGCTCTCAACAAGGGAAGTTTCCAGGCGTCTCAGAGTGAACCAAAGCGATGTTGTTCGGACATGGAGGAGGTACAGAGATACAGGAACTGTCGATGACAGGCCTCGCTCAGGCCGCCCAAGGGCTACTACTGTAGTGGATGACCGCTACTTACGGATTGCCGCTCGGAGGAACCCTGACAGCAATGCCACCATGTTGAATAATGCGTTTCGTTCAGCCACAGGACGTCGTGTTTCAACTCAAACTGTGCGCAATAGGCTGCATGATGCGCAACTTCACTCCCGACGTCCATGGCGAGGTCCAGCTTTGCAACCCCGACACCATGCAGCGCGGTACAGATGGGCCCAACAACATGCTGAATGGACCCCACGGAATTGGCATCACGTTCTCTTCACCGATGAGTGTCGCATATGCCTTCAACCAGACAATCGTCGGAGACGTGTTTGGAGGCACCCTGGTCAGGCTGAACGTCTTAGACACACTGTCCAGCGAGTGCAGCAAGGTGGTGGTTCCCTGATGTTTTGGGGTGGCATTATGTGGGGCCGACGTACGCCACTGGTGGTCATGGAAGGCTCCGAAACGGCTTTACGATACCTGAATGACATCCTCCGACCCATAGTGCAACCATATCGGCAGAATATTGGAGAGGCATTTGTCTTCATGGACGACAATTCTCGACCTCATCGTGCACATCTTGTGAATGCGTTCCTTCAAGGTAACGACATCGCTCGACTACAGTGGCCAGCATGTTCGCCAGACATGAACCCTATCGAACATGCCTGGGATATGTTGAAAAGGGCTGTTTATGGACGTCTTGACCCACCAACCACTCTGAGAGATTTACGCCGAATTGTCGTTGAGGAGTGGGACAATTTGGACCAACAGTGTCTTGATGAACTTGTGGATAGTATGCCACGGCGAATACAGGCATGCATCAATGCAAGAGGACGTGCTACTGGGTATTAGAGGTAGTGGTGTGTACTGCAATCTGGACCACAAATGCTGAAAGTCTAGCTGTATGATGGTACAACATGCAATGTGTGGGTCTCATGAGCAATAAAACGAGCTGAAATGTTGTTTGTGTTGATCTCTATTCCCTTTGTATTTAACGGTTCCGGAACTCTTGGAACCGAGGTGATGCAAAACTTTTTTTGATGTGTGTAATTAAGCTGAGGAATTGTGTGTTTGTTTATGTGTTTAAGCGCGCTAAACTCTGGAACTTCCAGTCGGATTCAAAAATTCTTTTTGTATATGATAGCCTGATTCAAGACGAAAAGCTGAAGAGTTTGTGTGTTTGTTTATGTGTTTAAACGCACTAATCTCTGGAACCACAAGTCGGATTCGAAAAATTATTTTTGTATACGATAGCCTGATTCAAGAGGAATCGCTTAGGCTAAGTTAAATTTCGGACAGACCACTCCATTTCCCGCATTTAGGCCCTTTTGCACAAATCTACACCGTTTCACCGATCTAATAACTTGACGTACATATGGTCGCTAGGCGACAACGACTAACACAGTATCATGATTGTCAACGCCGCACCATTGATGGACAGGATAACCTGCGTTATTATGATTGTTGCACTAGCATGTATAAATACGGTATAAAGCTCCCAGTTGGTTTGTCTGCTTGTTACTTATACAAATCTACACCGTTTCACCGATCTGAAACAAAATTTGTATACTTACCCTTTGGAACCCTGCGCGTAACACTGTTATATGAAATTTCGGACAGACCACTCCATTTCCTGCATTTAGGCACTTTGGCACAAATCTACACCGTTTCACAGATCTGAACCAAAATATGAATTCTTACCCTTTGGAAACCTACGAGTAACATTGTCTACATGAAATTTCGGACAGACCACTCCATTCCCTACATTTAGGCCCTTTGGCACAAATCTACACCGTTTCACAGATCTGAACCAAAATGTGTATTCTCACCCTTTGGAAACCTACGAGTAACATTGTCTACATGAAATTTCGGACAGACCTCTCCATTCCCTACATTTAGGCCCTTTGGCACAAATCCACACCGTTTCAGCTATCTCAACCAAATTTTACACACTTACCCTTTTGAACCCGACGAGAAACACAGTCTATGTGAAATTTCGGACAGACAACATCATTCCCTGCATTTAGGCCCTTTGGCACAAGTCAACATCGTTTCACCGATCCTATCCAAACTTAACGTACAGCGCCCGAATTTATTTAAGGCTATGGCATTGATTCAGCCAAGATTCGAACTGGGACGCATGAATTTTATGAGTGTGACAATAAAATCTCATAAGTAAAATAAAATCGAATATCAAAGTATTTTATGCTGTAATCAAATATATCATTATTTTCTGAAGCAGTTATAAACAATTATAGAAGGCCCGAGTGGAATTAGAAAACTCTAAAATTGTTTAATTGAATAGAGTGAAATTTATTGAAGGAAGGCAGGCCCACGACAGTGAAAACACAGAGTTTATTTCCGGTTAGACGCGGTGTCGTCACCAGAGAGGGGAGGTAACGGCTTGTGCGCGAGGCGTGAAGAGAAGCTTTGAGCAACGTCACAACTCAAGAGTGGGGACGCAGCAGAGATCACAACGCGGCTTGTGAGAGAAAACCAAGGATTGAATCTGCGCTTATAACAGGGCAGGGTAAGACCGGAAGTTACAAATCTAGTGCATTATTCGAAGAGCACCGTATAGCAAGTGGGAGTGCGAGGCACAGCAGGCTTTGACCAGTAAGGAGACACATCTCCGCCGGCAGGCCAAAGTTGAAGGCCGGACTAATCGAGTGCTTCATTACAGTGAAACAGTATAGCTCGAAACTGAGCACATTTATATAAGCGAGTTCTTCAACAGAACACTTCATCTTTATGACGCGGCTTACAGCACAAGCATACAGCAGATAGATCCTTCTACTACTGCTTATAATACTACGGAATGACTTCGCCTACACAAAAGCATTATACTATATAAACTAAACTTCATATTGAACAGTATTCAAAATGCAGTTCACGGGTTGGCAAAGGGGAAGGCACACTTGCTCAACCATTAGTCAAATGATTGTCATGTTCTAAATTTCACCACGAAGGGAAGTTGACCTACATCGATGGAAGGTGTGAGATCCAGAATGTCTTCACATAATGGATATCGTGGCAAGACATGTCCACGACACTCTGAATTCAAGAACTAGGCTACGCTACGGAATGAGATTCAACTTACATCCAGGAATACTCATAAAGACATTTACTATGAAAGAAGATTCTACCAAGGAACAAGAGATGCGGCCGTGTAGCAGTGTCATGCTTGAAGATTCAAACAACCTGTGGGAACTGGGAAGCAGTTTAGGAGTGAGAAGAGACGCGAGTAGCGAGGTGAACGGCCTGGCCATGACCTCGATACCCCGTTAAATTGCAGCGCACGCCAGCATATGGTTCGTCCGAACAGCTGGGACTTGGAGTGCAGGCAAATATCATTTGCTTGGCCACAGCAGACCAAGCAGAATCATTTTCAACAGTAAGGTAGATGGGCGTCTTTAATACCATGTAGTAGTGTAGTTATGTTCTTTGTTTAATTCAGTGACTGACCAACATATTTTTTCTATAGCTGTAATATTTTCGTGTAGATTATTTAAGTATTAAAATAACGTTTTAGTGCCATTTTCTTGTAAATTTCAGGCAGTTTGACATTTTCATCAGCTAGTTGTCGTTTTTGACATTTAGTAAATTAGGTTGTAAATTCATTATATTCTTATAACTTGCGAAGCGAAACTAAATCTGCTTTATGAGAGTGGTGGAATGCGTAGATAGTCGAAATACGGTATGTTAAGAAGGTTTGTAACTTTGCGAAAGTACAGATTGTTTCGAGAGCTTATGATTTTAATACAAGATTCGAAAGTATTAAAAATTTACTTCATGTAACAATGCTATATTACACTACGTAAATAAGACCATGTAAAAGAAAGTCTTTATAATTAATATGACAAGTTTAATCATTTAATATCATTATTACTTTGTTGAAACAGATAATTGTTAAAAACTATTCTGAATGTCGAGCATTGGAATAAAATACCCAGTTGTTATAATGTTCTAAGAACATTGCTATATGTAAAATAAATCATTAGAGCGTTAACAAATCCAAATAATTTTTGTGATTAAATCTTTTATGAATGGAACCGAGAAACTTCATTGTTAAGAAACATGTATTTGAAATATCGAAATAAATGACAGGATGACATTTTATAAGTCAACCTAGTGTCGGAAATAAGTCAGGATGGACTTAAATAACGTATATTCCTAATTCTGAATTCACAGGACAAGAGGAAATGTTTGTATTTCTATTTAAATATGAATTCGTGCAGACTATACTCAGAAGGTTGCGGTAATGTTACAATGAAATTTAATGTGTGAATTAAAGATGATAAATTTAAGCTACAGGGTGATTAATAAGCTGTACAGAATTATTTGAAGTTTGAATTTGATTGCGGAGCACGAGGAAATAATTATATAAGGAATAGTTTGAAGATTTGTTGTAGTGTGACTTGAAAAATATTCACAGTTGAGGTAAATATGAAATAGAGTTACTTATTTTCATTACATTAGTGTAGAATGCATTGAAATGGATTCAGTATTTGAGGTTCCGTGCGAAAGTTTGACGTAAATGAAATTACGCATTGTTAATAAAGGAGGCATATTAGAGGTGTTTCCTAGATTTGTTCACAGGGAGTGTTAAGTAATTAATTGCTATGAGGCAAGATTCTGTACAGGGTGTTTAATAAGAAAAGTAATTAGTTGTAGACATTTCAAACAGAGGTGTGGAATGATGTGAGATGCCATGCACCTAAATAATATCAACGATTATGTATGTAACTGAGAGTCTTGAAACGAAATTCACCATTATCGGGAGTTATTCAAAGATTGGTGTGAAAATTCTTGAACAGCGCTTAACTTCATCGTTCGGACAATTGTTCTTTTTGATATGTCTAGTATGTTAATACTCTAAAATTATAAAAGGTATGAGTGATGTTGAGATGAGTGATGTATACTCATAGAAGTTGCGAAAAGAATAAAACCTTAGGAGATTTTATTACAGAAGTAAAAGTTTTTGCAGACCACAAATTTGTGTAAATCTGCAAATAATTAACCATTTAAATATTTTCATTATTCTAATTTAGATTTGGAACTACGGCTCACATTAATGAAACGCATTGTATAGACTAGGGAAATGTCTGAAACTACCGTCGTTTCATATTTCACGAATTTTAGTGAAAGTTCAGTGGAGCTTCACATTGTTAAAATATTAATTAAATTCTTATTTTTGTTTGTCATGCAAGATTTATGCATTATTGTACGTGGAGAGAATAAGGGCTCAGTGGAGTGCCGAATTCTCCAATTTATTTATTTATCCGAGTCCAAAACACATAAATATATACATATAAATTACACTAAATTTCATTACTCCAGTGTTCAACTGTTAGAATGGCACAGTCATTAGCTTCTATCAAGTCCTGCATAGCACATGGTTTTGATAACATGCTGCAATTCAGAAGTTGGTCAGGGTCTTGTCTTTCACCACATCCACAAAGTTCTTCAACACTGTATCCCCACTTCATTAAATTGCTTTTGCACCGACTCACACCAGTTCTCAGTCGGTTTAGCGTCTTCCAGGATTCGTATTGTAGGTGGTATCCAGCTGCCGGCTTCTCCTTCATATCCCACGATCCTCCTGGTGATTTTGCTTTCCAAAGTTCAACACAGCGAGCTTCAGCTGAGGAATGAATTGATATTGTTGTTTGGAGGAAGCTCTTTCTTGATTTTAGCCTAGGTGGATGGACATCAAGTCCATACATTGGATGTCTTGGATCTGTTTCTTGCTTTTTCTTCTCTACTTCTGCCGCTATTTGTCTTCTAACTTCTGGAGTCGCTACTCCCATAACCGGAAAGATCTTATCGACAGAAGTTGGACGTAGACAGCCTGTCACAATGCGACCTGTCTCATGGAGGGCAACATCTACTTGGTTGGCATAAGCAGAGTTCCTCCAGACTGGGGCAGCATATTCTGCAGCAGAGAAACTCAGAGCAAGGGACATTGTACGTAGGACACTAGGCTGCGCTCCCCATCTGGTGTTTGTGAGCTTCCGAACGATGTTGTTCCTGGTGCATACCTTCCGTTTGGTGTCCATGCAATGCTGTTTATGGGTTAGCGCGCGATCCAGATTTACTCCTAAGTATTTAGGATGAACACAGTGCTTCAGATTGTGACCTTCCCAGGTGACATTTAGCTGCCTTCTCTCCTTCCTATTGCGCAGGTGAAACGCGCATATTTGGGTTTTCTCTGGGTTGGGTTTCAAGTAGTTATCATTGTAGTAGATGGTTAAGTCTTCAAGAGCAGATATTAGCGTTAACTCTACTTCTTCAAACGTTGATCCTTGAGCAGCAACAGCAGTGTCATCTGCATAGATGAATGCTCTGGTCCTAGTGTTAAATGGCTGGTCGTTAGTGTAGATATTATATAATAATGGAGCTAGAACACTTCCCTGTGGGAGGCCATTCTTTTGGTTCCTCCATCGGCTTTTCTTATCCTTGAGTGTGACAAAAAATCGTCGATTCAGCGACATTATTCTCCAATATTATTTCAGGACAACATGAAGATTGTCGAAATTGTTTTTTTGTTGAAATTATTTGAGGTGTCAAGTAGGACACTATTTTCATTTATTTATGTTAGGGACATAATTGTACTGTCCTTTGTTAATAAATTCAACAAGCACTTTTTAGTCTGCTTGTCACCCATTTTATCTTAACTGACCGCTTACGCATTTGGTAATCGACGTAAATGGTACTACTAGTTCGATACAGGCGCCCCCTATAGTTTAGACCTTATCACCCCTTGAGATCGGCGTTTCTCGATTTGCTATTAATGTAATAGTAGAAGTATGTAACTAGTCTGGTAGTACTATTTTTTATACTCTGTATGATCCACGAATTCCCAATTCTATACATGGCAGGCAACGGTAAGTTATTTTGAGCTGGGTATCCATGATCCTGCAATCCTTACATCTCAGCGGATATAGGTGCTGATTGGAGAATTCGGGCGCATATAGGTGACTATTTTTATGGCGGGCCCTGAACGTGGGGCGTCGAAGGCGTCTAGAGGCGTAGAGAGGCTACGTAGGGCCACGATTATGTCAGTTGGACGTAATTTAGTTGCAATAAGAGAATGCCGATCCCAAATTTGGTGATTGTTGAGATGAATGAGACATCAACAAATTAGTGGAATACTTTACAGTTGTGAGGCATATTTAAAGAACCAGCTAATGACAGTTTGTCAAGTAATATAAATTTAAATTGTAATTTAACGTTGTTTAAAATAAGTTAGGTAGGATTATTAAATGAGGTAATGTCAGTACAGTAAAATGCGGTAAACTTAAGACGTAAACTTAAAGACACTTGGTTTAATAGGTTTAAATAGTATTAATATTATTGATGCATCCCATGCTTGTATAAAATATATATATTGGTCAATTCTGGATATCCACTTGTAGTTGATATAGATGATACTTCCCCTATCTCAAGAAAGAAGAAAATTATGTCGTCGAGTGACATATCCTTTATCAAGGCCATGCTTGAGAACATGAAGGAGGGTCAAAGTGTGTTGACCAAGGACATGGAAGCGTTGCACAATTTAACACATAGCAACAATAAACAAATAAAAACAGAAATTCAAAAATCAGTAGCCACAGTCAAATCAGAGGTTGAGGCAGAACTATAAGTAGCTCAGGCCATAACTAAAGCTAGCATTACCCTTGTCCAAGAAGAGTGTATGAGAACTCAGGATGAAACTAGGAGAGCGCAGGAAAAGGCTAGGGAGGAAGATAGGAAGGAACTAGAAGAGATTAGGTTAGCTCAAGAAAAAGACCAAGAAGAAGCTAGATTAGCACTAGAGAAAGCGCAAGAAGAAATTAGGTTAGCGCTAGAGAAAGCACGAGAAGAAGATAAGAAGGCCCGAGAAGAAGACATATTAGCGCGAAAAGAAGACAGAAAAGCGCAAGAAGAAGCTAACAGAATTAAGGCAGAGATCAGGATAGCGCAGCAAAAAGCCCTAGAAGAAGACAGACTAAATCAGGAAAATGCTCGAGAGGAGGATAGGAAGATCCAAGCCGAAATCAGGGCAGCCCAAGAGATGGTCAGGAAAAACCAAGAAGAGGCGAAGAAAATTCTAGAGAAAGCAGGAAATTCCCAAGAAGAGTTGAAAGTAGCCTTTGACAAAGTTAAAGAAGACATTAATTTCACTAAGACAGAAATAGGCATTCTTTTCTATCAGTAAAGGAGTAAGACAAGGATGTCCTCTCTCCCCAATTTTGTTTAATGCTTTTGGTGAGTTGATGATGGCAGAAGCTTGAGAAGACACATGTTTAGGTGCGAAGATCAATGGAATTCCCATAAGTGTAATTAAGTTCGCAGATGATGAGGCCATTCTAGCTGGTAGCCCATCTACTTTGCAGGCAATGTTGTCAAGAGTTGCATCACGGTGCAGAAATACGGCATGAAAATAAACACCTCAAAGACAAGATGCATGACAGTCTCAAAACTCCCAAAACCTCTTCGAGTAGAGATTAATAACTCGGACATACAACAAGTCAAATCCTTCACTTACCTAGGTCAAAAGATTACAGAGGACGGAAGGTGCACCACTGAAGTTAAATGCCGCATTGCTCAGGCAAAACTAGCTTTTATGCAAAAGAGGAGATTGCTGTGTACCAGTCGGCTTAAGCTTTCCCTCCGAATGAGAATGCTACATGCTTTTGTATGGACAGTTGCGTTGTATGCCTGTGAATCGTGGACACTAAATAAAAATGAAAAGAACCGTCTTGAAGCCTTTGAGATGTGGTGCTATCGTAAGATGATAAATGTGACGAGGAGAGACAGGATATCGAACACAAGGGTTCTCGACACCGTGAACCAACGGAGATCAATCCTACGCACAATCCGTAAACGTCGTCTCGCATGGTGGGGTCACACAATGCGCCACTCCAATTTAATGAGAACTGTGGCAGAAGGGTTCATTGAGGGAAAAAATCCACGAGGAAAACCTAGAAATACCTTCCTTGAACAAATTCTAAACGACACCCAAGCACAGAATTATAATTCAATCATGACGAATAGAAGGACCTAGTGTGAGGACTCCGCCATTTTAGCACGGTAGTTTCTGGTCCCGCCGCTACAAGCACTGTAAGCGATTATGTCCAACACGTGCTGTGTTTCCGTCGAGCCGGGTCGTAGAAAGTGCGCGAGAAGTTACTGTGTGAGATATTTGTGTGAATTAAATTGAATTTTCTTTGCTTTCAGTTCTTAAATTCAGTTCATTTTGTCTTGTGTACATCAGCGTTTTGTGTTTTGTGTACTTCAAACATATTTCTTATGTGGCTTGGTTCATTTAATAGTTCAACATGCCTTATTGTTTTGTACCTGGCTGTAAGTCAGGGTATGGTCGGGTAGTTGACGATATACGATTTTTTTCACCACCGAAGGATACAAATCAATTTGAAAAATGGGCCAGAGCTATTCCACGAAAAGATACGAAGTTAACGCGTAGTAGTAGAATTTGTCAAATTCATTTCTCTGATGATTTGATAGTAAAATCAGATAATTTTATAGTGAATGGTGAAGAAGTGGAAATCTCTCGTGTGTGGTGGAAGTTACGTCCTGGAGCAGTGCCTCATTTTCCCCCTAATTTACCGAAGTAGTGAGAATAAGTCCCGTAAAGCTCCCAACAGGAAAAAGAATCTCGACACCACCAGAAAAAGAAGAAAGAAGATTGAAGATGGGAGTGGAGCAACGAATGAGGCATTAAAAGGTCAGTCCAATGTTGATAAGAATTTGGGTCATTCTAGTGTACTTACTGATGCTGAAAAGACTATAATATTGCTCAAAAGGCGCCTAAAGAATGCTAACCGTAATTTAATTCGCGTTAGATCCCGCCTCAACTCAGCAAAATCGAGAATTAATTTGCTGGAGAAGCAGGTTCGAATTTCACAGGCATTTAATTACAAAGATAACGATTACAGTGGCGGATCCAGGCCTTGCGATGCCCTGGGCGATATGATAAGGTGGGGCCCACAACAATAGAAAAAAAAATATCGAATAAAATGGAAAATAGTTTGGTAATAATAATAATAATAATAATAATAATAATAAAATAAAGAATAGTTACAATATTTTGAATACACTACAGTAGGCCTACATTATTTTAATAATATGAAAGAAACCTTTAAGTCACCTTGAATAAGATTATGTAAACAATGAAATATTAAAATATTACTTTGCGACTTTTTTCCCGGCTGAAGACTTGTATTATTTCACTGAAATCTTAACTTGCTAAACGGTCTCGAGAGGTCATAGCTGCACTGAAGAAAGGAAGATGAATTATAAATTAGTTTGAAAAGTGTACTTAATTAATTAATTAATTAAATGTAGAAAAATCCATGGCGCGGGGCCCCTAGGACCGCGGAGCCCTGGGCGGTCGCCCTCCTCGCCCTCCCCTGGATCCGCCCCTGATAACGAATACCTTAGCAAGAAATGCCAGGAAAAATCTCCCAATGGAATGAGGTACAGCAATGAATTCATTTTAGAGTGTTCATTGTTGAGAATAAAATCACCGAAAGGATCCCGTCATTGTCGGCGACATAATCTCTTGCCTGTGCCTTCAGAAAGTCACTTGAGAAAACTTTGTAAAGGACTTAAGTGCCCTTATGGAGTTAATACGCATCGTATAAATGGTATTTAAGACTATTTTAAGGAAGAAAAGAATGATAATTCACGTTACGGTGTTGTAATTTTCGAAGAAGAGAAGCTAAGAGAAGAAATCGAGTTAAATAGCTTTTCTGATAAAGTAGATGGATTAGTTGATTTAGGTGGACACACACCTGACCTCCAGAAGAACGTACTTGCAAATCACGCTCTAGTGTTCAAGTTCGTACCTTTCGTGCATAATTGGGTGCAGCCAGTTGTTGTTTATGCAAGCAAAAATGCTACTCCAGGGGTTTTTCTCGCAAAAATTCTAATATAGTCTAGGTGATTTTGCAGTTAGAAGAGGCTGGGGCGAGGGTGGCTGGCTTTACTTGTGATGGTAGTCAATCAAATACAAAGGCCAGGAATTCGTTAGGAGTCAGTGGCAAGACAAGCTCTCTACAATCTCACATCCTTAATCCTGCAGATGTTACGAGAAAGATCTGGGCTTTCTCCGACTGTATACTCCAGGAATCTGTGCGTTCCGTAACATGCAATGAAGACCGTAGTTCTTATTTCCGTGAATTATATTTTCCATTGTGCCCTGCCGTGCTATTTTAATTGTAACCGCTAATTACTTTTTAAAAGAGTATTAGTTACAAAGTAATTCGTTTCCCTTAGCACCATCCCTAAGACCAGCTGACCCCGGCAGTGTGGAACTTGCCCACTCTAGCGCTGCCTGGCGAGGCGCGCTTGAACTTCAGGAGTCTCCTCACTTCCTCCTTCTATTCGTCATGATTCAATGCAGGAAGCGGCAAATGACAGGACGATCTGGACATGTTTTTATGGCAACTGACCATTCCTAGGACTGCAAACCAATGATGATGATGAGATCAGACATGATAGGGAAGGTGTTGGAAGCTAAGATAGACGGCAGTAACAATATTATAGAACTAGAAGAAAAACTGCAGGCTAGTATAAAAACAAAGCTGAAAACACACTACACCATGAACATATTTCAGGTTTCCAGGAGAATCTCAAGGAGCAACTTGACAATCTTAATGGCACTGTAGGTGATTTACAGGTCAAGTTGTCCGATCAAAAGAAATTGATCGAAAAAGGTGTCGATGTCGACATAAATACTCCCATTGTTAACGCTGTCAAGGACATGAAGGAGGAGGTCTTGACAGAGAACAAAAAGTCTATGTTAGAAATTCATTCTAAATTTGTAAAGGATGTCAAGGCAATAGAATTAGGTAATAATCTTAATGTTAGTCGTGTCAGGGAAGACTTGTCTTAACGGATAGACGAGTTGCAGACATCGAGCGTTACCACACCCACCGAGATTCTTAATAAAGCAGATTTAGCAAGCCCGAGCACGGTTGATGACATAAACACAGAGTTAGCCGAAGTTTGATCTAGACAGGAGAAGGAGGCAATTGAGTTAGGGCAACAGTTAAAAACGCTCACTATCGGAGACCCTAACATTTTCGTCTACGCTGAGGACAGATTTCTGGGAAAACATCAGGAAAGACCTAGCCAAATTTTTTCAAGAACGAGATGAAAAGTTAAAGGAAGAACTGAATAAACTCGAAGCTAGGGTTGAAAGGAACGAAGAGGATAGAGAGAGCTTGGATAGCCAGCAGCACTCTAGACCCAACGTGACTTTAAATAGATAGCCTTTCCAACGGGAGAATGAGGACTTCGGAGGATCCTACGAACCATTCCAAAGCAGAACTAACCCGAGCATTATCGTGATAAAGGGGAATGACGAGAAGCCAAATAAGTTTAGTGGTGCGGGGAACATCACTGCCGTAGTATTCTTGAGAGACATGCGGTCTTACTTGGAGGATAATCGGATACCTCGTGAACGTCACATGCGGGTAGTAGAAAAATACTTGGACTCTGAAGCGCTGATATGGCATCGTGCAATCAGATACACGTATCAGACATTTGATGAGTTTGCTGTAGCTCTACAGAAGCGATTCTGGAGCAAGGAATTACAGCAATATATTCGAGCGGAGATATACTCCAAAAAGTACGCATACTCTGTTCCAACTAAGTACGCAAGCTTCTTCACGAGTCAATTAGCTCGCTTACAGTATCTCCAACCCCCATTGGCAGAGGGAGATCTTGTACATGCAATATTGTGCCAGTTGCCGACTGAAGTCAGGAGACACCTTATTTCAGCAGACGTGAGGACATTGGAGGGAATGGCTGAGATTCTGAGAAGACTGGACCATACGAGCAATGTATCCAATACCTCAGGAGGAAACCACAACCCAAGGTACAGGAACCAAGAACACAGAGAAATCCATACAGTTCACGTTGATCAGACTCAACTGACTGAGAGTAATAAAGATAGGGTAGGTCCGACTAGAACAAACTTCTATGGACAAAATCGTTACCAGCCTGATTATCGGAGACCTAGAGAAGGGAGACCATACCAAAATATGCGTTGGAATGAGGGACAGCGCAGAAACAGCTACCACCAGCGTAACAACGATTATCGTCAGGACGGTTATTACAGCCGAGATAACCGGACAAATAGCTACGGGTATAGAAGATACCAGAACTGGAACAATAGCAACAACTCCAGACAACCACAGCAACAACAACAGCATAACCAAGGTTGGCGAAACAACGAGAATGTTAGTCGGTATTATGACGACCGGGAACGGGAAAGTCAGCAATACCTGAAGAACCTTAGAAATAAGGAAGAGAGAGACGCCAAGAACAAGAACCAGGGACAACGAGGTCAAGAGCAAGAACCAAAGCCCGGAAATAGTAGAGACAGGAGTAACGAAGACCCAGGCGGGATACAAAAAAACGCCAATTTCCAAACGGAAGTAAGCAAAAGGGAGAACATCACCATACCTGGACACGAAATCACAATTAATGAACTATACCAGGCAACGAATGAAGACATTCTATATGAAAAAGAAGAACCAACGACAGGAAGAGTAGCCAGGCTACCCATCATAGAAATTTTGTCAGAAGGAGAATGTCTGAGAACGCTTCTGGACACAGCCGCTACTGCGTCCACATTATCAGAAAACTGTTTTAACAGATTGAAGGATGGAAATTCTCTAATTGCAATGCCAGTCTCTACAATAAAAATACGGGGTGTCTTTACTGTCAAGACCATGAAGTGCAAAGTTCAGGCATTAATGGAGTTCACAATAAATGAACACAAGTATGAACAGATATGTATCGTTTTTAACAGGTAAGTTTCGATGCAATCCTAGGCTTTGACTTTATAACGAAGACAGGAGCTGTTATCGACCTGCGTAACGGAGTTATAAAGTTTAATGAAAGTCAAAGTCAGATAGAGAACTCGACGGAGGAGTAGAATGGGTGTATTCTAATTGATGAGACTACAGAAGAAAACCTAGTAAAGATTGTAATGGAAATCGAAGCAGAAAACCCGCCTCAATATGGTAAGAAAATCGAAAACCTTGAGGATTATAGAGAGAAATTAGAGAACTTAATTCTTCACTTTACGGACGTTTTCGACGATAAACCTGGCATAATAAAAGGATACAAATATCAAATAAGGCTCACTAATAATACCCCCTTCCAAAAGAGATTATACCCGATACCAGAGAAGTATCAGGCGGAAGTCACCGAGTTGATAAAGGGTATGGAAAAAGACGGCATTATAACGAAACAAGCCACTCCTTATTTAAACCCCATTACAGTAGTTAGGAAGGCAAATGGAAGCCTAAGGTTATGCTTAGATGCCAGAAGCATTAACCTATTACTTCTAAAAGAATATGACAGGCCACCTAAATTAAGGGAACTACTGCGAAAATTTAAAAATAAAACCTGTTTTTCCGTCATAGGCTAGACCGCGGCGTTCTATCGAATAGAACTCACAGAAGACAGCAAATGCTACACAGGGTGCATGTTTAACCAGACCTGTTATGTATATCAAAGGGTACCATTTGGCCTGGTAAATTCAAGTCCAGCACTTATCCGAGCCCTGGACGATAAGTTGAGCGACGAGGTAAAAGAATTTGCCATCTGCTATGTTGACGATATCATAATATCTTCAGAGACGCCAAAACAACACCTTTTGCATCTGAAGAAATTGTTTGAGAATCTTAGAGAGGTCAACATAAAGGTTATTTTCAATAAGTGTCACTTCTTTTAGGAAAAGATTAATTTCCTTGGACACACCATCGATCGATTCGGATATCATCCAAACGAGGAAAAAATTGAAGCAATTCCGAAATTTCCCTTGCCTAAGAAGATTAGGGATATCAGAGCTTTTGCGGGACTTTGACAATTTTTCAGCAGTCACTGCCCTCGATATTCGGAGATCATGGCACCACTCCATGAACTACTGCCAAAAAAAATCGATGGAAGTGAGACACAGCCGCAAAGAACGCCTTCATTCAAGCGAATGAAATGTTGAAGAATATTATCAAACTGGAGTACCCTGATTTTGAACGGTCATTCATAGTAGATACTGACGCATCACGAATTGGTATTAGCGCAGTCTTGTATCAGAAGGATCAAGACGGCAATAACCATTACATTTCATTTAATAGCAGGAAGCTACGCTCTCACGAAATGAACTACTTCACGACGGAGCTAGAAGCTTTAGCCGTCATAAATGTTCTCGAGCAATTGAAAAAGATATCCGGACTGATCACAAAGCATCAGAGTTCATGCTGAAGTCGGATTTGTTGAGCGACCGCATGACCAGATGGACCATGTTTTTGCAGCAATTTGACGCAACCATAGTCCATGTTCCTGGGAAAGACAATCTACTAGCCGATATTCTTTCAAGGAATCCAACAGCTGAGAGCAACATCTGAGTCAATGTAGTCCAGACTGATGCTGAAGACCAGAAAACGTTGGATAAATTGAGGAGAATTCCGTTATTTCAAAGAAAACATGCACCTTTGAGGAATATATATCGATTCTTGACAGGAAGAATGACTATGCGACATGCGTTGTACTTTGAAACGAGGAAGGGAGCCACTCACTTTGTGCTTGCAGGTGAAATCATATGCAAGCATGTAGATGCCGGACACACAAAGGTGAGAATCGTTATTCCACCAGAGCTTATAGTGCCACTAATATGGTTAGTGCATAAGAGCATAGGTCACGGAGGAGAAGATAAAACCTATTATACCACGCAAGAAGCTTGCCACAGTGGGTGAGTGGATATCGTGTCGGTCTACTAACCCCAAGATTGCAGGTTCGCTACTGAAAGACGCCAAAAATACGATACGCATGTCATACGATGTTGGCATGTCAAAGAACCCATTTGAATTCAGTAGGCCGAGTTCATAATGGCAAAATTAATCTCGGGAGTTTCCGCCAACACAAAGTTCCTCATTTCCCTATTAGAAAGCGCTATAGTGTTCAAGGAGGTTAGATATCTAACATCTAACCTCCTTGACTTTCATAGTCAAGGAACAACAAAATTCGACAAGCTGGCTACCCTCTGGGTGTCAAATAGTAAAGTTTGCACCAGGCACCCGAGGCCATACGATATTATTATTATTATACCACGCAAGAAACGTTTTATTGGATAAACATGCGAGAGTCGATAACCATAGTAGTCAGATCTTGCGAATTATGTCAGAAGAACAAATACAATTCTGAACTACTAAAGGAGCACCTAAGGCTATAATTCCAACAAGACCGCTGGAATAATTCTGTCAGGATATTTTTGGACCTGCACCTAAGAGTGATCGAGGCAACCAGTACGTGCTAGTCACGATGGATGTTTTCTTCATGATTGTGATGCTTAATCCCATGCAGAAAGCCACAACGAAGACAGTTTTATATCACTTAGAGCGGAACATTATTCCGAAGATAGGAAGGCCAGAAAGACTTTTGACAGATCACGGAACGCAGTTCACTTTCGCAGATTTTCAAGGAGCTATGGATAGACTGGATATTATCCATCGTAGTCCAGAGACAAATCCAACTGAACGAATTATGATTGAATTTTCCAAGTACATACGTCTGTACAGTGCTGATAACCATGCAAATTGGGTGAAGATTGTACCCCTAGTTGAATTTTGCATCAACAATACACGTCACGAAAGTACGAATGAAATTCCGGTTATGCTACACTTCGATGAGAAACCTATTTGACCGTGGAACGGAATATTCAACATTCCGGAAGATAACGAACCAACGTTCGACCTAAGAATAGATTCAGCGCGAGAGCAGTTAAACAAAGCGGCTGAGAAGAGATTGAAGCGATCCCAAGGGAAGAGATTCAGCGGCCCACTAAGAGTAGGAGACCTAGTCTTAGTGAGGATTCCCGAGAAGGCTGATGTACTAAAGAAGGTGTATAAAAAATTCTCAAGCCAATTTAGGGGACTGTTTAAAGTAGCAAGAGTAGCAAGGAATAATTGCTATTTAATTGCGAGGATTGAGGATAACAGATCCATAGGAAAATTAAATGACTCCAAGTTGAAGAGATTTTATCCCAAGATACGGTAAAGAAATAAATTCAGTCCCAAAAGTAATGAAGAAACGAGGTTAAAGAAAGTACAGGCTATACTTTTCTTTAATTGGCGAAGGGGAATTGCGCCCGAATTTAATTAAAGCTATGGCATTGATTCAGCCAAGATTCGAACTGGGACGCATGAATTTTATGAGTGTGACAATAAAATCTCATAAATAAAACAAAATCTAATATCAAAGTACGAAGTACGTCGAGAAAGTAAGTTCCGTTTGGTAATAACATTAAATTGTGTACAGATACAGAAAAAATATTTATTGCACAAAATTCTACAACCCTTAAACTACTTTTCCACATAACTGCCGAAATGTTGCAGGCATTTGTCGTAGCGTGGCACGAGTTTTTGTATACCTTCTTCATGGACGTGTGCCGCCTGTGTCTCCAACTAGTTGTACGTTCCGCAGCAGCGCAGTTCCGCATATGCGCGGTAGACGCTCTGTATCAAGGAGAAGAAACGTGCGCCATTTGGAGAGCGCTGTCAGCCACGTACGCGTTGTTGTGCATGTTTCCTCGTACAATGTCGGTGTTGATTGAAAATCCCGCCGCTTGTGAAATCAGATCTGTGATTCGTTTTCTGAATGCTAGGAAAGTGAAACCAATTGAAATTTATCGGCAAATTTGCGAAGTGTATGGGCAAAATGCGATGAGTGATTCAATGGTGAGAAGATGGGTCCGACAGTTCAATGAAGGACGTAGTGAAGTGCACGATGAAGAACGAAGTGGGCGTCCATCTTTGGTAACAGAAGAACTGGTTCACGCGATTGATGACAAGATCCGGGAAAACCGCAGGTTTACAATTAGTGCTCTCGCTAAGGAATTTCCCCAAATCTCACGATCACTAATTCATGAAATTGTTACCGAAAAACTCAACTTTCGTAAACTTTGCCGACGTTGGGTACCAAAGATTCTTACGGAGCAACACAAAACAAAACGGATGGGTAGTGCACTTCAGTTTTGGACCCGTTACAATGAAGGCGGCGAAGAATTTCTGACACAGATAGTCACAGGAGATGAAACTTGGGTTTCTTACGACACCCCTGAAAGTAAGCGGCAATCAATGGAATGGAGGCGCACTTCATCCCCAGCAAAGGTTAAGCCGAAACAAATCTTGACACCTCGGAATATGATGTGCACAGTGTTCTGGGACTGGAAAGGCATCTTACTCATTGATTTCTTACCGCGTGGTCAAACAATCAACGCAGATGCTTACTGCGAGACACATAGGAAATTGCGCCGCGCAATACAGAATAAGCGCCGATAGTTGCTGTCAAAAGGTGTTGTTTTTCTTCACGACAACGCACGACCACACACTGCAAATGTGACCAAAAACCTCCTACAGGGATTTGGCTGGGACGTGTTTGACCACCGTCCGTACAGCCCTGACATCGCTCCTAGCTACTTTTATCTGTTCACACATCTCAAGTCTTTCCTTGGCGGTCAACACTTCAACAATGACGACGAGCTGAAAGAAGATGTTTCCAACTGGTTGAAGATACAGGCGGCAAATTTCTATGTAGAAGGTATCCAAAAACTTGTGCCACGCTATGACAAATGCCTGCAAAATTTCGGCAGTTATGTGGAAAAGTAGTTTAAGAGGTGTAGAATGTTGTGCAATAAATATTTTTTCTGTATCTGTACACAATTTAATTTTATTACCAAACGGAACTTAATTTCTGGACGTGCCTGGTATTTTATACAGTAATCAAGTATATCACTATTTTCTGAAGCAGTTATAAACAATTATAGAAGGGCAGAGTGGAATTAGAAAACTTTAAAATTGTTTAAATAAATAGAGTGAAATTTATTGAAGGAAGACAGGCCCACGACAATGAAAACACGGAGTTTATTTCCGGTTAGACGCGGTGTCGTCAGCAGAGAGGGGAGGTAACGGCACGTGCGCGACGCGTGAGGAGAAGCTTTGAGCAACGTCACAACTCAAGAGTGGGGACGCAGCGGGAATTACAACGCAGCTTGTGGGAGCAAACCAAGAATTGATTCTCTGCTTAGAACAGGTCGGGGTAAGAACGGAAGTTACAAATCTAGTGCTTTATTAGAAACGCACCGTATAACAAGTGGGAGTGCGAGGCACAGCAGGCTTTGACCAGTAAGGAGACACATCTCCGCCGGCAGGCCAAAGTTGAAGGCCAGACTAATCGAGCGCTTCATTACAGTGAAAAAGTATAGCTCGAAACTGAGCACATTTATATAAGCGCGTTCTTCAACAGAACATGATGATGATGTTGATAATTGTTGTTTTAAGGGGCCTAACATCTAGGTTATCGGCCCCTGATTCAACAGAACACATCATCTTTATAACGCGGCTTACAGCACAAGCATACAGCAGACATATCATTCTACTACTGCTTATAATACTACGGAAAGACTTCGCCTATGCAAAAGCATTATACTATATAAACTATATTTCATATTAAACAGTATTCAAAATGCAGTTCACAGGTTGGCGAAGGGGAAGGCACACTTGCTCAACCATTAGTCAAGTGATTGTCATGCTCTAAATTTAATCATGAAGGGAAGTTGACCTACATCGATGAAAGGTGTGAGATCCAGAATGTCTTCACATAATGGATATCGTGGCAAGACATGCCCACGACACTCTCAATTCAAGAACTAGGCTACGCTACGGAATGATATTCCACTTACATCCAGGAATAGTCATAAAGACATTTACTATGAAAGAAGATTCTACCAAGGCACAACAGATGCGGCCGTGTAGCATTGTAATGCTTGAAGATTCAAACAACCAGCGGGAACTGGGAAGCAGTTTATGAGTGAGGCGAGACGCGAGTAGCGAGGTGAACGGCATGGCCATGTCCTCGATACCCCGTTACATCACAGTAGCGCACGCTAGAATAAGGTTCGTCCGAACAGCTGGGACTTGGAGCCCAGGCAAATCTCATTTGCTTGGCCAGAGCAGACCAAGCAGAATCTTTTTCAACAATAAGGTAGATGAGCGTCTTTAATACTATGTAGTAATGTAGTTATGTTCTGTGTTTAATTCAGTGATTGACCGACATATTTTTTCTATAGGTGTAATATTCTTGTCTAGTTTAATTAAGTATTAAATTCACGTTTTATTGCCATTTTCTTGTAAATTTCAGTCAGTTTGACATTTTCGTCAGCGAGTTGTCGTTTTTGACATTTAGTAAATTAAATTGTAAATTCATTATATTCTTATAAATTGAAAAGCGAAACTAAATCTGTTTTATGAGAGTGATGGAATGCGTCGATAGTCGAAATACAGTATGTTAAAAAAGTTGGTAACTTTGCAAAAGTACAGAATGTTTCGAAAGCTTATGGTGTTAATACAAGCTTCGAAAGTATTAAAAATTTACTTCATGTAACAATGCTATATTACACTACGTAAATAAGACCATGTAAAAGAAAGACTTTATAATTCAAATGACAAGTTTAATCATTTAATGTCATTATTACTTTGTTGAAACAGATAGTTGTTGAAAACTATTCTGAATGTCGAGCATTGGAATAAAATATATCCAGTTGTTATAATGTTCTAAGAACGTTGATATATGTAAAAATAATTCATTAGAGCGTTAACTAATCCAAATAATTTTTGTGATTAAATCTTTTATGAATGGAACCGAGAAACGTCATTGTTAAGAAACATGTATTTAAAATATCGAAAGAAATGACAGGATGACATTTTATAAGTCAACCTAGTGTCGGAAATAAGTCAGGATGAACTTAAATAAATTATATTCCTAATTCTGAATTCACAGGACGAGAGGAAATGTTTGTATTTCTATTTAAATTTGAATTCGTGCAGACTATACTCAGAAGGTTGCGGTAATGTTACAACGAAATTTAATGTGTGAATTAAAGATGATATATTAAAGCTACAGGGTGATTAAGAAGCTGTACAGAATTATTTGAAGTTTGAATTTGATTGCGGAGCAAGAGGAAATAATTGTATAAGGAATAGTTTGAAGATTTGTTGTAGTGTACTTGAAAAATATCCACAGTTGAGGTGAATATGAAATAGAGTTACTGATTTTCATTGCATTAGTGTAGAATGCATTGAAATGGATTTAGTATTTGAGATTCCGTGCGAAAGTTTGGCGTAAATGAAATTACGCATTGTTAATAAAAGAGGCATAATAGAGATGTTTCCTAAATTTATTCACAGGGACTGTGAGGTTATTAATTGCTTTGAGGCAAGATTCTGTACAGGGTGTTTAATAAGAAAAAATTCTTTGTAGAAATTTCAAACGGAGGTGTGGAATGATGTTAGATGCCATGCACCTAATTATTATCAACGATTATGTATGTAACTGAGAGTCTTGAAACGAAATTCACCTTTATCGGGAGTTATTCAAAGATTGGTGTGAAAATTCTTGAACAGCGCTTAGCTTCATCGTTCGGCACAAATGTTATTTTTGATATGTCTAGTATGTTAATACTTCACAATTTTAAAAGGTATGAGTGATGTTGAGATGAGTGATGCATACTCATAGAAGTTGCGAAAAGAATAAAACCTGGGGAGATTTTATTAGAGAAGTAAAAGTTTCTGCAGACCACAAATTTCTGTAAATCTGCAAATAATTAACCATTTAAATATTTTCATTATTCTAATTTAGATTTGGAACTACGGTTCACATTAATGAAACGCATTGTATAGACTAGGGAAATGTCTGAAACTACCGTCGATTCATATTTCACGAATTTTAGTGAAAGTTCAGTGGAGCTTCACACTGTTAAAATATTAATTAAATTCTTATTTTTGTTTGCCATGCAAGATTTGTGCATTATTCTACGTGGAGAGAATAAAGGCTCAGTGGAGTGCCGAATTCTCCAATATTATTTCAGGACAACATGAAGATTGTCGAAATTTATTTTTTTGACATTATTTGAGGTGTCAAATAGGACACTATTTTCATTTATTTATGTTAGGGACATAATTGTATTGTCCTTTGTTAATAAATTCAACAAGCACTTTTTAGTCTGCTTGTCACCCATTTTATCTTAACTGACCGCTTACTCATTTGGTAATCGACGCAAATGGTACTACTAGTTAGATACGGGCGCCCCTATAGTTTAGACCGTATCACCCCTCGAGATCGGAGTTTCTCGATATGCTATTAATGTAAATAATAGTAGAAGTATGTAACTAGTCTGGTAGTACTATTTTTTATACTCTGTATGATCCACGAATTCCCAATTCTATACCTAGCAGGCAACTGTAAGATATTTTGAGCTGGGTATCCATGATCCTGCAATCCTTACATCTCAGCGGATATAGGTGCTGATTGGAGAATTCGGGCGCAGTACGTACCCTTTGGAACACTGCGGGTAACACTTTCCACTTGATATTTTGAACAACTCTCTCAATTCCCTGCATTTAGAACAACAGACAAAAAACATGAAAACTACGTTATAAGGTCCTAGAACCATTCATGTCCGTATAGTGTAACTGTAAGAATATTGTAATAAGTCAATTGTTGGCTAGCAATGCGAGCTGCATCACGTCACCCCTACCAGAATTGTGAAAATAGTTACAACTTGCGCTACTTATAAATTGGAGTCACTCTGAGTAATTATTGCAAGAAGATTTCTTAGGCCCCGTAAAACAGTTATCATCATGAAAATAGTGTGTCTCTGTATAAGTGCGATGGTGTTGGTGCAGTACATAGAGGTAATCAGCTGCAATAAGCGTTGGTGCTTTCAAATTTACTTTCATTTATTCAGATCCTTATCCTTGAGCGGTATGTGGCGATAAATGACACTATTGCTACCACAGGTGTGGTGTATTCTTTGAATACACGGTACCTGTGATATAATTTTTATTGCTCCTTGCATGTTCATTTCTTCCTTTTTCTTTGTCAAACACCAACAGTGATCTTTTGTTTTCTCCTTGCTAGGCAAATCTCTTATGTCTTCGTAAGTCTGTTCTAGATATATAACTTCTGTGACCCACCTAGCGTCATCTCGCAGCGAATCTCTGAAGCTCCTCAATTCTTCCTGGTGCTAGAGGACTTACTTATCCATTTGGCCACCAGATCCTGTTACCATCGCCAGCTATTTTCTCCTTGAGCAAGAGGACTACGTCCACTTCTTTACTCACCATGCTGCGCTAGTATCAACTGTTATCAACTCTTTGAAGACCAGCTCAGCAAGAGATCATTTTTTTGTTTTAAAGTTGGCATTGCTTATATGTTCTCCTTTTGTCTCCTACCCCCCATTTTTTTCCCTTTCCTCGGTCCCTCCGTGCTCCGTTGAGCAGCTCTCACTTCTCAGTCGGCAGTTGACTCGATCAGTCAAAGCTCCACTCGAGCTAGCCTCCTCAAACCAAGAGGCATACTCTCTTCTACGCCATGTTGGCAAAGTAATTATCGTCATACAGAACTTCGCCTTCAACATGAAATCAAGATAAATACCATTTTAAAAGTTTTAACCTCATCTTCATGGTTTTAACTTCCACGTGCTTTTAATGATACTTTTATAGACAGTGTGAAAGTATTTATTTTGGGGCAAAAAACATTCTTCGTGGGATTTGCCATGTTGAGCTTTCGCTTGTATAAGCCAACCTTACTAAAAAAGAGCTTTTCTTAAGCTATTCAAATGAGAAATCCTCTCGCTACGTGGGATATTATCTAATATCCGCTGTCTATAATTATAAAGCTAGTTCCTCCGTTGGATTTTCTCAACCCCATTTTCTGCTAAGGTCGTTCTGGAACCTTCGAGATCTTGTACTCTATCTGCGAGTCTTGCCGTCAAGTATTGTCCACGCACTTGTGAAAATACTAGTAAAAATGAGGAATCTTCCTTAAATTACTGCAATAGCGAACTTTCTTCCCCCGTTGGAACATTCTATGGCGCATTTAATTGTAAATCACAACTTTTTCAAGAAATAGACTCTCACCTATAATAGTGCAATCAGTTATTTCCATAATTGCAATAACTTTCTTTCTCATAAACTTCAGTGTTTCTATAGTGAACTTTGCATCCATCTTTATAGACTACAGTGATAATCAGTGCTTGCTCCACGTTTCTACCGCGTCGCGATCGTCCGGTTATATTAAATACGGCCATGAACATTTTTCCTCCATCCCTATTTCTCTTTCCTAAACCTCTTACTAACAATCTGTAATAAACTTTAAATTCAGGTCTGTTTCAATAAGGTGTCACTCTGTGAAGTGCCCTTCCATTTTGCTTGTTTATCATTAAGTAATTGCTGTATAATTACGTGTTTTATACACGTTTCAAACTTACATTGTTTCTCCCTTCAAATCAGGGAAAACAATTCTTTCAACTCTTGTGTGAGTTATTTTTTAGGTCTCACTAAATGGAAACTGCCCCATTTGGCTCGTGATTCCTATCTAAAATATAGGAGGTCGAGAACCTTCCTTTTGATTATCTCTTCAGGTTTCACAGTAAGTGACCTGCCCCCTTTTGTATAATTCTCATAAAGTAATTCTGTTTAAATATAAGAAGTTGTAGGAACTTCTATTTTATTCTTTATGTTTTCCTTATTGTTATTTTCGAAGTTGTTATTCTCTCTAGAATATTCGTTCAGAAATTTCCTATAGTACACTCCTTGTACTCAATTTAATGTTTAAACTTTAATAATTTCATTGCCTTTTTAAAAATCTTACCAAGATTTTAGTACCAGGTTTAAAACCTTAAAAATTATTATTTACCTGGAGCAATTTCTACATGTTGTCTGAGGTCTGCGACCCCAAATTGTTAATAAGATTGAAACATATTTAATTGTTAAAGATATCAACTTCCTCTAATTTGTTAAATAAATTAAGAGTTTCTTTTTTGCTTTTTCATTTTTCTAATACAACGGGTAAGCAAGATCCTGTCCTCCTTGGCTCTCCCTACTTGATGCTATTAAAACCATTAATAGGTAGGGCTTTCACCACTCGTTGCATTTGAGCAAGAACTCTTAGCAGTAACCTCACTAAAGATTCTTTTAGCTTTAATAGCTAATTCTAATTGGCCAGTAAGGCAAGTAAAGCTCGCTACGCCAGCTACCTGCTTGTGGAGATCCTCTCCGAAAACTTATGGTCAGTTTTCAAAAGGATAAGTGTTTCTTTTTGTCTAAACTTTTAGCCGGCTTCTCGCCGAGTAAAAGCTTAGCCATTTCTAAATGCAACCATTGGCATATTCAACAAAATTACTCTCCAGGTTATAATTTTTCATCGCTATCCTTCCTGGAAGCACTGGGTCGCTTTTCTCAGGAACTCTATAATTTCGAAAATTGGAAATACCAAACTTGATTTAAATTATTGGCATTCTTCGAATTATTTCGCAAAACGAATTCCTTTGAAAAGCCTTGCAACAAATTTGTTCCTCTCAGTCTTGCCAGACCATCACTCTTCCCTATAGTAGTTTTATATATGCTTGAGAGGGATTATACGAAAGCCACTCTGTTGCAAACCGCCCAAGTTCTATCTGTGTTTCTCGTAAGCTTAGACCAAGTCCTTGCTCATTTTAGGTATCCGAAAGCGGATTTTCGGTGGCAACCGCTTCTAAGTGTGTTTAAATGTAAACTTATAACTTTTGTGGGACTCTCCTCCTATTTTTCTATCCTTCTTTTCCAATCCCAAATCTACTTCCTTCTCTTAATCATCTTCCCTTGGTGGGTGGGTTATTCCTCAGCCAATAAACTACCCAAGGTGCTCGGGACAGCCGAAGTTTTCCAAAGTGCTCTGATTATTTTCCTATGGCACTATGTGACAATAGACGACACTATTGATCTCTACTTTTCTAACAACCAATGAGATATAGGCCCTAGGCAGCGTCTTTTATGTCACATACTCGTCTTTCTAATCGTATTTTTCAATTGGATTGTAAATTACATGTGTCAGTACTGTAGTTAGTAAATAGCCGTTTCCCTATTCATTATTGTCATTATCATTACGGGAAAATGACCTGAATGTTACGTCCATTATACTGTACTACTTGTCACCTCCACCACCACCACAAAAAGTTATGTTTTTAAAATATATATTTTTCTGTTAATTTAAGTATTAAGTGCCAGTTCTGTAGTAGTATTCATTATCATCCATAAAACAAACAGATGCACCGGGCGAAGCCGGGGACTATTGCTAGTATTGAATAAAGGTGTTGATCCGCGTCCAGTATGTACATGGGGAACGTTATGGCTGTTACTGGTCCTTCATCTGCTCTACTGTAAGTATATGGAATGTTGGGCGTGCTTCATAACTCGAGTGCAGGCATTATACTTGTATTTCTCTCACTCATTCCAGAGGAATATTATACAAATACATACATATATTATATTATACGAATATTATACATATTCTTTTCCGATAACCGGGTGCCCTGAAGCGTGACGCTTGAGAAGGGGTGAGGTGATGGACAAAATTTCTTTTTCAAGACCCTCTTTATTTTCGTGTTTCTACTGTTACTCTACACTCTCTCTGGTTGGCATAGATTAATGTTACCAGACTAGACATATGTTACTGGTTGATAGGCTTCATAATCCATGATATCTTCCCCACCCTGGTCTATCTCCTAGGGAATGACCAGCTGCACTGGACGAGTTCATATAGTCCCTTTGAGTCCTTGAGAATTGCAGTTCTCGTCACTCCTTCTCTCCCAGCTCGGAGCTCCGCTATGCGGACCTTCCACCACCTGTGTCGGGGTAGGCTGTCTTCTTGCAGGAGCGCTACGTCTCCAACTCGCAGTTGCGGAATGTTGCCTCGAGGATGTCGGACTTCATGAAGGCTCCTCAGCTCCATGAGGTATTCCTCAGTCCAGCGCTTCACGAAGTCGTCAGTGATCTTTTGTCGGGCAGTAAACTCCTTTGTCAGGTTCGTTCTTAACGTTGGATCTGGTCCAGTTGGTAGGGCAGTTAGACTTTGTCCGGTCAAGAAGTGGGCGGGAGTCAGAGCTTCTGCTCCGTCTTCCTTTGGAGTGATGGGTCCTGAGTTGATGGCAGCTTCAATATTGTCAATGTCTTGCCTAACATCTTCCTTAGGCATCGTTTTGTAGTGCTAACCATCCTCTCCCACCGTCCTCCCCACCAAGCCGCCCGTGGAGCAATGAATCGCCATTTGACGGAATGCTGTGCTAGGTACTGATGGACGGACGATCCGGTGAGGTGTTGCCATAGGAAAGACAATTCTTTGTTAGTAGCGTGGAATGTCCTGGCGTTATCCGTATAAATTATGTGTGGCAACCCTCGTCTTCCTGCAAACCATTGTAATGCGAGGAGAAATGTTTCAGTAGTCATATCTGAAAATAATTCCAGGTGCAAGACTCTTGTAGATGCACACGTGAAGAGAGCAATGTAGCTTTTCTTCGATTCTCTCCCCACCTTGTTATATAAAGGGCCTGCAAAATCAATCCCAGTCACTCTAAAGGGTTCCAAGGGCTTCACACGGTCGGGTGGCAAGGGTGCTTCAGTAGCCCGGCCAAAGTGGTTGTGTGCCATTTTACAAGGCAGACAAGTGCGTAGAACTTTCTTTATGGTTTGCCGGGCTCGAAGAATTCAGTACTCTGATCGTAGCTCTGACAGTATTATCCGTACACCTAAGTAATGGAGCTTGATGTTGGCCTGCGTTATTAGAAGTCGCGTGAAAGTGAGCAGAGGTGCTATAGTCCCGTGTTGATTTCACATATATAACTGCTCCGTATGCCCTTTCAGAGGCATCACAGAATACGTGCACATGTGATTCGTGACTTGTCTTCCCTACGCCGATCCATCTGACATGTGTACAGATAACAATAAGTGAAGTTTGGTAAGCCAAGAGTGCCGATTCTTAGCTATATCTGGAGGGATTAACTCGTCCCTAGTCAATCTTCTTAGCCAGGTATCCTGAAAGATTAATTTGGCAACAATTCCCACTGGTGGTGTATTTCACGGAATACACCTTTAGAGTTAGCAGTCACTGCTCTTTGCTTTCTTTTTCATTAGCTTTTTATTTCCCTTCTCGCAGACACCAACAACGACCTTTCATCTATTCCCATTTCTTTGAATATGTGTTTATTTTGTTTTAAAGTCTGTTTCAGTTGTGTACCCCCTGTAACTTATGAACGGCGCTCCACGCGGTAATCCGTTGAAGCTATGAACTCCGCAACTTCAAGAATGGTTTCAACCCATGCAAACAGATGTCGTACTTATCGTTATCTGCAATCTCCATGAAGACTCTATTCTATGAATAAAAATCTCATTATATAGAATGTTTTAATTTTGTTATGTTATCTACTCTGTATTTATTTCTTTGTCTCTCCCCGCTTCCCTTCGTCAATCTGGCTATCTGTGTGTTCAAGTTTCTCACTCACTACTTTCTGGTCGCCTAGGTGAAAATTTCAGTCCTCTGCAGGAGCACACCTCCTTTGCTCATGTGGGGATTCAAACAGACGCCATGTCTTAAAGTTTGGTTTAACGGCAGCAGGTAGCATCAACTCTACAATGAAAGTTAAGTAACCACCTACAGATTTTGGACGATGTTTTAAAGGGGTTTTAATCTAATCAAGAAATTTTAATGAATTTTTAGGTAGTATTTGAATTTCGCAATATTGTGCTACATTTTGCAAACTTTGCATCTGCCCTTCGTGGGAATTGTCATGCTTAAGCCAACTAGGCTCTACACTAAAGTCATGAAATCTAGCATTTCTTGTACGAAATAAAGGGGATACCTTCCCTGCATCGAGGGATTTCTGCCAAATTTATAGCTGTCTAAAACACAACTTTTCTTCCTACGAGGGATCTCTGCTTGCCATATGAAACTGTACCTACAGTCCTGGAATTTTACATTCGCAATAGACTCTAAACTGTGAAGAACTATACTCAACAACGTCAAAATTACTGCCAACTCTAAGTTAAATTGAACAATAAAACCGCAATAGTGATATTTTTCTCATGTTCTACAAACTTTTCAGTGCTTCGAAAGTGAATATCTTCCGCGTCGCGAATCGCTCGAACAAGTAAAATCAGCCAGGACTTTGATTTCCCATTTCCTATACTCCCAATTTCCTTTACTAACAATTTGGTTAATTTAAACTAGTTTCTTGTAACTGAATGAGGCTTAGCCTATAGTTAGGCTCCCTCCCATATTTTCAGGTTTCTCATTTATCATTACTGCTTAAATAATCTATGTGGTTATAAACCAACATTTTAATACGCATTTGTTCCTGCTGCATCCAGGAAGTTATAATTTCCCAAATTGTTAAACGCTTGTATCTAATCTCTTGTAATCCAGGCTTCGCTACGCGACCTGCCCCTTTTGAATTTTGCATCTAATATTGTCTGCATAAATAATCAAGTGGTTATAAATCCACCTCTTAATCCCTTTTTAGCCTATTTTCGTTAAAAAAAATAGGCTTATGAGATCACCTTTTGTCCGTGTGTCTGTGTGTGAGTGTGATGTGTGTCCCCCTATTAACTTCTAAACGGCTGGAGCGATTTCAATGAAACTCGGTAAGTTCAAAGTACCATTCTGGGTGACCTCGACCGTGCCCTTAAAATTTTATTGTGTCTCACCAATCCAACATGGCGGCTGTGCGAAATTTCTCACCAGCATTCAGTATCTCCAAAACTATTACCGATATCATCCTGAAATTGTGTACGGTGATATGAGGCACTACTAGAATTTTGCTTATGAGACTTTCAAAAACCTGGTAACTACAAAACCAACATGGCGGCCAAGAGAAGTTGAGACTTTTAGATATACTTTTCTCGTGATTTAACCATCCAAACGTAATGAAACTTGGTACAGCAAATGTGTATACACATTGTAATGCACTGGCGTCTAATTTAGTTCAATTGTTTACATAACCTCAAAATGGCGGCTGTGCGAGATATTTCACTGGCATTCCATATCTCCGAAACTATTGCAGATATTACCCTGAAATTTTGTACGCTAATAAAGGGCACTGGTACAAGTTTATCTATGTAACTTTCATAAACCTGCAAAGTAAAAAACTAACATGGCGGGAAAGCGAATTTGAAACATTTTAATAGACTTTTCTTGTGATTTAACTCTCTGAACGCGGTGAAATGTGGTACAGTAAATAATTATACTTATTGTAATTCACTGGCATCTAATTTAGTCCAATTGTTGACATAACCTCAAGATGGCGGCTGGGCGAAATTTTAAAATTAAGTTTTTATTTCTTGAGTCGTAAACATGCGATCGAAATAAAAGTTTGAGTAATGAACCTACGCAATAACTTTCCTTTAATGGTACATAACTCTATGGCCTATACATATAACAATCCAAAATGGCGAGCAACGGAAATATTTAGATGGTTCACAATATCTACGAATCTATCACAACCTTCAAATTTAAATTTTGTATGTTGATAGAGGCAATTAACATGAGTAGGATATATGAAAATAGGCTGTATAGTTCTTCACTGAACTACTTGTTTTTCTTCTCCTGCAGTGCCCAGGATTTTAAAATTATTTGTCCATAGCCTTTTCGTTTACTACAAAGGCATTGTTATAAAATATTGGTATTCTGCCTAATCAATTTAAAGCAACATTTATATATTTCTAAAAGAAATATTTACCCAATTTGTAAACTTTGTTATGTTTTATATTGACAGCGAATGCTGGGTAGATTATTGGCTGAGGAATAACCTAACCACCAAGGGAAGATGATAAAGAAAAGGAGGTGGGTTTCGGACTGGAGAAAAAGGATGGAAAAATAGGAGGAGAGTCCCACAAAGTTATAAGTTTAACTTTAAATGCACTCAGAGGCAGTTTCCACTGCAAATCCGCTCTTTGATACCTAAAGTGGGTAAGGACCTGGTCGAAGCTAACGGGAAACGCAGCTAGGACTTGGGCGGTTTGCAAGAGAATGGCTTTAGTGTATTCCCTCTCAAGCATGCATATGCCTACTATGGGGAAGGGTGATGGTCTGGCAAGACAGAGAATAACAGACCTATTGTATGTCTGTTCAAAGGAGTTCGTTTTGAACCAATAATTCGAGGAATGCCAATAATTTGAATTGATTTTGATATTTCCAGTTTTCGAAGTTGCAGAGTTACTACCAAGCGACCAAGTGCTTCCAAGAAGGATAGCGATAAAAGAATTATGCGTTTGGGAATAATTTTGGTGAGTGCACCAATAGTTGCATTTGGAAATGGCTAAGCTTTTACCCAGCAAAGAGCCGACTAAAAGTTTAGGCAAAGAGAAAAACTTATCTTTTGGAAAACCAACCATAAGATTTTGGAGAGGATCTCCACAAGCAGGAAGCTGGCGTAGCGAGCTGTACTTGCCTTACTGGCCAGTTAGAATTAGCTATTAAAGCTAAGAGAAACTTTAACGAGATAACCACTAAGAGTTTTTGCTCAAATGCAACGAGTGGTGGAAGCTCTATCAATAGATTTAATGGCATTGGGTAGGAAGAGTCAAAGAAGACAGAATCTTGCCTAACTGTTGTACTAGAAAAATGAAAAAAGCGAAAAGAAACGCTTAATTTATTTAACAATTCAAAAGCAGTTGATACCTTTAACAAATATATATTTTCAATTTGGTTAACAAATTTGGGGTCACAGACCTCAGAAAACAATAACGTTTGCGCCAGGCAATTAACAATTTATTAGGTTTCAAACCTTTATATGTATTAAAATCTTTGTAAGATTTAAAAAAAGACAAATGAAGTGATTAAAGTTAGACATTAAATCGAGTACAAGGAGTGTACTTTAAGAAATTTCCAAGTACCTATCTTAGAAAAAGTTACAACTTCGAAAATAACAAAAAAGAAAGCAGGTAGAATGAAAGAGAAGTTCCTATAACTTCTTATATTTATACAGAATTACTGTTGGTTATTATACAAATAAGGGCAGGTCACTTACTGTGAAACCTGAAGAGAAAGTCAAAAGGAAGGTTCTCGACCTCCTATGTTTGAGTAGGAATCACGAGACAAATGGGGTAAGTTTCCCTTTCGTGAGACCTAAAAATAACTCACTCATGAGTTAAAAGAATTGTATTCCCTAATTAGAAGGGAGAAACAATGTAAGTTTAAAACGTGTGCTAGACACGTATTTATGCAGAAGTTAAGTAATGTTATATAAGAAAATGGGAGGGCACTTCTATAGAGTGACACCTCATTGAAAAAAGACTTAAAGTAACAACTTTATTATTATGGTTTGTTAGTAAAGAGTTTAGGAAAGATCAATTGGGATTGAGGATAAATGTTCATGGCCTTATTTATAGTAATCGGACGATCGCAACGCGGTAGAAATGTTGAACAAGCACTAGTTTTCACTATAGTCTGTTGAATGGATGAAAAATTCACTGTAGTAACACAAAAGTTTATGGCAAAGAAAGTTATTGCAATTGTGAAAAAAACTGGTTGCATTAGGTAGGCGAGAGTCTATTGCTTGAGAAAGTTATAGATTGTCATTAAGTACACCAAAGAAAATCCAAACGGAGGAAGAAGAGTTAGCTATTGAGCGTTAAATAATAAGGAAGATCCTTTAGTTTAAGAAAGTATTCACACATGTGAGTGAAAAATCCATGACGGCTTGACTGGTAGATTCTGGAAGGTTCCAGAGCAATCTTGACTGAAGAAGGGGGCCAAGGTTATTCCAGCGGTGGAACGAGCAAAGTATTTTATAGACAGCGGGTATTCGATAATATCCCACGTTGTGAGAAGATTTCTCATTTAATTAGCTTAAGAAAAGCTACTTTCTATTAAGGTTGGCTTAGACAGACAAAAGCCCAACATGGTAAATCCCGCGAAGGATGATATTTCCCCAAAATATAGTAATTTCACACTGCCTATAAAATAATAGTTAAAAGTATGTAGAATTAAAACCTATGAAGATGAGGTTAAAACCTGAAGTCTGTATTTATCTTTGCTGCATGGCGAAGGTGAGGTTCCCTTTGACAATTAAAGTTCCAACATGGCGTGGAATCTAAAGAATGCCTCTTTAGTTCAGGAGGCTGGCTCTAGTTGAGCCTTGACTGAGTCAACGGTCGACGTACAAGTGAGACATGCTCAGCGAAGCACGGAGGGTACAAGGAAGGGAAAAGAGTGGGGGTAGGAGACAAAAGGAATACATATCAGAATAGACAACTTTATAAAACTAAAAGTATTTCTTGATGAATGGTCTTCAAAGAGTTGATAGTAGGCGATACTAGCGCAGCATGGTGAGTGAAAAAGTAGACGAAGTTCTCTTGATCACAGAGATGATAGCTGGCGATGGTGACGAGATCTGGTGGCGAGTTGGAAAAGGAAGTCCTCTTGTACAGGGAAGAATTGAGGAACTTCACAGATTCGCTGCTAGATGACGCTAGGTGAGTCATGGAAGATATATATCTAGAACAGACTCACAAAGAACATAAGAGACTTGACCACCAAAGAGAAACTAGAAGATCACTGTTGGTGTTTGATAAAAAGGAAGGAATGAACAAGAAAAGAGCATTAAAAATATACTCTATCATACCGTGTATTCCAAGAATACACCAAATGCCAAAAAATTACTTCTCTAAACAAACAAAATAGGTCTGAGACCAGTACTAATGTGCTTTAAATACTTCATTCAATTGAATAAATAATTTTGTTACTTGCTCTTTCTTCTATTGCTCGAAGAGCTGTTAGGCATGACCTTTCATTCCTTATCTTTTCTTTCGAATATTCAAAGAAATAAACAAAATCATTGAATGCTAAGATCACTACAAACACAATTACTTGTTTCTTTTAGAGCGAAAGTTCTGCTAATATCTTTAAAAAGGCTTATTTTAGCTATTTCTAGTGAATCATTAAAGGCAAGTATAGCTCGCTCTTCCAGCTTCCTACTTGAAGCAATTTTGCTTTGTCCTGTGTGACTAATTAGAATTTTGGTTTTGTTCAAGTTAGGTTTGCGTTTCTTACCCTTCATAACTTTAAGTCGGCACTCTGCTGGATAAGAGTTTAGCCTTCTTTAAACGCAACAATTGGTGCTCTCCCATAATTTCTAATAATAATAGTAATAATCTCACTGAAAGCTCTGAAAGCGCTATATCTCTGTCCACTCTGGGGGCATTTCGTCTCCCTCTCAGGGATCCACCCGCGGTGGGGAATAAAATGTTTTCCTTTCCTTATTGAAATGAAAATCCACAGCCTGCTTCCAGTCTCCGACCGGGTCAGGAATGGAATGAATGAAGCCCCCCATCTAGCGGCGAGGATATGAACTGTGCCGGATGCCGAGGCCTGACGCACACCTCTGGGGCAATGATTAAATGAATGACAAATGAAATGAAATGATATTGGAGAGTGTTGCTGGAATGAAATTTTGACAGGGAAAACCGGAGAACCCGGAGAAAAACCTGTCTGCCTCCGTTTTTCCAGCACAGATCTCACATGGACTGACCGGGATTTGAACCACGGACCCAGTGGTGAGAGGCCGGCGTGCTGCCGCCTAAGCCACGGAGGCTCGTTTTCCTTTCCATATTAATATATTCAAAATATCAGAATATTTACAAAAACATTTCCATTCAGAAAGGAAAACACATAATTCAACCTTCCCTTCTTTGTGTTTCCTCGCAAGTGAGCAGTGTACCTACATAGTACCGAATTCCCTGTTCGGAAGGGATCGGACATTCAGAGCCCGCTTGCCGGCTACCTCAGCTAGCATTGCTCGCACAATCTTACTTGCCTATAGGCACTCGGGTTCTCGCCTTGGGCTCACAAGCCTTGATAAGCACTCCTATTACATTTTCAGCCTATTTTCAATTTTCAAAAAATAGGCTTAAAAGATCACCTTTTGTGTGTGAGGTGTGTGTGTACCCCGTAATAACTTCTAAACGGCTGGAGCGATTTCAATGAAACTCGGTAAGTTCATAGCACTATTTCGGACGACTCCGACCGTGCCGTTCAAGTTATGTTGCGTCTCACAAATCCAACATGGGGGCTGTGCGAAATATTTCACCAGCATTCAATATCTCCAAAACTATTCCCGATATAATCCTGGATTTTTTTACTGTGATAAAGAGAACTACTGGAAGTTCACCTATGTGACTTTTAAAAAACAGGTAACTACAAAACCAACATGGCGGCCACGCGAATTTGCGACATTTAAATAGACGTTTCTCGCGATTAAACCAACCAAACGCAATAAAACTTGGTAAAGTATATGTTTATACAAATTGTAATGCACCGACATCTAACTTCGTTCAATTGTTTACATAACCACAGGATGGCGGACGTGCGAAATATTTCACCAGCATTCTATATTTCTGAAACTATTAGCGATATCACCCTGAAATTTTGTACGGAGATAAAGGGCACTACTGGAAGTTCATCTATAAGACTTTCAAAACCTGGTTAACTACAAAACTAATATGGCGACCACGCAAATTTGAAAATAATAAATAGACCTTTCTCGGGAATTGATGTTCCAAACGCAATGAAATCTGGTACAGGAAAGGTTTATACCCATTGTAATGCACTGGTATCTAATTTAGTTCAATTGTTTACATAACTTCAAGATGGCGGCTGTGCGAATTTTAAAATTAAGTTTTATTTCTTGTGCCGTAATCATGCGATCGAAGTGGAAGTTTGAATAATGAACCTAGGCAATAATTGTCTTTGAATCTTACATAACTCTATGGCCTATACATATAACAGTCCAAAATGGCGAATATCCGAAATATTAAGACGTTTCTCAATATCTATGAATCCTTTACAGAAATCAAACTGATTTTTTTTATGTTCATAGAGGCTATGAACATATAAATAGTATAAATATTTAAATGGACGTTTCTCGCGAATTAACTATCCGAGTGCAGTGAGACGTTGCACGTTAAATGCTTATACAAATCTTAATCCAATGGCATCTAATTTATTTCAATTGTTTGCATAATCACAAGATGACAGCTGTGCGAAATTTTAAAATCTCGTTTTAATATCTTGTGTTCTAATTATTCGATTGAAGTTTGAATACCACACGTACACAATAATCTTAATCTAATAGTACAAAAATAAAAATCCAACCTGGCGACCATCTGAAATATTTAAACGGTTCTCAATATCTACAAATCTATCACAACCTTCGAACTGAAATTTTGTATGTTGATAGAGACAATTAACATGAGCAGGATATATGAAAATAGGCTGTATAGTTCTTCACGGAACTACTTGTTTCAAATCATCTTCCCTCCAGTAGTGTATAAGGCTAGGCTTAACCAAGCAAAACTTGGTGCCGGAACACGGGAGAATCCAATTTGTCAATATTTTGCAAATTACTAATATTTACTTGGAATTTTTCAAATATAACTCAAACTGCTGAAGACTGCTCAAGGCTGTTGGAAGGAGAGAGAGGTCGCTCCTGTCTCCTACAGTATTCATCACCTTTCAACTTGCTTACTGCTGCCAACTTGACAGCATTTCCACAAGTTCTCCAGTATCGTAAGTTGTACTCCAACTTTAAATTTCAATCATGGCCCCGGGGGACAAAGATAAAGATGACAAGCTCATCGCCAAACGGGCGTCCTACAAAGGGCAATTTACCCGGTTTAAAAATTTCCTCAAGGATTGATCTCCCGCAGAATACAATCTAGACCTAATTACCCACCGCTTAAAAGAATATGAACGGTCTTATGAGAACTATAACACGGTTCAAACAGAAATCGGAACATGCATGCGTAATCAAACAGAAGATAGAGTGGAGGTTGACACTCTATACTATGAAGGCATTGGTGCTGCCTACAAGATAATACGAAAACTCAATGAAGATCAAATAAAGGACATTTCAGCTCCTGGTTCACCCCCAAGAACAATACCCCACGCCTTGCGAGGGAACTCTTAAACCCAGACCCTTACTTCCTAAAATAGATTTGCCTCATTTATTAGGTGACAAATCTTAATGGGATTCTTTTTATGAGTTTTTTTTGCTCCCTTATTCATGACAATAAGGATACTCAAGATATTCACAAATTTCACTACTTAACATCAACTCTCCACGATCAAGCATTGCAGCTAGTCGAAGCGCTTCCATTAAGCACCGAAAATGACCCCATCGCCATTAATTTACTTATAGAAAGATATGGTAACATACGCTTGCGTATTCAACGTCACATGAAATCCTTATTTAACTTGCCCCTCACGTCATAACGACGTCAATAGCCTTCGTACTCTCGTTGACACAACCCAACTTCACGTGAAGGCATTATCCCAATTGGAACAGCCTACTGAACACTGGGACACCTTCTTAATACATTTAGTCATTTCAAAATTTGATACAGCCACTATCAAATCATGGGCGATTGAACTTTCCAATAACGATGATTATTTCTATGAGCATTTAGTTACCTTTATAAACAGCAGATATCAGCATTAAAATGCCTCAGCAAACCAAAGTGTACCCGCTTCTTATAATTCTAAACGTGTAAACATATCTACCAAATCTAGAAGCGAACACGCATCTACTAGCATTCAAAAACCTGGGTCTAGCTCTTCCAAAGCTAACCACACGTCACTGGTTACAAAACTAGGTCCACTGAACACCACACTGCAGGCTCTCTCGCATTAAATACTCAACGTGAACCTCGCAAAAAACTTAACGATCCCATAAAATACATATTGTGTGAAGATCATCATACTTTATACTTTTGTAAATCCTTTAAAGAGCTATCAGTTGATGGCAAAAAGAAATTGATATCTCAAACTAAGTTCTGTTTCAATTGTCTTTCACCTAAACATTCCACCTCTGACTGAAAATCTACTAGACTTTGCTTTCATTGCGAATGAGCACATCACACACTATTGCATCGCCATAATCAACCGAGGTCATCAGCAGTATCTACTTCCCAACAAAGGGACAATACTAGCACGCCTAATGCGTCATCTTACATTCAAAATGCGACGTCTTTGCGTAGTGCTCATGTACTATTGTCCATAGTTCAGATTAGGGCTCGGACTGTGATTCAAATAATTAGGCAGTATTCAAATATTCGAGAGACACGAATAATTCGCGAATACGCGAATAATGTTCGAATATTCGAATATTATTCGAATACCATTATTTTTCTGGTATTCGAATCGTCGTATTCGAATAATAACGTATTCGTGCACATTCGAATATATTGTATCGAATAATTTGAAAGGTATGCCCATTGTTTTTTCATTATTTGGATTGACAGTTTCGTACGAATATTCTATTCGTATCGTTCGAATTACGGTATTTGCCTCATTCCTCTATGTATGAATTCAGCCTTCACGAGTGTGTTTCAGCCGCGCCCGGTTAACACGCTATTCCGGTTATTATGCGACTTTTTCTCGTCCTAACTGGGTTTTTGCTGTAAGTTATTGCGGAACAGGTTATGCATTTGCAAATTATTTAGTATGTCAGTGCTTTTATATGAGTGAATTTAGTAATTAAAAGTTTTCAAAATTTCAGTGTTTTCAAAAATCTCAAAAAAAAAAAGTTTTATTATAAAAAGTAAAGGACATAAACTCCATTCGTTTGAACCATGGCACAACGTTCTATTATTATTAGTTTAAAAAATATCGCCTAATTTCGAAAAACAAAGATTTTCATTTTTTTTTTTATTATTTTTTTTTTTTATATATATATATAACGAGTGGTCCATAGCAAAGGGGGTGTCACCTCAAGTCCTACGACACATCATTCATGAAACTCTGACCATGGATTTGAGAGAAAAGTCTATTTAAATGTTTCAACTTCACACGGCGGCCATGTTTGTTTGTTTGTTGGGCACAGCCACGCCAAGTGGGGCAGAAGCGCCACTGCTCCCCTACTCTGTTCCACCCTTTAAGGCCTCCATAACTAACTAACTAACTAACTAACCAACACACCTTGTTTCTTCTCCTGGAGGCCATTACCAATTTAAATTAGCAACCCTGGCCACTGCTGGACCATGTGTGTTTTTATTTATTGCTCCTTGAACAACGGCAGCCATGTTCGACAGCGCAAGAGATCTCTTATACTGTCAACAAGGCGCACACATTGTTGCCAACATGTGGGATACAAAATTCTCCACACAAATTAAAGATTATTGGTATGTGTCTATTCCACTGTGCGTGGCAAAAACTAGGGGTGTATAAATGGCTGGGCCACGCTACCTAACAATTACTGGTCTAGGCAAAAGCCATTAGTCTGGATTTAACACATTTTACAGTAGCACCATAAGCGCAGGGTTGGTAATGTGGTATGTGACGACAATTCACGCGCATTATGGCGGACACAGCTGGACTATTACTGTAAAAGTCGTGATCTACAAAGGGGATGGCGGGCGGGTTATGGTCAGTCAAGGAGTAAACATCCATTAGTACATCATTTCCTGATTTATTTTTCATCATATGAAAGGTATTTCGGCTATTTCAGTGCTTAAGAAAATTTTATCATCCGATGATGTCTCATTCAGTGTTACCAGTAGGCTGCCAGTAACGTTTATTAAATACTTCCAGACAGTGAGAACTCTATATGCAAATGGTAAATTTGTGGGCTGCTAAATAGAAAGTTAATATCATTATCTACTTAAATACAATAAGAAACATATGTGACATTGCAAACAAAACTTATTCCTATCCAAAGCTTTCAGTTGTGCAAACATAAAATTGAAGGAACGTGCGTACACTTACTCATTTAAATTGTTTCCACTTGCTTCACTTTCATCCTCCTGGCTTCCTTCTTCCATATCCTAGGGACAAAAGGGAACAATTTATTTCTTTATCACCTTATAATTTGTACACAAATAACAACTATGTAATTGTACAGCACAGCACAGTTGAAGTGCATCAGCAGTAGATGACCTCACTGTTCCGCCACTTAATACAACAACTTTCCTACTGTCCATCACATCGTCATGCTAGAGAACATTTTGCAGATAAATGATTATGTCCTCCCTGCTTCTAAAAGTTATAATACCCCATCTTCTTTAGAGACCAAGTGAATCCTAGAGCGAGAGAAAATGCTGAGATCAGTGCCTTAATGCAAGTAATAGCTTTAAGGAATGAGGACATTAGTTAACTAATAACTTCACAGTTTATAGGACAAATAAAGCATTGACGAAATCAGAAATAATATGAGATAATAGACTTTTTTAGAATCATGCAGAGAAAGTAATCAATGATAATATAAAATAATCAATAACAAGTATAAGAGGCCATAACTCCTAACTCGTGTCATTGAGTAACTAGCAACTGAATGTGTCAGGAGCAGATGTCTACGCTCTTCCACCCCTTAAAGAAAACAATAACAACTCAGTTGAAGTGAAGATATATTCACTGAATAACTTACCTACTGTCCATCACATAGTAATGCTAGAGATGAACATTATACAGATAAATTATTCTGTCCTCCCTGTTTCTAAAAGTTATAGTACCCGATCTTCTTTACAAACTAAGTGCATCCTAGAGTGAGAGAAAATGCTGAGATCAGTGCCTTAATGCAAGTAATAGCTTTAAAGAATGAAGACATTAGCTAATAAGTTCAGAGTCTATAGGACAAGTAAAGCATTGACGAAATCAGAAATGCAATTCAAGATATGAGATAAGAGACTCCTAGAATTAATAATAATTTAAAAAAAATAACGAGTATAAGAGGTCATTAGTTCTAACTCGTGTCATTGAGTAACTACCAATTGGGTATAAATCAATTAATCAATTACATATGGAATATTATACAAGACATCCTTCACAAAAAACTGCAATATTAAAGCTATTAAATTTACAAACGAATTCAGAGTAAGTCAATTATGTGCCTCTAGCGGGAGTCGCTGTGTAACATCAATATTGCTAGTAACTACGAGCATATGTCTACTGGACTACGGGAGCACACACAGTAGTTTGCAATGGAGGAATATTTCCTACCATCTGACATTCAGCAATATATACATCCAAGGTTGAATTTGTATATTGAATCCACCCTTTATTCTGTAGTTCCCGTTTTAGAACAGATATTACACAGCTTAAATGCGCTAGGTCATGTGATCAGTCTCAGGAGACAAGAGGGTATGATCTTCACCTCCTTCAAATGGCTTGTCATGGTTCCCCATTTTTTACTTCAGGAAAATGCTAGGACAGTAAAACTCAAGGGGCCATTCTAACTCCTTAGCATAATTATTCCCCATTAAAACCTAGTAAGTGTGGACAAAAGGGCGAACGACTGTCGAAACCACTGCCTGAAACAGCAGAGATGGGAATACTAAGGGGTAGGAAAACATAAATTAAAAACTATCAGAAATATAGCAGGAAAGAAGGGTTTTCAGAACGTACTTACAAGTTAAAGTAAGTGAATTTAAGTATTAACAATTACTCTCTCCGCATGATTCTAAAAAATGCTCTTATCTCAAGCAATACAATGTGTCTGGGCCAAACATGATATGCTAGCTTCAAACATTTGAGACTATTATACACTCGTGTCAAGTAAATGTATTTCAGGATTCAGGAATAACCCAGCTCATATGGGTACAATCGTGTTGACCGACTGGAAAGCATCAAACTACCGTTTGCTAAGGCAACACTGAAAATGGCTTCAAACACCATAACGAAACACCTTGGGCAATGTTGAATAATAATTGTGGAAATTATGTCCTATTAGATGTTTTCTCCTCCACTGTCTATAACACACCAACCATCCCCGTTTTTGGAACACGACTCATATAATGAAATATTCACCAATGTTGCCAACCCCACGAATACGGTACTGTGTGGTTTTTGTTTTATGGTACACTCGCTTCGCTCGATTCGTTCGTCTCGTTTTGTTTCTAAGGTTCCAACGAAGCATCCATGTAAGATCCTGTGTGTTAATAAGGCTTTACATACAAAATCTATCCTATCCTGCGCTAATGACCCCGGGACCTCTTGCTTGTAGTACAAGCAGTAATATTCGGCCAAACATTGCCAAACCTAGAAGGAACAGGAATTTTCGGCCAGACATAAGCCAATAGTATCTCGTTCCGCTTTATAAGCCAACAGTGTCTCGGTACGCATGACCTGTGTCGTGTATTTTGTGTACTGTAGCGAACATTGGCAACTGTGAAATGTCGTCTCGATAAAAAATGAACACGCCTATTGCGTAGCAGTAGTGCAATGACAATTGCCGTCGTTAAATAAACAATAAATAATAACTTAAGTCACATATTTAAGTACTTTTGCACATATTTCCTGTGCAGTAGTGATAATGGACAGTAATTTCAATTGGTAATGACTCCCGGAATATCAACTAAGGTATGAAAATCATATATATTGGCCATGTGAAGTGTATGATCTTGGTTCATCACTCCCGAAGAATTAACACTTCACATAATATACCTTTCACCAAAATGCATCCCCCATTAGTTCAGTAATCGGAGCAACTCAAGTCCCGTGTGGGTCAAATATATTGATTCTTCATCCTTCAATCATATTGGCTTGAACTTTCTGTGCTATACACAACTTAACCCTACAATTTGCCGTCAATGCTACTCTTCATCCTGAAATGCAATTAGGTGATAAGGAGAAGTCATGTCTTGTAAACAGGCATGAATGTACTTACCTCCTTCAGATCTGGAGACGGCGTTTCTGCTTTGAAGTATGGAAGGATGTCCGGTATCGAACATTCTTCAATTTTAATATCTCTAGTACCATCAGTATCGTCCTGTAAAGAAATGAAATGTTTCATAAATATGTTCCGTTGCATAGGTTGAATTTTTGGTACCAGTTGAGGAGACGAGAATTTACGAAAAAAAATACTAAACTTTTGAAATTGGCCATAAATACCATCTGTGAAGATTAAAAATAGGTGGAAAGGGTGTAGTTCACTCCTCCTTTGTCTATAAACAACCCGTCATCCCAAATTATTTCACAACTTGTATAGTAAAATTCCAGCTAAGTCGGCCATTATCCCCGTGAATTATGCAAAAGCACAGTATTGCAACGCCCACCCATACGGTACCAATAGCATAAGCGGTAGAAGTAGCGTACTGTGGGGGGTTCAAATGAAAAGAACAGTGGTTTTCACAAAGGTTACAGCCTAACACGACCAATCCATTGTTTTTTTTTTACAATTGTTCCAGCGTAACTCGTCCAGATCACTGGTTTTTACAATAGTTCCAGCCTACATATCGGCCCAGGACGCACCCCAACCTGAACATACTCAACTCCGTTTCGTCCAATCCAATGGGTTTTAAAATAGTATTAGCCTGTGAGCATGGTTAGCTGTATATACACCCCCTGGATTGCGTAACGCACAGAAAAAAAGTCACGCATAATCATTCTCTAGACCAGCGGTTCCCAAAATGTGCGCCACGAGCTAGTGCCAGGTGCGCCCCCGTTGTCTACCAAAAAGGCCTACTACAAAACTTTGCGTCTCGGTACGTTTTTGTCGTTGTAAGCTTTTGCGTTTGGGGAAAGCGCCGTGAACGTTACCCGGCGGCCTCTATGTATACGCGTCCGTGTACGTTATCTAGTCTAGCACTCTACTCTACATTCAGCGCAACCTGCAATCGCGGCCAGCACGTCATTCTATTCTTGGAACTCGTTGCTAGGCAACGGAACTACCTTCGTGTATTTTCGGAAATCGTCGTACGTCCTCGGCAGACAGTCCACTGCTTGCGTTCCAGTTTCTGCTATTGTTTTGTTGTCAGTTGTTATTGGCAGTGTTCAGGTGTTCTGCGCGTCACGCACAAGTGAAGTAAATAATCAAAGTAGTGAAGCTGTTGTTTTGTTCTGTTTTTTCAATTGTTAGTTATTAAATTTTTCGTTAAAATGAAAAGATTCTTATCGTCAGATAAAACTGAACAAGGAAGTAAGCAAAGTAGTGCGTCCGCGTCAACTTCTGCGAAGAGCGATGCCGATACTGCTGAGGCAGCTGAGGGAAGCCGTAAACCAAAATAGAGAAAATATGACGATAAGTATTTAGATTTTGTTTTTTCTTGTATTGAAATTAATAATGAAGAGCGCCCACAATGTGTTGTTTGCAAGAAGGTTTTATCTGTTGAATCTATGCTGCCTAGCAAACTTAAACGACATTTAGAAACTGTCCAACCAAAAATGGTTGGGAAACCAAGAGAGTTTTTTCAAAGAAAGCAAACTGATGCAGTAAAACAAAAGGCTTCTTTTTCTAAACATTCCAAAGCCAACAGCGATGCTCTTTTAGCTTCATACAAAGTGGCATATCGCATTGCAAAATGAAAAAACCTCACACAATTGCGGAAGAGCTGATTTTACCTGCTGCTGTTGACATGGCTAAGATAATGATCGGTGAGGAAGCAGGGAAACAGCTTCTTAAAATTCCTCTGTCAAACCATACAATGAGCAGGAGGATTGAAGACATATCTGAGGATATTAGCAACCAACTTGTAAATAGTTTGAGAGGTAAAGAGTTCGGAATTGAATTAGATGAGGCTACTGACAGTCACAAGGACGCTCATTTAATTTGCTACGTTAGGTATGTGAATGAAAAACAGTTGATAGAAGACTTGTTGCTTTGTAAGGTAATTGAAGGAGGCACCTCTGGTAAAGAATTGTTTTGATATTGTTGACGGTGTTATGGCAGAGATTGATATTAACTGGGAAAACTGTGTTGGGGTGTGTACTGATGGAGGCCGGTCAATGTCAGGCCACTACAAAGGACTGCAATCTCGCATTCGAGCAAAAGCCCCAAATGCTGTTTGGACACACTGTATTATACACCGAGAAGCACTGGCAGCAGAAAAGTTCAGTTCAGAGTTAAGTGCAGCTTTAAAAACCGTGATACAAGTAATAAACTTAATCAAAACAAGGCCAATGAAGGCCCAGTTTTATTCTAAACTATGTGATGACACAGGCGCTCAACACTCATCGCTTTTGTACTATAGCAGTGCGCGATGGCTATCTCTGGGCAATTCTCTGCTAAGAGTGTTTGAACTGAGATAAGAAATCCACATGTTTCTGAGTGAAGAAAATAATGTTCTTACTGGCGTTCCTGACAGACATTTTTGAACGTTTGAACATTCTTAACAAGTCTTTGCAGGGGAACAATACAGATATTTTTCAAATGACTAGTAAAGTTGAAGCATTCAAGAAGAAACTTATGCTTTGGGAAAAAAGTTTGAAGAATGGAGATTGTTCGATTTTTCATCTTTGAACCAGTTTCTACAAGAAAACGATTTTACTCTGAAAGAAGAAATGAAAAAAATGTTGACTCAGCACTTGTCTCAATTACAGAGTTATTTTGAAGACTACCTGCCAAAAGATGAAATCAAAGCGCAGCAGTGGGTAAACGACCCATTTCAAACTGAAATACCTCAACACTTCAGTAATGAAGAAGCAGAACAGCTGATTGACATTTCAACGGACTTGTCATTGAAATCACAACTTCAGTCCCAATCCCTGTTTGAGTTTTGGAGTGGTATTGAAAACGAATTTCCAGTGTTGAGCAAGAAGGCTTTGCGTGCTGTTATTGCGTTTGCCAGTTCTTACCTTTGCGAGTGTGGTTTTTCTGCTGTTTAAGTGATGAAATCCAAGTATAGAGCAAAGCTTAAAATTGAAAAAGAAATTCGGGTTGCTCTATCAAAATTTACTCCCAGGTACAATGAACTTATAAAAGACAAACAAGCGCATCTCTCCCATTGAAACAGAAAATTATGGACTTTGTTAATTTACGTATAATTTTTTTCAAGTTGGCACTTAATTTATGTTCATTTATGTTTTATAATTTTTAGTTTGTGTTTTCTAGAGTTGTTTTTTTCTAATGTTGGTTTCAAGTAGGTTTCTTGCAATAAATCATGTATTATTACAACTCTTGTATGTTAAATGTTATTTCTTGACCTCTGTAAGAACAAGGAAAAACTGGTAAACTTTGTCAGCAACTGATCAATCTGTGAGAAATGTTTAAAATCCTGAATTGTGTGTTGTTATAAAAGTAGTAACAATTTTATTTACAATTTTATGTAAAAATATATTAACAATTAACTATTCAAAAGAGAAATTTAAAATGTAATGCAATGCAAAATGGGTAAATTATACTAGGTGCGCCGCCAAGCCATGTTCGTACTGAAAGGGAGCCGTGGGTTAGAAAAGGTTGGGAACCTCTGCTCTAGACTAATGGCTTTAGTCACGCATATGACCGACCGGTCATCAACGGTGGAACAACAACATATTCATGGTCACAGTTAAGAGCGGAGACTGTCATCAAGGGTGGACCAACACTATATTCATGGTCACAGCTAACAGAGGAGACTTTCAACAAGGGTGGAAAAATACCATATTCATAGTCACAGCAAACAGCGGAGACTGTCTGAAGGGTGGACAAATACGATATCCATAATCACAACTAACAGCGGAGACTGTCTTCAATGGTGCACTAATACCATATTTATAGTCACAAATAACAACGGACACTGTCATCAATTGTGTACTAATAACATACTCACAGTCACAGCTGAGAGCGGAGACTCTCATCAATGGTGGACTTATACCAAATTCATTGTTACAGTTAACAGCGGAGATTGTAATCAAGGGAGTATTAACACCATAAACATACCCACAGCTAACAGCGGAGACAGTTATCAAGGGTAGACCAATACCATATTCATAGTCACAGCTAACATAGGATACTGTCTCAAGGGTGGACCAATACTATATTGATAGACACAGCTTACAGCGAAGGCTGTCATCAAGGGTTGTCCAATACCACACTCATAGTCAAAACTAACAGCGGAGACTGACTACAAGGGAGGTTCAATATCATATTCATAGTCAAAACTAACAGCAGAGGCTGTCATCAAGGGTGGACTAATACCATATTCATAGTCACAGCTAACATAGGATACTGTCTCAAGGGTGGACCAATACTATATTGATAGACACAGCTTACAGCGAAGGCTGTCATCAAGGGTTGTCCAATACCACACTCATAGTCAAAACTAACAGCGGAGACTGACATCAAGGGTGGACTAATACCATATTCATAGTCAGAAATAACAGCGGAGACTGTCATCAAGGGAGGACCAATACCATATTCATAATGAAAATTAACAGCAGAGGCTGTCATCAAGAAAGAAACACAATGCTATAATCATGGTCACAGCAAAGGAAGAAGAAGGAAGATTGTAACTTAACGTAACCGTGAATATCACAGACAAGAGCGGACACTGTCATCAAGGGTGAACCAATATTACATGGAACATGGTCACATTTAACAGCGGAACAAGGGTGGATCAATACTATATTCATAGCCACAGCTAACAACTAATTAATTAGTGTCATGTATTTCATTATCCACATCTAAGCAACAATGTGTGTGCGCCTTGTTGACAGTTGAAGGGACCGCATGCGCTGTTTAACATGGCTGCCGTTGGTTAAAGAGCAATAAATAAAAACACATATTTATGTAATTTAGCACATATATCTGGTGCAGTCAGTGCAGTAGTGATCAGGGTTAGTAATTAAAATTGCTAATGTCCCTCAGAAGATGAAATGAGGTATGAAAATCACATATTACTGGAATGAGAGTAAAACAGAAATGTGTGACGTTTCATTCAAAATCAATACAGAATAATTATATAATCCAACAGGTAGTGGAAAAGACACGTTCGGCTCTCGTATTGAATCATCACTAGAGAGGGTGAAGCTGTACACTTGTCAGACTTGGGGCAGACCAAGTTCAGCCATTCTCTCACCAGTGTAACAGGTAGAGGAGGTTACCGCAAGAACGCGCCACACGACGCCCCCTGTAGAGAACACCCGTTAGTATTTGGGGACCATTTAACATCAAATATGAATTTATTTACAATTGTACCAAGTTCCAGCAATATGAGGAAATTTATATTGGCAATGTTCTCCCCTTAGTGTTACCCAGGGTGTACCGTTCAAGGTGGCTACACACACTCTGCCATTTTAGCTACCTGTTATAAAAAGTATTAGACATCTTGATAAGAAGGAAGCATTCTAACACCTCAATGAATATGGTACAGTACTTTAAGATGAATGTCGGGATCAGAACTGAAGTAGAGTTAACCAAGGGAGCTCAAGACGAGCCCTGCCCAAGTAGGTAGAACCAATATCGGGTGGACCAGAGTACCAGCTGAGTGAAATCACATTATCAGTACAATAACATTAGCTGTTTAAATAAAAAACATCACAGAATAATCCAAACTTCCGAGTAATATTTTATATGAAAACCAATCTTATTATTATAATAGAGGAAGTGTAAAACCTATGATCACCTGAATTTCATCTTCCACTTTAACGGCCATGGTTTTATCTTCAAACGCATCCCCAGCCTCATCCAGCAGATCAGCAGTAAGCAACTGCTCATTCGATTCCTAGAAAGTATGACCCAATGTAAAATATACTGATGAGTAGGCTACTAAGTTGCATGTAACTTAAAAAGCTGTTATGCCTACTATTTGGTAGTAAGTCACTAAACCTCGCTTGTCATGCACAACACTATGATTGAAATGTTACACGATATAAGAGTTAAAATACAACTTACAATGTGAGGGAACCATTCTGGTTCACTCTTGATAAATGTATGATCCTCCATAATGTTGAGGAAACTGGAACACACAAAGTGTATTATTAGAGGCGACACTTATACCGCTACGCCAAATCATTCTCGTACGTAATAAATCAAATAAGGTAATATTAAGACTCCGAATTCATGTCATACAGGTAACCTCTAGCTCCACGGAGGTCATTGGAAAAACTTATTCGACCATTACGTTTGAATTGATAAGATGGGGTTTAATATCGAGAAAAGTACTTGATTAATGTTGCGATTAAAATTAGAAATCACTGGTGCAAGCTTGGGCAACAGTGAAATGAAGCATCCTACATTCGGATTCTCTAATACAAACACCTGAGCACAATATGATGGAGCGGGCCGGGTAAATAGAATGATCAGAAGATAAATTACATTACAAACCTATCACCACATTGAATGTTAACTCACCGTTACTCAGTGCACGAGTAATTCGCAATTGGCAGTACAATAATTGGATACAGTGAGTTTTAGAAAATTCAAGACATTCCGTTATAAACGAAGGTTATAAAATCCTTGCAGAAGACTAAGCTTAAACTTCGTGTTAAAAGGAACCCACTTCATATTCAAAACATCGATCCCACACGTTGAACCCAAGCCAGACTTACGCTGACCATGCGACTGAAAATTAAGTGATCTTGCATCATTGCTCCAGTCCTGATTATAATCCCTGATCACCTCGTCATGTAGTGGCTAGCATTCTGGGCTGTCGCCCCCCAGGATCCACGTTGGAATCCAGGATCTGCCATGAAATGTAATTCTGGTCTGAGGGCTGGAGCGGGATACACAGCCTCATGAGATTCCCATCTCATCCATCCTGGAAATGGTTTGCTGCGGTTTACCCACTTCTACACCAGGCAAGTGTAGGGATGGTTCCTAACTTAAGGCCACCCCCTTCCAAATCATCACCGGAATTATAAATGCACACGAAGCAATGACACAGGTTAGCACACACGGGGCAAAATGGCCACATTTCTATGACGAGTGCTGCAATGGCCTATATCGGAGGGTATTTGATACGAGCTGTCGAGTCTGCCTCGGTGCATAGTGGGTGCCATTCATGGCTGTCACTGCAAAAGGCCCGGGTTCAATTCATGGTGCTGAGGGCTGGAATGAGGCCTACACTCAGCCTCATGAGGCAAAACTCAGAAGAAGCGGGCACAGATTCCTACCTCAGCTATTCTGGAGGTGGTTTTCCTGATTTCTCACGTCTACTCCGGGCAAATGCCGGGATGGTAGACTACCTAACTTACAGTAAGGTCACGGCCGCTTCCTGCCCAAATCATACCTCAATTCTAAATACGCAAACTACTACAGACATTACAGTGACCCAGGTTATAGCCTAAGACAAATTCTACACACACCCCTGTAGGTCTAGGCTACACGGAGCTACATGTCCGCGATGTTGCAACACCGCGAAAGAAACAACAATAACAACAGGTTTTTGAAGACCGTACCGTAACGGTAGCCTACATCATTTCAAGAGCAGCGATTTAGTTCGGCCGGTAGCTACTCACCGACTCTCAGTACCGGTACCAGTAGTTATACGCGCGGCGCGTGGAGTGTCGGACGAGCACATGGCAACTCGATGAGCTCGGGGTCGAGAGAGCGCCCGAACGAATCGCATGTAAATAACAAGCAAACATAATCAAAGTCACATGTCACAGAAGATTTTGAAAATGTCCCCCACCTGCATCTACATATTTCTGGCATCTTCTAAGGAAATGTTCAGTCACACATATTAGTTCATCCACCGAGATAGCCGGATAGCCGGATAGCCTCAATTTCTCTCATGATATTTAGTTTGAGTTCATCTAGACTCTGGGGTGTGAGGGTTTGTGGCATAAACCTTATGTTTCAATTTCCCTTATATATAAAAATTGAAGCAATAGGCCTTAACACTTAGCCATAACACATTACAAAATGTTGAAACACAATAACAATTAGAGAATAACCACGTACACACGTTATAAACTTATAACACGAGTAACTTAGAATTGGCTATAAACGAAATATCGAAGTCAACTTTACTCATTCATTCATTCATTCATTCGGTCATTCGTTTATTTGCAATTGGGGGTGTGTCCCCCGGTGGCAAATTAGATATACTTAGCAAATAAATAAGTGTACATAACAATTCACTAACAATTAAACTGGAGTATTTACACAAATAGTCAGTCTTTTCTTAAACACACCTATATGTTTGGGAAAAGGCTCTAAGACTGCGGGAGGTAGAGAGTTCCAATTTTCAGTGGCACGGTTTACGAAAGAATATTTACCATAATTTGTTCGCTGTGGTCGGCCCTTAACTTTGAAAGGATGATCGCTCCTACCCATGTAAGTAGGCTTTTCCATACGTTTGCTAAGCTCACCCCATGCTGGTTGATTTGTATACGTGTTGTACATAGCGCAGAGTCTAGATTTTATCCTCCTAGCCTCAAGTGTTTCCCACTCAAGTTTCTTTAACATACGGCTCACACTGCTCCTGGGATTTAAGTCCCTGAGCACAAATCTAGCGGCCTTTCTTTGTACCATTTCCAACTCATTTATGAGCCCTACTTGATATGGATCCCAAACCGCCGAGGGGTTTCCAGAATAGGTCTTTCAAGTGACAAATATCCTAATTCTTTAGCAGAGGTACTACTTCCTTTTAATACCCTCATTACAAAGTGCAGGGATTTGTAAGCTTTAGAAACTACACATCCTATATGACTACTCCATTTCATATCATTTCTTACGTGAACGCCCAAATATTTGCAAGAATCGTCTTCTACAAGTATTTACGAGCCAATGTTATATTGAAAATCTTGCCTTCGCACTTTCCCTATTTTTATTAGACTACATTTACTTGTGTTTATTTTCATTTTATTTTCAATCGCCCACTTATAGACCAGGTTCAGGTCATCTTCAAGTACTGCATTGTCTTCTGAGTCATGTATCTTTCGATATATTACACAATCTTCCGCAAACAATCGACAGTCACTGCGAATCCCATTTGGTAAGTCATTTATAACGCCAAAAATAACAAAGTTCCGATTACGCTGCCCTGAGGGATACCCGACGTTACGGAAATTTCATCCGAGAATCGGCCTTCAACTTTCACTTTCTGGGAACGACCCGTCAAAAATTCTTGGATCCATAAAATTACTCTTCTATCAATCTTCGTCGAAGCTAATTTATGGAGTAGCATGTCATGCGGCACGACCTCAAATGCCTTCGCAAAATCTATAACTACGGCGTTGACTGAAACTCCATCATCTAACAAGTCGCTAATATCTTGAAAAAGTGATAGCATCTGACTCTCGCATGAGTAACCTTTCCGAAATCCATGTTGCTTATCATTAAACCATGATAATGTTTCCCACTGCTCCCTCAAGTAGTCGCAAATATAAATAATAATAATATCGTATGGCCTCGGGTGCCTGGTGCAAGCTTTGTTAATTGACACCCAGAGGGTAGCTTGCATGTCGAATTTCGTCGTTCCTTTGAACGCTATGAAAGTCAAGGAGGTTAGATATCTAAACTCCTTGACACTACAGCGCTTTCAAGTAGAGAATGGAGGAACTTTGTATTGGCGGAAAATCCCGAGATTAATTTTGCCATTGAATACGGCCTACTGAATTCAAATGGGTTCTTTAACATGCCAACAACGTATGACATGAGTATCGTGATTTTTGTCGCCTTCAAAAATCACTTACCATGGCCAGGGGCGAACCTGCAATCTTGGGGTTGGTAGTCCGACACTATAACCACTCACCCACCGTGGCAAGCGTCGCAAATGAGATGCCCCATCTGTTTACAAACGATGGACGTAAGACTAACCGGCCTCTAGTTGCCCAATTCAAGTCTGCTCCCTCAGTACGGGGGTAATAGGAGTTCTATTACCCCCCACCACTACTCTCAATGCGAGCCAATAACTCTCGAACCCGTCGTCGGAGATTCACGAATGAGGTGTTGTTGGACACGGGCTGACGGGGGATTTGCTATGGACCACCCGTTATATTTTAGATTTTTTTTTGAAAATTTTTGGTTTCGAAAGTAGGTGATAGTTTGAAAACCAAACATGATAGAACGTTGTGCCATGGCTCAAACGAATGGCCTTTATGACCTTATTTTTTTCTAATTAAACTTTTTTTTTTTGAAAAGAGTGTAATTTTGAAATTCCTATATTTTGGAAACTAGGAAGTTTAAGAAAAAGTTTATTTGACGTAAATCAATGGTCCCTAGCCCCTCTATTCACAAAATAAATTTGAAGTCTGTAGGATAAAAACCTGACAGTAGTGTGTATTGACAGGGCTGCGGCACTTGGGAAGTTGTGAGCCCCTGCGACCTTGGAATGGAAGGAGGGATGCTAGGAGGGCGTGCTTGGATTCGTTTTTTTTTCGTCTCGTTGCGCTCTTTACGGGAATGTAGATGTAGAAAAGGTGAAATGCTGAAAACACGGCTTTTTGGGGGTAAAAACGTGATTTTAGACTTTTTTTGTTATATCTCGCGAACCAATTATGCCACAGGCGTGTACGAGGGGTCCAAGGACTCGGGGTGACGTCCTCTTTGCTATGGACTACTTGCTATATTTAAAAAAAAAAATGGAAACTCGATTTTGGGGTAAACAAGTGTTTTTTGTGATTTTTGCTGATATCTCACGAACCAATAAGCCTAGAGACGTGTACGAGGTGTCATTTTTTCGTCGCGTTGTCCTCTTGCTGAGGATGTTCGTGTTGAGCAGGAATGAAAAAAACCATGTTGAAGTAAACCCGTGATTTTAGACTTTTGCTCTATCTCGCAAACCAATAACGCTAGAGACGTGTACGAGGTGTCTTAGGACTCGGGCTAACGCCCCCTTTCGAACATGGTAGATATTTTTTTCCAAAAAAATAATTCACAAAGGGCCTAACGACACTTTTGTTTAAAAAAATTATTTACCTGTTTATAATGTTCATGAAGCGTGGTTGTTGAGAGAGACGATACTGCTAGGTGTGTGTGTGTATTTCAACGAACCTGTCACTGACCACGGTGGCTATGCTCAATAGAACAATCTATATTTGGGCGGGTCGGTTTATGACAGAGCGAGGGTGCGTTTTTTTCTGATATTTCACCCCCGAAGAGAGACTTTAACGTGTAAACGGTGATGAGAACTTGGTTCCATGTTGGTTGAAGCGAGTACAGAAAACAAACTTGCAGACGAGCAGGAGGCGAAAGTCATTTGAGCTGATTGGAATGCGCTGATCTGACTAGACAACAGGTGCAATGGAAAATGACAAAGACGCAGCGGACGCTTGAAGGTTAAATAATCTGACAATCGTGGTGACAGGGAAGAACGAAATGCATGTGAACACGTGTGAGATGACATATACGCTAAACAAGTTACATCCTGTTTGCTTGGTACGTGACAAAATGCAAGTTCATGTGAAATTTGATCTGGCACAGGTGTTCACCTGGGACGTTAGCTGTCCACGTGCCCGAAAACTGTTAACAAGTCACATCCTGCTTTGATTCGTACGTGACAAAATGCAAGTTCATGTGAAATTTGACCTGGCACAGGTGTTCACCTTGGGCGTTAGCTGTCCACGTGCCTGATAACAGAATGTTCAAAGCGAGGGAATCGCTGAATCAGTAAAAAGTATGATGCAACTTGTTGGAATGATGTCTCAACCAATAGATAGGCAAGAGCTGCGAACAGCAGTGGTGGGAGGTGAAGGGGGGAGAGGGGGAGGGGTAATGTAAGAGAGAACACAGGTGGAAAGAGAAAGGCAAACATGTATGAACATGCACGAAGCATGAAGCGCTGTACACAGGGCTCTTGTACAACATGTGTGAATAAATAAATTAAAAGTACACGAGTTCACACAACATGTAATTTATTGATCCAGGAATTATACGTAGAGTCAAATCCTAACCATTTGACATACAGTTTATTTCCTTTTTGTTTCAACACTTTTTCCACAAGATATTGCTTAGGAAATGCTGTTTTCTGAAGTTCATGGAGATAATGAAGTTGATGGTTGAGGTCCCCGAGTAAATAGGTGACTGGACTATCCAAGTTGACTTGGCGACTTCGAAATAGTTCAGTCCCCCACGGAGGCGTGTAGCCCTTATTGAAGACAGACATAAAATTGCTCACACGAATAAAATACCCAATTTTCAGTCGGTGACGTTTAGGATCGGCTGTTTTTATGGGGTTAAACATTTTATCCCATCGCTGAATAGTTTTGGTCACGAGGCGTGGCTTGGTCCCAATCGTTCTATGTTTGGTGTCATTGTAACGTGACACTAGCTCAGGTAACATGTCCAACCAGCGATAACTGCCCTGAGCGGTAAACGCTTTCCACATATGGGTTTTCAATGTACGGTTGAACCGCACAACCACACTGGCTTTGAGATTGCTGTACATGGTGTAATGGTGAATATCCTTAGATTTGAGAAAACTGGAGAAATCCTTGTTGAAAAATTCTTTCCCCTGGTCAGTTTGTAGTAAGTGAGGTTGGCGTTTGGAGTGTTGAATAATATGTTGAAAGGCCTTGGTAACTAGTGGACCAGACTTGCGACGCACAGGTTCAACAAAGGCCATTTTGGAATAGACATCAATGACGGTCAACATATAGCGTACACCGTCGTTAACGCCAGCATAGGGTATCATTTCAACCAGGTCTGCTTGCCAAAGTTCATCCACACCTCGTGAAATCACCTTGAGTCGTGGATAGTGACGCCTAGCAGGGCGATGCAACTCATGAGCAATACCCATTTTAATGGGTGAGGGTTTAAACAATAATTGTTGGCATTTCGAAGTTCTTGTTCAATTTCTTGAATTTCCCAATCGTGACCGATATGGCCAGCTTGACGTGAGGCATGCAACAACTGTAGCCGCTGGACGAGCTTATTGGGATTGTGCCAGTAGGTAACATCCACAAGGGGTTTTAATGGTTTAAATGTCACTCCCGAAGCGGACACTTTACGACGAGTACTTTGACTGGTGGGAAACATTTTTGCAATGATGGTTTTATATTTTTGAGATATATTGGCATTCACTTGTTGAGCTGGATCATACTGTCTTTTGTGGGCATGGGTCTCCAATAAAATGGATTTATATTTGTCATGATCCTCTGACGTATAATCATGGGAAGAGGGGGTCCGAGAAAAGAGCAGCTTTAACAGTCCTGGCGTTAATTTATAATTGGTGTTCTTAATGACAGCTTTAGTACGAGCAAATTTAATGGATGAATCGCCAATTTTAAAACTATCATCCTCATAGCGAACACCATACGTGGTATCTGTGATTCCAATAAATAGATCGGTGAAATAGGGTTCCAATGTTGATCCATAATATTTTATTAAAATGGTTTTCAGTTGAGCTTTATGTTGAGGGGTGGCCAAGAGTTGTGAAAACGGAGACACTCTGGAAGGGCAAGGTTTTTCGACCATGGCCAAGGATTTCTTTTTTCTCAAAAACTCTGCAAGGGGTGCGGCCTTTTTTTGAGGCGTAAACATTTGTTCCTCGTCATCCTCAACCTCGCTAACACTAGTCAAATCTTCCTGTTCCTGTTCCTCTTCCTCTTCCTCAGGGTCCTCGTGCAGCGTCTGCGTGGCTTGTGAAACGGTGGGTAGCGTTTCAGAAGGCTTGAAAGAGGGTCTCAACATGGCTTTTAGCGGAGGTGCTAAATGTTGTTGAATAAACAAAGCATGATCGGCCGTGATCGTTTCAATTGACGAAACTTTTGGCGAATAGTATTCTTTGCTCTAATAATATGCTTTTTCAATTGACTCTCTGCTATCGCCATGGTGTCTTGACAAATGACTTGAGAGGGAATGACACAGGGCCTTAAATAGCAATAAAATGATCAAACCCTAAGCGATACCGTCCTTGGTTGGGTTCACTTTGTTTGTCAATCACTAAACAGGCATGACGTTCAGTGTTCCAGCACTTGGCACACAATTCTGTAAACATTTGAAAGGTCATATCCGGATTCAGATGTAGATTATAAATATGACGACTGTTCCTCTCGTCCTGACGAAATAAAACAATGACATTGGTATTGTCACGAATCAACTGTTTGGACATTTTAGAATACGTTTGTCCAAGATAGAAGCAATCGATATGTTTGTGTCGACCCATGCTGAAATAGCTTTGAATGATGCCTTGACATTCAATGGATACATCATCGAAGTGAATCGGGCTTTACCTCATCCGGTGAAATCACATTTTCTTGCACGGAAAATGTGAAATAACCCATATTCTATTTTTGTAATCCAGACATGACTTGATCCAGAAACACGTAGACGGGTAAGTAGAGAGATTTTGCAAAAATATAAATATTTTGAAAACGCAGACCATTGGGCGCTGTGATGAGCGTCAGCAAAAGATTGGTCTTTCCACAGCCGGAAGGTCCCACAATGATGCAGCGAATGGAAGATGGAAACAGTGAACCATGGCGTTGTTCACGAGATGTGGGACAGAGATGGGAACCCATGTCTCCCACGGGGAATGACTCTTGCTGCTTAATAATCATCATTTCAACTAAGGCTTAGCCAGACTAGCAGGCTGTCTATATACAGGACACCGAGCCTTGTCATAGAAACAGTAGTCTGGTACTACAGGTTGACGATGGATGTCTTTGGACGTGCGTTGATGGCCAAAGCTAGGTCTGTCCCCATACATGATCCTAAACAAGAAACATATCCCGCTAATAAACACTATGTGGATAGGTCTGTAGTGCCACGCACAAAACAAGGAGATTATGACTTTAAGGGAAAGCGGTTAACCCATGTAAAACATCCTCAAGTGTCTACAGATGTTACTACAAAAAAGTATGTGGATAACAAGGTGTATGAGATTCAATGACAAAGTGCCTCTGCTTACAGTGAATGGCTATAACGCTAATCATCACCGCATTATTCACGTGGAAGACCCGCAAGACGAAGACGATGTCTGTACCAAGCGTTACGTGACCTATGAAATGAAAAGGCTTTATAAATTTATCCCACCTGTATTTTTAGTGTTTCTGACATATGAAAAACCTGTAAATGAGAGAAACCATATACTGCTAGCTCGTGACCAGCACTTGACCTATGTGCTTGCTTCAGGTTTAAGCCACTATCGATTACACTATGATGGAACCATTCACATCAAATATGCCATACCTGATGAGAACCATTTACAAATACAGATAAATGGTCATAGGATGTAGGTCCATAACCATGAAATGGTCAATGCAGGAGACGAATTATCCTTTCATCTCATGTTGATATGGGATGAAAAGCAAGCGAGAAAAACCATAAATGATTTCCCACTCTATGTTGAATTGGAATATACAGCCATGAAATAACAACCTGACGTTAGTTGTGACTTAAACTTTCTTGTGAAAGGTTGTTGGTCATTATCATCATGGTGAAACAAAGGTATGTGATGAGAAAGTCTAAAAAAAGGACTTTGTCCTTGGCAAAGCCTGGGCTTAAGACATTTGTGAACAAGCCGTTTCGAAATAAAAAAAATAAAAAAATGAAAGCCCTTCAAGCAGCACAGAGACGTGTTATTCCAAAACGTCAGCGACAGGGTTCAAAACAAGGGCGAGTGATTCACGTCCCCAAACGACCGGGATTTTTACCTGCATTATTTGCCGGTTTGGCTGCTCTGGGTACACTTTTGGGCTGTGCCAGTGCAGTGGCGAAAACCATTAAAGCCGCGCAGCAGGGCAAGCAACAACTCAAAGAAAGTTAGCGACACAATGAAACGATGGAAGCGATTGCTATGGGGCCTAGAAATGCCAATTTAAAGCCGGCCTTTAATCAACAAGGATTTGGGATGTCACCACTTCGAAATATATATAAAAAATAATAATAACCTCAGCGATAGCAAGACATGCCCTGACACATCAACAAGTGGAACGCTATGCTAAACAACTAAAGCTTTCTCATTTTTGAGGTGTGTTTATGCGAAACCAATTACCCCCACGACCCTGGAAACAGGAATGTGCTGTTGTCAATTTGGATGATCACCGAGGACCAGGAACGCATTATGTAGCTTATGTCAAAGAGGGATCCATCGTATGGTACTTTGACAGTTTTGGGAATTTACCCCCGCCCATGGAACTAGTGACCTATTTTGGAAACAGAATCAAGATATATTGTAATGTGAAACGTGAGCAAACGTTTAACAGCCAACAGTGTGGACGTTTGTGTTAAATTTTTTTATATAAGACGCAGCATAAGCAAAAACGCCACCAGTATGTCGGCAGAAAGTAAAACGTTTACAATGCATTGACTTGGACCCGAAGTCAGCCTAGACTTTTACCCGCTTATCGAATTGAGTGAAAAACCCTATGGTTTGGGACTTATTTCTCTTGAAACGTACAATCGAATATACAACATACGTGAAAATGTGAACAACAAGTTTTACTATGATGATTCTGTGCTCACCTTGAACTCTGGTGGATACACGATCGATGACATTTATGAACACATTTATGTGGTGTTGATCAATGAATATGGTTTAAAGTCATTTCTCGATGGAACGCACAAGTTTAAACTTGTAGGCAATACCAACACCCATTGCTGCAGTATTTTCTCCACCTTCAACATTGACTTTAAAACACGCCCCGATTCCATTGGTCCATTACTAGGATTTAATCCACGCGTGTTAGTACCCAACAAAAAACTTGAATCAGACCATGAAGTGAAATTCATTGAGGACCATCATGTGTCGGTGACGTATAATATTATTAGCCAAGTGTACACCAATCAAGAACCATCGCATTCACTTTATGACTTTATTGTGACATCACCCAATGGGTATATTATTCGTGAAAACCCTCCAGTGGTGCTTTTTCATTCTGTGGCTGTCGATAGTATTAGTAATATAACATTAAGACTGATCAATAGAGATCAACAACTCATTGATCTAGATGCTACCACACCAGTGACTTACAAGTTGGTGCTAATGCCACTATGAGGTTTGTGTATAAAGCAACAACGCCGTCTAGGAATGGTGTTAGTTGTTTGCCACGTGAATACACGTTAACATCTCAAGACAAGCAGATTTTACAGCATTTGGGTTACCACGAAACCGCCATGATGAATTCTATCCTAGAGGTAGCGAACCGCATCGAGGAGCAACCAGGGGTGGTAAGAATTGATCTCCATTCATATCAAGCTCAAACACCTGGACTCAATAACAATGATGAAATTCAATTTCTTATCAACAACCAAGATATTTACACCCTACCGCATGAAAGTGTCATTCAGATTGAAGGTCGACTCACCAAAGCCGATGGCTCTACACCCACCACATCCAAGTTGGCCAACCATGGTTTGGCCTTTCTGTTTTCTGAAGTACGTTACGTGATTAACGATATCGTGGTGGATAGCACTCGAAATGTGGGCATTTCCAGTGTCATGAAACTACACCCCTCTTATAGTGAGGAAGAAGGTAAAACACTTTGCATGGCAGGTTGGTGCCCTGACTCAACCAATGACTGGATGGTACACACCGATGGCACCTTTACAGGATATTTACCTCTTAAACTGATTTTAGGCTTTGCCGAAGATCACCAGCGCATTGTGGTCAACGCAAGGCAGGTGCTTTGTTTGGTGAGAGACAGGAGTGATAATAATTCACTCAAGGGAGCTGACAATGCCCCCATGGATTCAAAAATTCAACTACAACGCTTGCTATGGAAAGTGCCCCATGTGACCCTTGACGATAGCAAAAAACTGGACATACTCAAAATGGTAAAGAGAGATATGCCTCTACCCATGGAATTTTGAAGCTGGGCACTCCATGAGTACCCGCTATTGCCCACCACCAACACACACAGTTGGTCTGTAAAAACAGCTCGCTATACAGAGAGACCACTCTACCTGATCGTGGGTTTCAATCGAATCGCAAGTATCAACAAACCAAAGATGCCGCGCAATTTGATCACCTGCAGTTGAGAAATGCACGTCTTTTCCTCAACGGAGCTGTGTTTCCCTATGAAGGTCTAGATTTGGATTTTTCAAAAAATTAGTTTGGCCCCCTGTACGACTTGTTTTCTAAATTTCGATGGTCGTATTATCAAAAAGAGAACGACCACATGCTGCTACCCCAAGCGTTTAAGGCAAGGGCGCCACTGATTGTCTTTGACTGTTCTTACCTGGAAGAGTCTGTCAAGCCATCCAATATTGACATTCGACTAGATTTTGAAACGCATGACAATGTACCAGCCAATACAACGGCCTACTGTTTGATTATTTATCACAAACAAGTCAACTATTTTCCACTGTCCAACCAAGTGACGAGTGTATAAATAACAGGTCAACCCACGTCAAGCCGCTCAGTCATGTCTTGCTTTAAAGCCTCAAGAGACGTCACATCCAGGAATTTAAACTCTGAGGAACAACGATTCAAGACTTTTGCAACATGGCCAGTGCCTTCCATAAACCCTCAAGCCTTGGCGGCCGCTGGATTCTACTATTTAAAAACAAGAGATGAAGTGAAATGTGCCTTTTGTCCCATCATCATAGACCAATGGCAAGAGAGTGATGAACCCATGCAGGAACATCAGCGCTGGTCACCCGCCTGCCCCTACCTGTGTAGAATGGAAGTGGGAAATATGCCCTGTCATTCAAGCTATCCCTCACTCGTGCCTCTGGGTGATAAAAAAAAAACAAGTTACGATACGTGTGGACCGTATGGTGTCCATGGTGCTTCGGTAAGCAGCTCACCATAAAAAACGCCTAGTTTAGAGACATTGGGACATCATCGGTGTTATGGACGTTATAAACACAAGAGACTATATTGTTGTATCAGTTGGTATCGTCCCTATCCCAAAATGACAAAAGCCTGTAAGACGTGTTATGATAATAAAATGATGTAATTCTTAAATTCTAATTTTTTCATGTCCCTCCGTCCTACCCTAACCTCAATTTTTTTTTCAAACTAGCATGGCAGGTAAGTCCATGTCATGATCACACCTTAGTCATTGATTGTCAGTCAGTCAGTCGTCAGTTGAACTTGGTCCAGGCAAGCGTCAACATGTTGCGCACACTCATTGTGGATTGCCAAGGGTTTAAAGTTGGTGACAACAAATTTATATTTAAACAAGTGGCCATTATCGATTGTACCACGTTTTGGATATCGCAAGCTACGCATTTGCTATTTAAACCGCCCCATGCTTTTGATTTGTTGTGTGAAAATGACCGTAAACAAACCCAGTGGATTGAAAATCATAGGCAACTAGACTGGAATCAAGGAACCATTACCTAAAAATATTTGAACGTGGTCATGAAAGCACACTTGTCCTCGGCCATTGTGGTATTTGTGAAAGGTAATGAAAAACGTCAATGGTTGCAACCATTTTTTGGCGTCTTACTGTCAATGTATCGACCTCATGGAGTTGGACTGCCCCTCCCTGCAAACGCTCATGGATACTTGTTCCTGTGGCAACATTACCCATACAGCCCTAGCCCATGTGTGGCATCTCTTTCATTGGTTAACCACTCATGCCTGTTGGGAGTTGTTGAACAAAATTATAACTCAAGATTTACCTGTGAATGACACCAGTGAGATTTCTACAAGCGAAGTGTAAACATCTACAGCACGTGATACCATGGAGAAAGGCAATGCTACGGACAAAGCCATCGGCAACTTCTTTGTGTGCAAAAAGAAACTAGACAGTTTTACCAAAGAGGAACTCTTGGCGCTGCCCAAGTCGTTCATTTATTATGTGGCTGCCAACGCGGTGAGGGAAATCTGGCAACATGTACCAAAATCATGGACTCAAGACCCTGTGTTAAGTGAATTGCAACCCTGTACGGATTACGATCACCATAAGCAAGTGGCCATGGCAAAAATACCCTCTATGCGTCAGTGCGCGACTTGTCAGCTAGTGAAACTGTATCACTGTCATAAAAGTCCGTGTAAAGACTTTGTTGAATCATTCCACGAGTGTCATGGCGAGGAAAAGCAACAACAACAACAAAAAACCCAAACATCGTCCACAGAGGAGGAGGAAGACCAAACCGTTTTACCATCAATGGAAAAGGATATGCCAGACCTGTACTGGCAATGGCGTCATTGACAAAGTGATTCAATACTTAACTTTTGAAATCCATCTTCCAGATTATCGTTTTTGTGGCCCTGGAACTCGTCTCGGAAAACGTTTGCAGCGTGGTTATGTACCCATTAATCTTTTGGATCAAGCATGTAAAGAACATGACCTATCTTATCGCCATAGTCATCCTGGTTTAAGACATGTGGCAGATAAATTGTTATTGAAAAAAATCTAAACAACGTTTCACATCCTGTGATGCCTCAGTGGGTGAATGGATGGCAGGCCTGATTGTCATGAGTGCTATGAAAGGAAAGTTGATGATGCATGGACTTAAACATTGAGGAATTGAGGAGTGAGGAATTGGGATTTGTTTGTATTCTATTTTTCTTTTGTCAATTCACTATGACTATGAAATAAAAACAAAGGTTTACCAGAGCACGAAGTTGTTTAATTTTAAAAAATCATGATGTTGATGGGCTGATTTTTCATTTTCACATATTACCATTTGACAATTTGCAATTTACAGTATTTAAAAATGTTCGTTTGAAGTTTCGTCTTTTTGATGATATGGATTTTCCATTTTGTTGATGACACTTTTTTTAATGTTCGTTGGAAGTTTTTGAATTTTCATATTTCACACATGGCCATTTCCAGTTTTTAAAAATGTCAGTTTTAAGTTTTGCGTTTTTGGTGATATGGAAACATGGATTTCCCATTTTGCTGTTTTCACATTTTTCCATTTGGTGTATGTCGAAAGTTGAGATTTGACAATGATGTTGATGCATGTGCTTGACCATGGCGATGCTGCAGTGAGTTTATGTGATTGCGGAAACATCGAGGTCTACGACTACTGCAGGTAAGACTGTTTTTACAAAAATAATGTCTATTGTCTGCCACATTTCAAAGAAAACAAAACTATTGAAAACAAAATGGGTATATAAGTGACAATTTTCCCCCCTCCCCACCCACCCTACCTCACCGTGTTTGCTCTGGTCATACATACACACCAGCTTTCTCTCTCTACTCATACATTCACACCTGTGTTTGTGAACAATCACAACCACTTTATTTATTCCCAAAAGCACATTCTCGACATGCACACTCATCCCAAAAGAACTTTGCATTATAAATTTAATAGTTTACCATTACAAAAAAATAATTAAAGTTACTAAAAGAATAATATTACTCATTAAATATTTACAAAAAACTACAACTTTGTACAGCTTTAAAAGAATCAAACTAATTACCAGTAATTTTTTAAATAAGGTTGCATAGAACTTTTTAAAGAGCAAAAGGTCCAAGTGGGTTGCCACTATTTTACAAAATCTACTATTTACAATGACAAAAAACAATATTTACAAAATACTAAATCTACAAGTTACATAAAGCTATGTCCCTAAACTATTTAACAGTGAAATCACACCTCCTCCTCCTTGCGATCATAACCCCAGGGTAGGCTAGTGAGCAGATCAGCCCACACACGTTTTTTATCCATGGAGGCGAGGGTGCGTTTTCTCTGTACCACAAGATACAAATGATGGTTGCTGGATTGTATCCTGCACTGTGTATGAGACATAGCTTTGCCAGTGCGTAAAACCGCTAGATAGTCATCAACACGTAGCGATTTTACCACTGCCCTACCTACACCTTTTGCTCTTTTGGCTTCCTTACAATCGAGTGTGCGATAAGCATACATTTTTGAAGCCAAACCTACGAATTCCGTCATAATGGAATCACCGCATTCATCTTTTAAAACACCCATTTCCTTCTTGTTTTTTATGGGCAGCTGAAACACGTTGTCAGCGCTATAGCAAGAAGTGTCGAACCAGTCACTATGCTGCCTCATGACGTCATAGGGGTTGCAGTGGCGAATGTGGTAAATGAATGAGTCCGTATCCATATTAAAAAGAGAGACGTCCTCAAAATGGCGTTTGGCAAACTCATAGTGGAATCGATACATGACCGATTTGGAAAAGTCTAAAATGACTTGGCCCAAGTAAATGGGCTTATCCATGGTCAGGCTGGTCCTACTCAATTCAACAGTAGCCAAATCCTCATCGATAATGTTGATCGATTTGAAATTCGGCTTGGCAATGTACCGCCGGGCACTCCAACGCCCCTCCCAGACATTGACCAATTTAATGTCACGGTATTTGCGGACATTCTCCATGGACTTGCATAGATGCAGTTGTTCATTAATTTTAAAAAAATCAAACTGCTGTGTTGCCATTTGTCGGTGCTCTGTGTTGAGTTGCATGTATGGCTTGAGCCATGGTTTTTGGGCAAAATAAATACCCCCTGTGGATTTTCTTCAACACCAGGCCTTGGGCGAGGCATTGCACCAACATTTGGATATAAATCACATACCGATTTTTCTTGTAAAGTGTGCCCATGAGTTTTTCAATTTTCACTTTACTGTCAGGGGGAACCAATTGTTCAAGTCAGAATGGGAAATCGGCATGTTCATCATACAAGGATGAGGGATATTCAATATCCACTTCTAGCACATATCCACGGCCTGTTTCTTGGCTAGCCATATTGACATCAAATTCTGACACTTGTTTGTCTGTCAGCCAAAAAAACTTTACATAGGGCAAAGGCTGACTCATGGCGTAACCATACAAATTATTCACGTCATAGTACATTAAGTACGATTCTGGATTGTCTGGTGAATAATCAGGCATGTAGACATTCTTCGCTTCGGCATGGCGCTGGCTAAGCGACACAAAGCCGCCACGAATGCCTTTTTCAAAAAATAGAACCATGTCTACGTCAGTGAGTAAATCCAATTCCACTTGAGTGTATTTTAAAGCGGCATCAAACGAGAGCTCAGGACTCGTATAATAGTGAGCCGGGTCAAGACCATAAATGTGCTGACACAACTCACGAAATTTTTCAAACACATCAGTGAGCAGCAATACATCCAGTTTTAGGTAACGCATAGCATATTCACTTAGCGTATTCATGCCAAACACTCGCCAAACATGACATGCATGTGCATAGACTTCATCGGAAACGGTACTGCGTGTTAGTTTCGAGTAAAATTTCTCTTGTAGTGGGAGTTTTCTTTGCTTTAACACGTCCCAGCTGTCGCAGAAATCATACGGGAATATACCTTTCCGAATGCACAATTGAAATTGCTCAGGATCATTAAAATGCATTTTAGTAATTTTTAATTCCTCCTCATTCAAGCCATTCACAATACTGTCTAGCGAGGATGCCATAAACTTAAAGGAATCCAAAAATCGAATGCTAAAGTCGCTCAACCTCCATGTCAGGGCTGTGAAACGCTCATGGTTTTGGGGAATAACGGTAAACGAGCCCTTGTTGACATGACCCAATTCACGAATCATAACCTGAATGTCTTAATTTGCCAGATTGTGGAAAAAGACACTGATGAAACGAGGAATTGGAAAGTTCAAATTGCATTTACTATGCGCAGCTCCACGAAACTCCCCCGTAAAGTGCGAGTGGTCTCTGACTTTTTCCTCTCCACTTAAAATAGGCTTTTCGCAAATATGGCATGTCGTGGCATGCTCATACCGCTGCTGCTGTTCTTGAGTTAGGCTCATGGGTTCTGGGTGGTTCAGTGATTCCTGTACATCATGAGCCAACTTGACAAGTTCATCCAAGAACCATCTGGCACAATCTGGCCCCTCACGGTATTTGTAAACGGATTATGTGGGGTCATAGACACACACCACATTAAATCCTATGGCAAAGGGCTCATGTTTTTGAATGGATGTGGTTGAGCTGATGCTGGGATCTGGTTCACATCCCGCCGTGGGTGTGGTGAGAGCTTCAAAATCTGCATACACCACATAGAGGACAGTGTCACGCTTGTGAATGTCCTTAAACTTTAACACAGCCTTGTCCCCTTGTGGCAATATCAATCTCACCGCTTCCTGAGAAACACAATCTACCCTATGACGTTCTAAGAGCATGGGGGTTGTAAAATATTGCAAGCAACGGTCACAAATTTGTTTTTTACCATGTGCTCTGGACGCTTGACTGCTTAGCAACATCTGCGAAGAAAGCGAAAGACGAAAGTCGGGCTAGGGCCAGACTTAACCTCATGGTGGGTAAATTAATTTTAATCAGGCAATAGTGACTCACCTCTCCATAAGACAGATATAAAAGATGAATGTGGTGTCGTTTCGGTTCTTTTGTAGCATAAAGAGGACCCACAATCTCATCACCATCAAGGCCATACACCATGAACGAAAACTCATGGTTGTCTTGTTCAAACCTATGGATCTCGGTAAAGTCCATAGGGAACGATACTCGAGTTAAATTTAAAGTTTGTTTTAATTCTTCAAACTTGACCTTGTACATTCCAGGTCTGTGACAGGCGCGTAGTGCAGGTTGCAAATAGGCGGCCACAGCCCACAGAAAACATTTATCATCAAAATTTTCAATATTCACCACAGCCTTTTAAAAAGCTATGGCTGGTGGTGTTTTAATAAAGCTAGACACAGCATTCAACGGGTTGAAATGACAAATGTTGATTTGCAGGTAATGGATTTGTTTAACGCTAAACCACTCGGTCCTTGTTGCAGTTTATCAAATTTTGATAGCAAGGCATTCACCACAAGGCTTTGATACCACTCGTTCAGATTATCGGCTATCAAAAGCTCTTGCATTTTACTGCAAATATAAAATGTCTCTTTATGCTCTACGTCCTTCTTTTTATATATGAAATCGCACACGAGTTCAGTATTCACCTTTAAAGCCGTTTGCAACCGTTGCGCTATACAAATTTCATTTTTTTAAATTTCAAAACAAGATTCTAAAAAATCTTTGGAAATCAAACTTTTTCTAACATTGACCGCACGACCAGAGCACACACGCGATTTGAAACAAGTGTTTAGGGGTTCCCAAGTTAACGTATCCGCAGCAGTAAAAGACATTATTTTGAAAGAACACTCTCACCTGAGTTTTCAGCTGTAGGCTGCTTGACAATGGTTCCACTCTAAAGCCAGTTGATTTTCAGCTGTTGTGGCTAAAGCAGTAGAGTTTTTTTCTCCAAATAGCTGTTGTTGTTTGAGTCTTCAGTCTTTTGACTGGTTTGATGCAGCTCTCCATGTCTCCCTGTCCTGAGCTAATCGTTTCATCTCTACATAGCTCCGACACCCTACATCCGAGGCAATCTGTTTAACATATTCTAACCTTGGTCTACCCCTACAGTTTTTGTCCTCGACCCTTCCTTCCATAACTAAGCTTGCTATTCCTGGGTGTCTTAGTATGTGTCCTACCAACCTATCTCTTCTCTTCATTAGCAGTCGCCAGAAACATCTCTCCTCTCCCACTCGTCTTAATACCTCTTTGTTTGTAACCCTATCTACCCATCTGATCTTCATCATTCTCCTGTAACACCACATTTCAAATGCTTCAATTCTCCTCTTTTCTGCTGCACCAATAGTCCAAGTTTCACTTCCATAGAGCGCCACGCTCCAGACAAAGGCTTTCAAAAATGACTTCCTAATACCTAAATCTATATTCGATGTCAGCAGATTCCTTTTTTGTAGAAATGCTTTCTTTGCCTGAGCCAACCTACTTTTAATATCCTCTTTGGTTCGTCCATCACTGGTTATTCTGCTTCCTAAGTAACAGAAGTCTCCTACTTCCTTCAGCTTTTCACCTGCCAATTTGATCTCCATAGAGGTTTCTGATTTATTTCGGCTGCATTCCAGTATTTTTGTTTTACATTTATTAATTTTCATCATGAATTCTTTCTGTAAGACGGAGTCCATACCATTCAAAAACTCATTCAAATCCTCAGGCTTGTCGGCCAAGATGACTATGTCATCAGCAAATCTCAGAGTTGAAATTATTTCTCCTTGAATCTTCACCCCCACTTTAAATTTTTCCCTAATTTCCTTCATTGCTTGTTCAATGTAAAGATTGAAAAGTATGGGTGATAAGTTGCAGCCTTGCCTTACACCTTTCTGAATACCAGCTTCTCTCCCATGTCCTTCAACTCGAATGACTGCTGTCTGGTTTCTGTACAGATTGTATATCACCCTCCTATCCCTGTACTTTATTCCAATTGATTTCAAAATGTCAAACAATTTAGTCCAATCAACGTTATCAAAAGCCTTTTCTAAGTCTACAAAAGCCATGAACGTTCTCTTATCTTTCCTTATTCTACCTTCTAAAATCAGCCTAAGACTTAGTACAGCTTCCCTTGTTCCTACATTTCTCCTGAAACCAAACTGGTCTTCACCCAACTCCGTTTCTATCTGGCTTTCAATCCTCTTGTAAATTATTCTAGACAGGATCTTTGAAGCATGAGTAATCAAGCTGATTGTACGGTAATCTTCACATCTGTCAGCTCCCACTTTCTTTGGTATAGGGATGATTACATTCTTCTTGAAATCAGGGGGTACCTCACCTGTCTCATAAATCCTACACACCAAGTGAAATACCCTGATCAGACCTTCATCTCCTATGCAGCGTAGCAACTCAATCGGTATATCATCTATGCCTGATGCTTTGTTCCTGCTTAAGTCTTCCAAAGCTCTATCAAATTCTGATCTCAATATTAAATCTCCTTTCGCATCCTCATCAATTTCCTCCTCCCTTTCCATTACATGATTCTCAATCTCCTTTCCCTTATACAAACTCTCTATGTAAGCTTTCCATCTCTCAACCTTTTCTTCCCCATCTGTTAGAGGCTTTCCATTTGTGTCCTTAATATTACAGCACTTAGTCTTCTTTTCCCCAAAAGTATTCTTAATCCTTCGATAAGCTGTGTCTACTTTTCCTAATTTCAGACAATTTTCTATACCTGCACATTTCTCTTTCAACCATTCTTCTTTCGCTTCCTTGCACTTCTTGTTAACCTCATTTCGCAGACGTCTGTATTCTGCTTTCCCCTTTTCATCTCTTAGATTCTTGTGTTTCCGCCTTTCATCCATCAATTCTAGTATATCCTGAGTGATCCACGGTTTTCTACCTATTCTTTCTTTCCTACCAATGTTTTCTTCTGCGGATTTTGTTATTTCATTCTTCAAAAGTGCCCATTCGTCTGCAATTGAAGTTTGTTTAGGGTTTTTCATTAGTCCTTCCTTTATACTCTTCTTGAATCTTTCGTTTACATCCTTCTCTTTCAGTCTGTCTATTGCCCACCTTTTTGGCTTCTGACTTTTCTTCAGTTTCTTCAACTTTAATCTGCATTTCATTACAACCAGATTGTGATCAGAGTTCATGTCAGCACCAGGATATGTTTTACAATCCAAAATCTGGTTTCGAAACCTCTGCTTGACCATAATGAAGTCGATTTGGTAACGCCCTGTATCTCCTGGTCTCATCCATGTGTATATTCTTCTATTGTGGTTATTGAATAAGGTGTTAGCTATGACCAATTCATGCTCGGTGCAGAATTCTACCAGCCTGCTTCCTCGATCATTCCTTTCACCTAATCCGAAATCTCCTACTATCTTCCCTTCTCTCCCTTTTCCTACCACAGCATTCCAATCTCCCATTACTATAACATTTTCATCACCCTTGATATACCTCAGAATTTCGTCTATTTCTTCGTAGACCTTTTCAACATCCTCATCATCAGCTTGACTGGTAGGCATATAGACTTGTACCACTGTAGTGCAGGTAGGTTTTGTATTGATTTTTGCTACAATAATCCGTTCACTATATTGCTCATAATATTCCACCCGCTGTCCAAGTTTCCTACTCAATATGAGGCCAACCCCTGCTTGGCCATTGTTTGATTTAGTGCTAATGACCCTATAGTCTCCTGACCAAAAGTCCTGTTCTTCCTGCCAGCGCATTTCACTAATCCCAACCAAATCCAACCTCAACCTATCCATTTCCCTTTCTAAGTTTTCTAACCTTCCACTTCCTAGCAGACTTCTAACATTCCACGCTCCGATCCGTAGAATGTCAGATTTCCTCTTTGTCACTTCTGTAGAAATAAAATAAACCACCATAAGTATATCAATTCCATATAGTTTATGCATTTGATAAACAAAACGAAATCAAACAGGTTATATATATAAAAAACAAATCTCACCTCGACGTGTAATGCTTTGCTTTATTCCCGTCTCGTGGGCTAGTCTGGTAATGGTTTCCGTCTCTAGCTGTCTGTCTTTCTCTTTTTCAATCTCTTTCCCACATACACACAACAGGTAGGCTATACACGTTATCTGCAAACAAATAAATAAACAATTATTTTATAACTTATACAATCAATAAATAATTGCATTCAATATATATAAATCAATAAATATATAAATAAATAAATACCTACCCCACAACAAGGTTAAGTATTTTCCACCAACACCAAAACTGTTAAACAAGACCAGGTGTTTCACGCAACGCAGTGTGTTCAAAGGTAGTCACCTAAATGAGAGTGGAATTGATAACGACATGCCTTTATATATGTTACGTTGCATATATAATCATTTTTTTTCTCACGCTTGAACATTCTGTTATCAGACACGTGGACAGCTAACTTCCCAGGTGAACACCTGTGCCAGATCAAACTTCACATGAATTTGCATTTTGTCACGTACGAAGCAAACAGGATGTAACTTGTTTAGCGTACATGTCATCTCACACGTGTTCACATGCATTTCACTCTTCCCTGCCACCACGATTGTCATATTATTTAACCTTCAAGCGTCTTTCTCATTTTCCATTGCACCTGTTGTCAAGTCAGATCAGCGCATTCCAATCAGCTCAAATGACATTCGCCTCCTGCTCGTCTGCTCCTCTGCAAGTTTGTTTTCTGTACTCGCTTCAACCAACATAGAACCAAGTTCTCATCACTGTTTACTCGTTAAAGGCTCTCTTCGGGGGTAAAATATCAGAAAAAACGGACACTCGCTCTGTCATAAACCGACCCGCCGAAATATCGATTGTTCTATTGAGCACAGCCACCGTGGTCAGCGACAGGTTCGTTGAAACACACACACACCCAGCAATGCCGTCCCTCTCAACAACCACGCTTCATGAACATTATAAACAGGTAAATATTATTTTTTCAAACAAAAGTGTCGTTAGGCCCTTTGTGAATTATTTTTTTTGAAACAAATATCTACCACGTTCGAAAGGGGGCGTTATCCCGAGTCCTGGGACACCTCGTACACGTCTCTAGCGTTATTGGTTTGCGAGATAGAGCAAAATGTCTAAAATCACGGTTTTACCTCAACATAGTTCTTCATTCCTGCTCAACACGACCAACCTCGGCAAGAGGACAACGCGACGAAATAATGACACCTCGTACACGTCTCTAGGCTTATTGGTTCGTGAGATATCAGCAAAAAATACAAAAAACACTTGTTTACCCCAAAATCGAGTTTCCATTTTTTTAAATATAACGAGTGGTCTATAGCAAAGAGGACATCACTCCGAGTCCTTGGAACCCTCGTACACGCCTCTGGCATAATTGGTTCGCGAGATATAACAAAAAGTCTAAATTCTCGTCCCCCCCCCCCCAAAAAAAAAAATTGTGTTTCCAGCATTTCATCTTTAAGACATCTACATTCCCGTAAAGAGCGCAACGAGACGAAAAAAACGAATCCAAGCACGCCCTCCTAGCATCACTCCTTCCATTCCAAGGCCGCAGGGGCTCACAACTTCCTAAGTGCCGCAGCTGTCACTACCACACTTCTGTCAGGTTTTTGTCCTAGAGACTTGAAATTTATTTTGTGAATAGAGGGGCTAGGGACCATTGATTTACGTCAAATAATCTTTTTTGTAAACTTCCTAGTTTCCAAAATATAGGAATTTCAAAATTACACTTTTTTCAAAAAATTTCAAAAAACAAAAAAGTATTATTACAAAAAATACAATTCATAAAGACCATTCGTTTGAGCCATGGCACAACGTTCTATCATGTTTGGTTTTCAAACTATCACCTACTTTCGAAAACAAAAATTTTCAACAAAAAAAATCTAAAATATAACGAGTAGTCCATAGCAAAGCCCCCGTCAACCCGAGTCCAACAACACCTCATTCGTGAATCTCCGACCACGGGTTCGAGAGTTATCGGCTCGCATTGAGAGTAGTGGTGTGGGGTAATAGAACTCCTATTACCCCCTACTTCCCTCCCTTAATTATTGGGACTACCGTAGCTCTTTTCCAGTCATCCTGGATTTGCGCATTGTTTATGAACACATTAAACATCACCTCTAAGTATCGTGCCACGGCCCTACCTCCTAGTTTAAGTACTTCACTAACAATATTATCAGGACCCTTCGATATATTGTAACGTAATTTTTGTTTTAGCTTTACAATTGCTGACTGGTTTATTTGGAGAAGTGGATCCCCTGATTCATCGTTAAGGTCCAACACACAGCTATTGGATTTATTGAACACACTACCATAAAAGACATTTAATTCATTAGCAATGGCCTGCTTCTCAGTAATTAATTTACCGTTACCGGACATTATCATCGACAAATTATTTGAATTTCCCTTTCTTCTCCTAACATAACTGTATTTTTTTCCACCCATCGCCTCCCGAACCAAGTAAACCTTGCATATAATTGTCATGAGCAGCCCTCTTTTTTAAGACGAGCTCTCTTGATAAGGACTTAAATTTCAACATATACTTGTCCCTATCGGGTCTTTTATTGTATAATTTCCTACTTTTCCGTTTAAGACTCCTGATTTCCCGTGTGTAATACTCAGGATCTGGGTTTTGTTTCAGTAATTTAAATGGAACAAATTTATCACTAGTGCTATTTAAAATTTTCAAAAAGGTAGTCCACAGGATATTAATGTGATTTCCTTCCTATGCCCATCCTACAAATAGCTCATTCAAATACCCCTGAAATTTGCCCTGATCTGCCCTGCGATACTGGAGTATGATCTTATTTGCTACATCAGAGTCTAATTTTGTAATGTCACCGTATCTAATATTTAATTCAACCCCAGAATGGTCACTAATTCCTGGTACTTTCAGATAGTTAATATACAGATCTACAGGCCTTACGAGATAAACATCTAAGGTATTATTGCCTCTAGTTGGGAAGTCAACTACTTGTGAAAATCCCCCCTCCCTTAAGAACTTGTTTGCATCGCTCTGAGCTTGACCACAGCTAGTTGACTCACCAGACCAGTCTACTTTGGGGAGGTTTAAATCTCCGGCAATTATTATGCTCTTTTTCATAGCATTACCCGTTCAAGTTTTATCATACTGTGTGTCGAGAAGCGAAAAGTTATATTTCGGTGCTCTATACGCCCCTATCACTTGAAGAGGGAATTTATTCCCTTTATCCGAAATTTGTACACATAACATTTCATGATCCGTACCAGCCCACTTTAAGAAACTAGCTATATTTTTCCGCACACAAGTAAATAGCCCACCACCTCGCTTCCCCCGATCCCTTCTGTACATTTCGTAGGTCCCTTGAATTATTTCATTACTATTTATATCCTCATATAACCAAGATTCAGTAGCAATGACAATGTCGGGTTATTACGTCTCTACAAGATTCCAAAATTCAATTAATTTATTTCCTAAAGTCTGACAATTAACCTGCAGTAATCTTTAAGTTTTACCTCCGCAGCAAATATCGCGAAGTAGCTCCTTCTGTTCCCGTCGGCTGGCAACCTCTGGACCTACTCCTCCTCACAATGGCCGGCACGAACCGATGACCCTGTCATGTAGGCTCCCTTGGTTGAAAGCGCCCCGTCAATTTAAATGCAGCCCGTCTCGGGCGAAGTCACGGCCACCAATCCAGCAGTCAGCATCTACGTACACTAATCCCTGTTGTGAACAAACCCAGTCCATGCGGTCATTTACAGTCTTAACTCGCCTTAACGAAATATCTCCCCGCCGAACAATGCCACTCATTATAATTTTTGCATTTCTGAACTTGCTTTTAGCTTTTCTGCCTAGTTCGTAGAGCTCCCCCATGATGTAATCAGCTGTAGCCCTCTTCTTCAAATCGTTCGTCCTAACATGGAGCAACAACACTTTAACTTTGTCACAGTCCTCTACATTTGCTTCTTCCACTTTTTGGGCAAGCTGGTCAATTTTAATCCCCGGATAACACCGCACTTTCGCACCTGATTTCCTCGAGATATTCGCACTCCATCGTATCATAGAATCACCCATTATGATAACGTCATCCTCAGTTTGCTCCTGCATGCCCTCTTCCACACTGATCCCAGTAGAAAGCCGTTCAGTCACATCCTTCACCGTTTCCTCTGATTCACAAAGCTTTGTTCTAAGTTCCTGTATTATTTGATCCCTTGCTTTGATTTGCACCCTCAAACAGTCCGGCGTATCTCATACTTTACAAAACCAATTCCCGACATCACAATCCTCCTTCTTGACCTTAACACAGCCGAAGTGAAACAATTTCTCACATAGTCCACACTGAACACCGTTCTTCAATGTTTTACTGCACGTCGAACACTTTAATGCTGCCACTGGATCATTTGCCTGATTCACATTTGGAGTAACAGGACCTGGATTTACTTCCACTCCACCAATAACTAATAACGCAGCTATCACTAGGGCTATAAACCACAAGTTACTAGGGCCCGTACGCACACACAAACACCGGAAATCCCGACTACCCTTCACATACCACAGCCCGATCCTCGCGCGATAACACTCCAGAGAACAACCCATTTCAGCACACCTGAGAGCTCGGGAAAATCACGACCTTTCACTTTGACTGCCAACTTGGAAGTGAATCCTGCGTCGCAACTGTCTCAGCTGTGTGTTGCAATGTGCTCGTCTGACCTTTGGCTCGACCTTCTACCTGCAATGCTGCGCCAGCCGTGTGGCCGGCCCCACTTTGAGTGAAAGACCGTGTAGAATTGCCAGAATAGAGTAGGTCTAGTCAGAGCCGTATTAAGCAGGCGCGGGGCCTGTAGCAAATGTTACTAGGAGGATTTGTATAATGATAAAATGAAACACGACTTTTATAAGCAACCTTTTCTCGATTTAATGTGAGCAATTATCGACATAATACTAGACCAAGTATTCTAAGTAGATTACTTTCAATGTACATTTAATTTTAGGTTACAAACGATCTTGTACCATCAATGTTTCTTAGCTCAATTTTTGCACGCTTTAATGTCTAAAAAGAACGTTCTCTGTTGCAGTTATTAACGGGCATGTCGCAAGACAGGGTGCACTGATATTCATATAACACGACTACGGTACCTTGCTAATATGCACTGTTTGGTTCACTTCTAATAAATCACATAGACTCTAGAATACATATTTTATTATTAGTTGTGGAATGGTTCACAATTCACACAATACACCATTATTATTTGACACTGATCTTCACTGATCAAAGAATACGTGAAAGATACTGCACTACCAACTCTTGTGCTTGCTGCCAACTCAACATTCTCCCACCTTGAGTTGTGGAAGCAACTCAAACCAAACAATTAAATATCATAATACATATATTTTCTCAAAATAAATGAACACAGAAATAAATAACTCAGTCAAAATATCTCTTTGGTTTAACCACCACTCTCCCACTACTGGTTTTGATGAGATCAGAAGTAATGGTAGATGGTTTAACTGTCTTTGGATTTTTTCTTGTTCTTCTCATTTTCATGCTGCTGAACTTGCAGTCATCTTCTCCAGATGTCACTTCAAGTCGATACACCCTCTGTACTGGGCTCAGTAGCTTTCCCTTTGTAGTCGCCAAGGAAACAACTCTCACGACACCACCTTTGCCAGTGATGACCTCTGTCACTCTTGCCAGCGGCCAGTCTAGTCTCTTCGTGTTGTCACTGGCTACCAGACTACTTCACCTACGCAGGGTTTGTGATGACTTTTCCTATTGTGGTTCTTCTGTATTAGCAGTCCAAGATATTCATTCCTGAATCTTACCCTTAATGTTTCCTTTGCTTTCTGTCTGTACCTGAATTTTTTCAAATTTTAAGTCCTCTGTCATGTCGATATTGGGCATTCCAAACTCCTTGACTTCCTGTAGGAACATTGCAGGGGTGATAGCCATCAGATCTTCTCCATCATTGGACAGGTAAGTAAGTGGTCGAGAATTCATGACAGCTTCAAAGTCACACAGAACAGTCATCATTTCTTGGAACGACAGACATGAACTTCCCAGAACTTTCCTGAGCATTTGTTTGAAGACACCAATGAGCCTCTCCCACCATCCTCGCCACCATGCTGCAGTGGGAGGATTGAATTTCCATTTTATTTGGTGTGCAGAACTATATTCAGCAATGTTATGCCTTTGAATTGTCTCCAACATATTGCAGGTGCCTTTAAAGTTTGTCCCATTGTCACTGTAGATAAGCATTGGCCTTCTACGTCTGGACACGAAGTGCCGAAAAGCTTCGAGGAATGTCGCAGTAGCCAAAGATATTACTAGCTTCAGGTGGACTGCACGAAAAACCACACACGTGAACAAACAGGCCTAGGCTTTAACTCCGCCTTTCAAAATCAGAGGCCCGGCAATGTCGACCCCTGTTATTTCAAAAAATGAGGCTTCTCTCACAATATCTATGGGCAGATGAGTTTTTTTTTCTGCTACAAGATGTTTTCCATGTTACCTTCTGCAGACAACATATGTTTTAATTGCACCCTTCACCGTTCTCCTTCCTCCAAGGATACAATATTTCTGTCTGAGCCCGCTGAGCAGAATCTGGGTTCCGGCATGACATAATTAGTTATGCTTCTCCCTAATGAGAGCGTGAACTGTTGTATGCTTCGCAGGAAGGATAGCAGGATAACGGAAAGCATAATCATCTTTGTGCAATATAATTTTTGTTTTCAGTCTCATCACTCCCTCATCATCCATGAAAACACATAGTGAGTTGAATCTTTCATCCTTTTCACCAACAAAACACTCCTTTTGTATGAACTTCATCACGACTTTTCCTGCCTCTGTGGTTTCTTCAGTAGATAGTTCGGCAGTTCTTCGCATATTATTTTTCTGTCGACAATTATACAGAAACCTCAAGAATCATCCTATCATACGAAATGTTCTACGGAAACTTGAGAAATAATCAAGGTGCCATTCTTGGGTATTGGACTTGTCTTCTAACACTGTTATAGTATTGACTTTTATTTTTTCATTCTTGGAAGACTTCATCATCGTTTGTTGCAATTTCTGGGCTAGGCCATTGTGTAGTGGATTGTTTTAGCCCTTGTGGTGCTTCCCACCATCTCTGATGATGTAACTGTTTTGTGCTTCATCCCCTCGATGCCAGGTCAGCCGGATTCATGGTTCCTGGAACATGCCGCCACTGTTCTGTTCTGGACAGTCTTCGAATTTCTTATACTCTGTTCCACACGAAGGTCCCCCAAGGTTCGTCTAACTTGATCCAGGACAACACTGTCGACGAGTCACTCCAATAATAAGTAACGACTTTTTTGAAGTTAATGTTGGCAGTACTGACGTCACTAGTCGAACCCCTATTGTAGCTGCTAATAATGCCAGGCGTGGTATGGTGATACTCTTCTTGGGTTCCACTCTTGTCTTGGCTTGTACGAATCATAGCTCTATATTGTCAATCCTCTGTATTCGCAAGAATATAACTACAGCATACGCAGTTTGACTGGCGTCGCAGAACACGTGAAGAGATATATCTTCAACCGACTGGACACTACCGGTCAAACACCTAGGAATCTTAATCACAGGCAGCTGACATGGACGTATTTCCCACTAGGCACACTAGGCACGTGCCTAGGGGCGGCACGGCCTGGGGGCGGCATATCCTGACGTCCGACGGGTGCATCGGGCGAATTGCCGTGCCAAGCGCCTGGCGCAGTGACTGAGAACGGCAGTCATAGGGAGCTTACTTTGCATTTTCTCACGTAAATTTGAAATCTAAATACAATTCTTAAACTAAAAAAAAATCTCTTTCACAAGTCAAGTGTGAAGTTTTGTTTTATTTAATAAGGGTATATTTTATGCCGGTAGTCAACAGACTGGCAACACTGCCAGTCAGTGGGGATACAGCAGACTGTCAAAGCTAGTGTATTATAAGTCTGAATTACCAATAAAGCTTGCTGACAGCTGTCAAAGCTAGCACGTGGGGAAATGCTGCGTTGCCACTGAGGCAGATCATGACGCATAACATTCCAAGAGGCTTGCAGGAAGACACAAATACTGTGGAAGTTAGCCCCCCCCTGCCTGGCGGTCTAATGACCGTGACGAGTGAAGACACACTGAGTCAAACCATGTGCTGTGTCGGCATACATTGCAACATTGCTCACTGTTGGCGCCATGGAGACCGTTACCCCTCTCGTCTCCACTCCTCCCTCACCTCAACCATCAAGCGTATGACAGCTTTCACCGAGCATCTTTTGTAAATCAGATTATAGTCGTTCGCTTAACGTCTTCACGTTCAGTTGTTATCCCTACCAAGTCGTTCACATTGCCACATTGCTTAGATAAAGTAAGTGTGTTATAATTTTATTTTTTTATAATGTTGAACTAGAAAGTACCAATGAGTTAAAAACGTCGGAAGCTTAGTGGTTCAGGTTGCCGCAAAATCGCAAGTGAAAAACGTGAAAAAGAAACTAACTTTTAGAAAAATATTAAGACGGTTGACAATTTTTTTAAACCTCTTGAAAAATCCAACGAGAGTGGACTGAGTGGAGAAGGCTGCTCATCTTGGGAACAGTACAATTTCAACGAAAGTGGTTCAAACAATGAAAATATTGATCAAGCAACAAGTGCCCCTGAAACGGATAATTGTATATTGAGTGGTGATAACGAACGTAGTTCCGACAGTACACAAATAAGTAAAAGTTCAAATGATTCCGATTCACAACAAACTGATATAAATTTTACTGTTAGTGACGACCCCATTGAGTGGAAAATAAATGACACCACGATCAAAGTATTATTACACAGAGGAATCAATCAGTATAAAGATTGTGATTTTAAAAACTCTAAAAGGGATTTTGGCAATAAAACCAGATATTTAAATAAACAAGTCTTTAGTAGGAAATTACAAAATGGAGAACTCATTTCAAGAGATTACTTGGTGTATTCAAAAGGTACAGGTTCGGTATTTTGCGCTTCCTGCGGATTATTTGGCTTTCAGAAGACGTGTTCTAAACTAGCCAGTGAAGGTGTTTCGGATTGGAAAAATATTGGAGCGATTTTGTCTGCACATGGAAGCTCACAAGAACACATCAATTCTGAACTGGCACTTATGACCCGCAAGAGAAGAATTGGAACGCTAGACAGTCAATACGATTCCATCGTCGAAACTGAAAGGAAGTATTGGAAACACGTTTTGGAAAGAGTGTTTCGCTGTGGTGAAAAAGCTAGCAAGCCGAGGACGTCCGTTTCGAAGAGCTGATGAAACATTTGGGTCTCTACATAATGGGGAGTATATGACGTCACTGGAATTAGTAGGGGAATTCGATCCTCTTCTCGCTGAACACATACGTACATTTGGTAATCCAGGTTCAGGGAAAACGTCCTATCTGTCTTCACTTATTTGCAATGAGGTAATTGTACTGTTAGCCTCTAAAGTTAGAGATATCATAATCAGTGAAGTGAAACAAGCGAAGTATTACTCCATAATAGTGGATTCAACGCTTGACATGTCACACTGATCAGCTTTCATTTGTTTTGAGGTTTGTACAAGAAAATGGCAATCCTGTTGAACGCTTTCTCATGTTTTTGTCGAATACTGGGCACAAATCCGAAGACTTAGCCAATGCTGTTATGGCTGTTTTAAGATCAAATGCCATCAATCTATCCGACTGTAGAGGGCAACCATACGATAATGCTAGCAACATGTCAGGCGTGTATAGTGGCTTACAAGCTAGAATAAAGGATGAAAATCCCAAAGCACTGTTTGTTCCTTGTTCGGTACATTCACTTAACCTTGTAGGTACGTGTGCTGCAAGCTGTTGTCCAGAAGAATGTGCTTTCTTTAACCTTATACAAAACGTTTACAACTTTTTTGTTGCATCTACTAAGAGATGGGAAATTCTAGTTACCTTTAGTCAACCTGAAAGTAAAACTCTTAAGGGTTTGTCTGTAACAAGGTGGAGTGCTCGTGAAAGTGCATGTAAAGGGCTCTGTGAAAACTTGGACGGTGTTATGCTGGCTTTAAAGGACTATGAAGAGAACACTAATGAGAAGCCGTTGGTAAGAAGTGAAGCCACGGGACTTTTGAGATCATTGAATAGGCTGGAAACGGTATTCATGATGGTACTTTGGAGTGATATATTGGACAGGTTTGAACAAGTTAGCCAAACTCTTCAGAAAATAGAAACGTCCATAGAAAGAGTTGTGAGACTGTATGATTCTTTAGTTCTTTTTATTGATTCTCTCCGGGACATGTTTGCCGTATATGAAGAAAGGGCTAAAAAACTATGTGATTTGGACTATAAGACTTGCTACAAACGTCAAAAAAAGAGAAAAATCCAGGCTGGCGAAAACAAAGAAACTGAAATACTTCTTGAAGGACGTGACAAATTTAGAGTTGAGACATTTTATGAAGTTTTCGACCAACTAAAAACTGAGTTGCAGAAGCGGAAAAACGCATATGGTGAAATAGCAGACACATTTTCAGTTTTTAACGATCTGTCCTCCTCAACTGAAACAATAATAGAGCGTGCAAACAAACTTCAGTCATTGTATGCCAATGATCTAGAAAAGTTATTTTCAAATGAATGTGTACATTTTTCTGTTGAAGAGTAGTGGAATTAGAAACAAACCACTCGTCATGATGAAATATATTAGAGAAGAACAACTCCAATCAACATTCTCCAACATTGATATAGCTCTTCGTATGTATTTGTGCACAGCTGTTTCCAACTGCTCAGCGGAACGTTCATTTTCGGTCTTAAAAAGAATAGAGTCTTGTCTTAGATCAAGGATGAATGAAGACAAATTAAACTTGTTGGCTATTCTACACATCGAGAATGAACTTTTGAACAGTGACAAGATGAAAGTTGAAGATCTAATAGAGGAGGTCTCAATTATGAAATCCAGGAGAAAATCTATGTAAATAAAAAACGCCGCTGGTGCAGATGTACTGTATTGATGCATAAGATATGTGTATTGATTTGCTAGTTTTTAACATCTAATTTTGTTCTTAATTATGAACATTGAATTATGTTTTTAAAAATTGTAAAATCCTTAATAGACTTGATGTATCATTTATTGTAGCTGATACAAAGACTTAACAATCACTTTAAAACTTTATCAACGTGTAAAGGAAACTTTTCTATTGAGTAAATTTAGCCTATTGGAAATATGCCAGTTTGTAAGAATATTCTTACTTCTTATGCAATTAAATCAATCTTAGATCAATAATTTTTAGTCTTTATTAACATCAACCCCACAATTTAGATTACGTTTTTTTATAATCAATCTGTTTTATATACAATCAATAATGCCTAAAATTAATATGACGTGCAAGATTTATCCTATACTCAGCCGTCAGCGGGGCTTACCCTTACTCGGACACAAATAAAGCCAACCGGCCGATGAATTAGATGATTCATTAGCCGGTCGGCTGCATTTGTGTGTGTGCGTGAGTTAAGGATCACTGTCAGGTGCCACCCCCACCCCTGGACGACCAACGTGGGAGGGGGGGGGGTGGCGGGGGGTCAGAATGTGCCTAGGGGCGGCAGATATGTAAATCCGTCCCTGACAGCTGAGGTAGTTCTGCCAACCACTTCATGAATCTTCTCTTTGTTGTTTCGTCTACCTCGGAGTCCCAACCCAACTCAGTGGCCCATAGTTTTTGCAAGATTGATTTTGGACAGAGAAATACCGGGCATGAGAAGCCAATAGGGTCAAACACCTTATGTGCAGCTCCTAGTATAGCTCTTTTGGTGATTACATCATATTATTTGAAATCGTTAACTTGAGTTAGATTCAGTACAATGGTATCTTCTCCTTTATTCCAAATGAGCCCTAGCACATGAGTAAGATTTTCAGCTGTACCATCCTGAGAATACTCCCACCCTCGGAGATTGAAAGATGCATTATCCATTATTATGCTTGCCTCTCGTATGAATGAATGTATGAAGGTCATTTCTGTTGTTAACACTAATAGCACAGTTATCCACATAAAAACATTCTTCCAATCTTTCTATTGTTGAAGTTGAGTAGGAACTATTATCGACTAAGCTTGCCACGGTAGGTGAGTGGATAGCGTGTCGGTCTACTAACCCCAAGATAGCAGGTTCGCTCCTGGCTGTGGTAAGTGTTTTTTTTGAAAGGCGGCAAAAATACGACACTCATGTCATACGATGTTGGCATGTCAATAACCCATTTGATTTCAGTAGGCCGTGTTCATAATGGCAAAATTAATCTCAGGAGTTTCCGCCTACACAAAGTTCCTCATTTCTCTACTAGAAAGCGCTATAGTGTTCAAGGAGTTTAGAATTCTAACCTCCTTGACTTTCATAGTGATTCAAGGAACAACGAAATTCGACATGCAAGCTACCCTCTGGGTGTCAAATTACAATGCTTGTCCCCAACACCCGAGGCCATACGATATTATTATTATTTATTATTATCGGCTGTTTGTCTCTTCAACTCGTTCAAGTGGAGTTCAAAGGTTGCTGACAATAGGAACGGAGAATATGCAAGTCCAAAGACAACTCTATTGTGACGGAACACTTCTACCTTCCCTGTACTTTCCTCCTCCCACCAAAGGATTCTCAGAAAATCACTGTCTCTAAGATGAACACTTATTTGAAGAAATGCTTTTTCTACCTCGGCAGTTACACCAATCTCATTTACTCTGAACTTCAGTAGTGAACTAGGGATCAACTCTATTCAATACATTCGTTCAGGGATGGAGCGTTTCTCTGCTTCGTCAAGGCATCAAAAACAGGCCTGATGTTGGCGGTGGTGTTTTATTTGAAGACAGGTCGGTGAGATAGATAGTGTCCACCATTCTTCAGTTCTTCTTCATATACCCTCTCGATGATTCCTTGCTCCAACCAACTTCATCTTGATAATGTTGTTCAGATTGTAGTTTCTTGGTAGTGATTTCTAATCTGTGCTGAGCAATTTCTCTGTTGTCAGGGAGAGGTGGATGTTGTTCAATCCCAGGAAGACACACTTCATATCTGTTATCTTCATTCAGTACTGCAGTCTCAAGGAAGTTATTTCTAACACACTCATTCCTCTCGACGATAGATTCATAACAGGGTCAGTTATTCCAAGAATTTCTAAGTCCAAGAGATCAGAAATTCTTGTATGTTGGGAAAACAATGATGACACTAATAATGATGCCGAATTCCTTTGGGCCTTGTTACCTATGACTTTTCCCATTAGTGTCCACCCTAGGGAAGTCTCCAACAAAACTAGGCCACATTTAATTTAATGATTCCTCCCAGTGACCAGTTCGCCCGCCTTATCGTCCCCAATTAGAATCTGCACAGGCCCTCGTTCTCTTATATCAGTTAAACATATTTTCAGATCCCTTATCTCCTCACTCCAAGAACCACTCTTAATATACGGGATATGTTCACAAATGATCTCTTGGCTTAAAATTCCAGCTCCTTGGAATAGTTTCCCTCCAATCGCTTTAAACGTATTCTGTAACAGTCGTGTTTTGCTTCTCGAGAACGTACTCCACCAAACAAGGAATGTATTAACGTTTCCCTCCTGATTGACTGATACACAATTTCTTCGGCTAGGTCACATGCAATGTAGGATTTAGTAGACCCAGTATCAATGACAGCTCGTACAGTTTTCTGTTTACCCTTTCCTTTAACGATAACTGCCAGGGTTTCCAAGTACACCTCGGGAGAACAAGACACATCAGCTAAAGCCTTATCCACATTATTGCCATCCTGGTGAACCAGATTCCTGTCTCCCTCGCAATTTTGTTTGAACACACTTTCAGTTTCTTTGTCACGGAGCTTATAACACATTAACACCACATGTTTACCACAACAAACAATGCATCTGACAATCGATTTACAAGCTCTACTTGCATGGCCCTTCATTAAACAATTGAAGCAACAGTGTTTATCAGTTAAGATTTTCCTTTTCTCCCCTACAGTCATTTTTTGAGCGTTAAAGCACTCTGGACTCGCACGAGGAAGACAAATAAACACACTCATGTCTCTAAAACATCAGCAAACAAAGCAGAAGTGGTAGGTATATTTGGTTCAATGACATCCCTTGGTTTCTTGTCTCCCTTAATCTTAGATCCTTGGGATGGGCTAATACTAAACCCTTTCATAGCCGATGATATTCTTTCTTCACTTACTACTTCATTTTGAAGAAAAAACATGAGCTGCTGCAAACGATCTTTGGATACGGAATCACACCTGAAGGAAGTATTCCTCTGCTATGCTCTTAATAGGTCTTCTGGCAAAGATGATTCAATTAGGGGATACAGCATTGCAGTACATATTTTCTGTAGTAACGCCTAAACTTTCCTGCGATCTGAGATGCGACTCTAATTTATCCCCAAGCTACTCAGTGTTGGCCTTTCTTTGGAATTGACTGCATTCGTCTATACTAGTTTGAGCAATTCACGAACATAAACCTCCACCTGCAAGTCCTCTCTACCGAATCGAGCTTGAAAACTCTCTATAGCTTTGTCATAATTCTCGGCAGTTGGGGGAAAACTAGTAACTAATTCATATGCTCTGGAACCTTCTGTCATAGTCTAAATTAATTATTGAAATTTATCTTCCCTCCCAATGTCCTCAACTTCGTGAATTTTACGGAACTGGCTCCAAAAATATAACCAATCAATTATTTCACCAGAATACTTCTTAAATTCCATTCTTGGAAGTCTATATTTCATTTTGTCACAAACATTGTCATTCACTACATTTTGTGGAGGGGTAATGGAAACAGCGGGATTCATAAAACGTGTTGCTTTTTTTCTACAGCTAAGGAATTTTAGTTTGTAATCATCAGCTGATTCACATTCCGTTTCTATTTCGTCATCATCACACTCGTCGTCTAGCATATGTTGAAATATTAATCCATCTAAATTAGAGATATCATCATACTTTTCTTGAACGATTTCAAGTTGCAATTGTACTTTTTCCGTTTCAGTTTGATTTAATTTACCTGGCAGTCAGATGTTTGTGTGTTGTTCAACTGACTTGTATGTTGATGTCCTCACTTAATATTAGATTTAGAATAGTTTGCCGAGTACGTTGTGTCTTTATTAATTATCATTATTATTTTTATTTGTATTTGATTCTCACTGTTTTACCATTTGTGACATATATTTCTGATTGGTGCTCCTGATACGAAGAACGAAAGATCGTCTTCTAACGACGCCATTAGTTGTTTGTGTGAGCGCGTAAATAACCGCTGTTTTACGGTTCATTCTTTCGTGAGTCTTTCCATCTTCTTTCTTCACGAGAGCCTTTTGCTATGAATGAGTCCTGTCACGGTCGCCATATAATGTTAGGTTCACTTCTAATAAACCACATAGACTCCTCTAGAATTCATATTTTATTATTTGTTGTGGAAAGATTCACAATTCAAACGATACACAATTGTTTTCTTACACTGATCTTCACTGATCAAAGAATACGTGAAAGATACTGCATTACCAACTCTTGTGCTTGCTGTCAACTCAACATGCACAGTAAACTGCATGTAAATATAAGAATACGTCTAATAAACATACCTTGAACGATGATAGAGTTTCAGAAATTTGATCGTTATTTTGAAGTTGACAATGAAAATATTTCGGACAAAGATGACGAGCACACAGTCACAGGACCCTCACTGCCGCTCACTACAGCACAGGATTGCAGAAAATGTGCGCCTTGTCCCAACTTGTAACCCTTGTCGCAAGGGTTCAGCACCTTTAGAACTGTTCTGGTCTAGGGTCGGGGCTCTCAGAAGCGCTGGGCCCGTAGCATTTGCTACTTCTGCTATATGGCTAATCCAGCCATGGGCCTACCGGAAGTTCTAAAACCTACAAATATATGGCGGTATGCAACGGCTCTTAAAATACCAATCATATAGTTGTTTTAAAAGGCTATACATTTACTGAATCGGTCAGGTAAAAGAAAATAATTGCATACGATACGGTACACTTAAAAATGGTAAGACGATAATATTGAAGAAGGATATTCCTTTTTGCCGCACATTTCAAAGGACTAGAAAGTAACATGAGCTTCAACAATCATTTAGTTCGTCTGTCGTTGTCGTCTACTTGCACCAAACCAAACCAAGTTAAATGTTATTGGTAATAGTCACTACAATACCTCACTGCTTAGCTATTAATACAATGATTTAACCTACGTTTAATGTTAACGAGGCTCGTTGTATCGAGAATTAGGTTCCATTTGAAACAAAATCTCGATTGCAATAGCAGGTGTTGTGACTTGTTAGGAATCACATATTGTGTATGTGGCCATGAAATAAGAAGCAAAATTAGTTTACTAAAGTGGTTAAGCAAAATAAATGTGGTAAAACCGGCGAAGGTGAAAATTGAAGACATTTTAAAAGATTTGCAGCACGAGTGCAATAAGTGTCCAAGTGAACTGCTCTCAACAGGACCGCGCAAGACCATCACCAGATAAGTAGCCTGTACAATACAGTACAATCAGAATTGACCATTTACAACAACTCAAACAGGCAAATTCCGGGGGTCAATCACCACTTTCAGTATCTCAACCAAATATCACATAGACTACAACTAACAAATACTGACGATTTGCAGTGCTAATAACTTACTGCAACTAATTAAGTGTACACATTGTAAATAATTTTACCCATATTTTCAGACATAGATTTTATCTGATGATGATCGCTTGACTATCGAATTTGGTCATCCAAGTGTATTTATTGATCTCATGTAATTTTTTGAGGATTAGGGAATAACCCATCTCATTTGGGTACAATCGTGTTGACCGACTGAAAAGCACCAAACTTTTGTTAAATAGAAATTATTTCACTAATAAATTAAAACATTAAATGAAACTACAAAGTAAAAAAAATCAATATTTTCAAAATGTGTAGTTATCTTTTCTTGCAAAAAAAAAGACAAAATAAGTGGTCCTTGGCAAAGAGGGCTTTATCTCGAGTAAAATGAGCTATGGCACGCCTTCCTAGCATTAAAGTTCCTAAGGATATTAAGGGGGAGGGAATCGATGAACTTGCAGTTTTGGTTTTTGGGGGTAAATGAGTGGTCGATGGGAAAGAGGATATTAACCTAGATAATTTGACACCTCATACACGTCTCTACGATAAATGGTACGCGAGATATAGGGTTGCCTACAGCAAGGGGCCCACCAAAACCAGCCGCACGCAGAGTAGCCGAGCACCTAGTGTCACTGGTTAAAACCACCACTGCTACACTACTACAATACCTTTGGTTTAATTTAAACATCCAACATTCTGCGAATAATAGTTTTTAAGATATAACCTACTTTCCAAATGAAACTTTTTTCCAAAAATCCAAAAATGTATAATAATTTGTTATAACGATCATGGGTGTAGAGACCCTTCGGTTAAACCTTTGCAAAACGTTCTGCGAATCATAGTTTTAACAGGTAGTTCCGTGAAGAACTATACAGCCTATTTTCATATATCCTACTCATGTTAATTGCCTCTGTCAACATACAAAATTTCAGTATGATTGTTGTGATAGATTCGTAGATAGTGAGAACCGTCTAAATATTTCAGATGGTCGCCAGGTTGGATTTTTATTTATGTACTATTACATGATGATTATTGTGTACGTGAGGTATTCAAACTTCAATCGTATGATTAGGACACAAGAAGTAAAAATGAGATTTTAAAATTTGGCACAGCTGACATCTTGTGGTTATGAAAACAATTGAAATAAATTAGATGCCGGTGGATTAACATTTGTATAAGCATTTAACGTGCAAAGTTTCACTGCACTCGGATGGTTAAATCACGAGAAACGTCCAATTAAATATTTATAATTCTCGTCGCCGCCATGTTGAATTTGTGGTCACCAGGTTACTGAAAGTCCTACAGGTGAACTTATGCTCATAACCTCTATGAACATAAAGAATTTCAGTTTAATTGCTGTAAAAGATTCGTAGATATTGAGAACCGTCAAAATATTTCAGATGCTCGCCATTTTGGCTTGTTATATGTATAGGCCATAGAGTTATGTATCCTTAAAGTAAAATTATTGCGTAGCTTCATTATTCAAACTTTCACCTCGATCGCATGATAACGACACAAGAAATAAAGACTTAATTTTAAAATTTCGCACAGCCTCCATCTTGAGGTTATGTAAACAATTGAACTAAATTAGATGCCAGTGCATTACAATATATATAATCATTTACTGTACCATATTTCACTTCGCTCAGATGGTTAAATCAAGAGAAAAGTCTATTAAAATGTTTCAAATTCGCTTGGCCGCCATGTTCGTTTTGTACTTTACAGGTTTTCGAAAATTACATAGATAACCTTGTAGCAGTGCCCTTTATTTCCGTACAAAATTTCACGGTGATATCTGCAATAGTTTCGGAGGTAAAGAATGCCAGTGTAATATTTTGCACACCCGCCGTTTTGAGGGTATGTAAACAATTGAACAAAATTAGACGGCAGTGCATTACAATGTGTATAAACATATGCTGTACCATGTTTCATTACGTTTGATTTGTTAAATCGCGAGAAAAGTCTATTTAAATGTCTCAACTTCGCTTGGCCGCCATGTTAATTTTGTAGTTACCAGGTTTTTCAAAGTCCCATAGGTGAACTTTTACTAGTGCCCTTTATCGGCGTACAAAATTTCACGGTGATATCTGTAATAGTTTCGGAGATATAGAATGCCAGTAAAATATTTCGCACAGCCGCCATTTTGAGGTTATGTAAACAATTTAACTAAATTAGACGCCAGTGCATTAAAATGTGTATAATCATTTGCTGTACCGTGTTTCATTGCGTTTGGATGGTTAAAACGTCTATTTAAATGTCTCAATTTCTCTTGGCCGCCATGATGGTTTCGTAGTTACCAGGTTTTTGAATGTCTCATAGGTGAACCTTTAGTAGTGCCCTTTATCACCGTCCAAAATTTCTGGGTGATATCTGTAATAGTTTCGGAGATACTGAATGCTGGTGAAATATTTCGCACTGCCGCCATGTTGGATTGGTGAGACGTAACATAATTTGAAGGGCACGGTCAGGGTCAGCCGGAATAGTGCTATAAACTTACCGAGTTTCACTGAAATCGCTCCAGCCGTTTAGAATTTATTAGGGGGACACACACACACTCCTCACACACACACACACACGGACAAAAGGTGATCTCATAAGCCTATTTTTTCAAAATTGAAAATAGGCTAAAAATATAGCCTAGGTTCCAAATACATCTTTTTTTGGCGAATATCTAAAAAATAAATGGTACATGGGATAGAAGGAAAATAACATTAAAACAAGTCGTCACACAAGTCTATATGTTTATGGGTTCGCGTGATATTGGAAATATTACACACATAAGGACTCAGCGGAGCCGAGTTGCTAGTGTCACTATTTACAAACCGCCTCATCTCTCTACTATAGATGGCTCTGTGAGCACACCGGGCGAAGCCAACCTGAATCAACTGCAATCAAACTGAAATTTTGTATGTTAATAGAGGCAATTAAAATAAGTAGGATATATGAAAATAGGCTGTAAAGTTCTTCACGAAACTACCTGTTTAAGTTAATGTCTTGACGTAGGTCACCCCAATCAAAACTGACTTTGCCATCTTTATAATTTAACTTATAACCTTAGTCATTTCTAAGAACAGACTTTCATTAATGACAGTCGACGCAAAAACCGGCTTCTTAATATGCTATGACCTGATCCCAACAGCTCCTCCATGACAACAGCTCTCTGACAAGCCTTGGAATTAATACAGTTAATAATATCTTAAGGCACTTATTCCTCCACACTTCTACCTCGACAACAGCGCTATTTAATGCAGGTGTTTTCAACCTTTTGGATACGGTGAGCATCACCCCTATACCATACCAAGTACACGAGCACCATTACATCGAATATAATAATAATTATAAAAAACCTCTCTTTCCTTTTTCTATCTCCCTCGCCCCCGAAGTGCTGAAATAGCTAGGGATTCACCACTCACCAGGCAATAATGCTGCAATTGTATGCATGACTACACTTTCGTGTGGTCCAATCATCATATTTCGTGCTACTCATAAAACAGGGATGTCCAATAATTTTTATAATAGTGAAATAAAACTATTTCAAAAAATATAACATTTTTGTCAACTGTTGTAATGTAAACAGTAAGCAAGAGAATTTATTTTGAAGAATGTTTCTCAGGGAGGCTGTGCTCAAGATATACATGCTTCTATGGAAGGTACTCAAATTCAACGAACTCGGGTTATTACTTAAATATTTTACTAAAGCCTACATTAAAACTGGTTGTCTGAGCAGCCTGTAGACATTCCACAACTTCAGATAAGTATCGATATTAGAACGCATTAGCAGTACACAAACAATACGTTATGTTGTAGTTATGGCTTTTAGTCATAACACTTGTACTTCATTTCACGTGGTATGGGAACATAAACCATGAACGTAATTTAGTTCTATTAAGAAGCTGCTCATGTCTATTTAATGAGCAAGTTAAAAAGGATTTTATGGAGCTAAAAGAAGGGATGATTAATAACCATAATTTTCTGAATATTAACTTTTATTTGGATTTGGAAATTGGCAAAAACTGTATATTAAGAGGAACGCGTGCTCTTTCAGTAGGACACCATTAAAATTGGGAAGGGAAAAAGACTGTCAGAGGTCGAGGTTATTAATTGGTGTCACCGTAAGGAACATGGAATGTGAGATCCATGTATCAAGGAAAACTAGATGTAGTCAAAAGAGAAATGGAGAAAATCGGCATCGACATATTGGGAATAAGTGAAATGAGGTGGTCGGGAATGGGAGAGTTTATTTCGGATGTCTACACAGTAGGCTATACTTTTCTGGACAAGACAACAAAAGTAATGGAGTAGTAACAAAGTAGGTAAAACTGTGATGGGTTGCAACTATAAAAATGATAGAATGATATCCATCAGATTTCAAGGTCGACCTCTCAATGTTACAGTCATTCAAGTTTATGCACCAACCATTGATGCTGAAGAGGACGTAGTTGACCAATTTTATGAAGATTTGCAAGAAATACTACGGTCAACACCAAACAAGGATATCGTTTTCATAGTTGGAGATTGGAATGCTAAAGTGGGGAATCAAATAGTAGATGGTGTAACAGGACAATTTGGTCTTCGTACAACAAATAAAGCAGGACATACACTCCTAGAATTCTGCCTAGATAATTCACTGATTATTACCAACACACTATTCCAGTTACCCAAAAGACGTCTATACACTGGGACTTCACCAGATGGCCAATACCGGAATCAAATTGATTACATAATTTGTAATAGTAGGTGGAAAAGTGCTATTCAATATACTACAACAAGACCAGGCGCTGACAGCGGACCAGACCATGAATTGTTAATTGCAAAATTCCGGTTGAAATTGAGGAAGACGGCTAGAACTGCCTCATCATACAGATTTGACCTGGGAAGAATTTCTTGTGATTATACAGTAGAAGTCAGGAACAGATTTAATACATTGCAGATTGAAGACAAAACCCCTGAAGAGTTGTGGACAGAAGTATCTGCTGCTGTTAAGCAGGAAGCAGAAATATACATTCCCAAGGAAAAGAATAGGAAGAAGGCTAAATGGTTATCGGGTGAGGCACTGCAAATTGCAGAAGAACGAATGCACAAATTAAAGGGGATAGATCAGCAATGTTTGAGTTTAATGCAGAGTTTAGAAGATTAGCTAGAAGAGATAAGAATATTTTTATAACTAATTAACGTAAGGAAGTTGAGGAAAATAACAGAATGGGAACTTAACAAGAAAATTATGGATATCAAAGGAAAATTTCAGGCAAAATTTGGGGTGGTAAAATATAAAAATGGCAAAGATCTAACAGAAGCAGAAGATGGATGGAATATGTAGAAGATCTGTATAAGAAAGAACCATGTATTATGGATAATGAAGTTCATGTGCCCTTCGAACCAGAACCAGATATTTTGGAAACTGAAGTCAAATGGGCCCTAGAGAATATTGCTAAAAACAAAGAAAGTGGACTTGATGGAATTCCAATAGAAACGTTCAAAGAAGTTGGAGATAGTGCAGTGAAAGTTTAACATTCCATATGTCAGCAAATATGGAAAACCCAATAATGGCCAAAAGACTGGAAAAGTTCAGTGTTCATCCCAATTCCTAAGAAGGGAAATTCTAAAGAATGCACGAATCACCGAACAATAGCACTTACCTCACATGCTAGCAAATGCATGCTAAAAATCCTACAAAATAGACTACGCCAGTATATAGACCGAGAGCTACATGAAGAACAAGCTAGATTTCGTAAAGGAAGAGGGACCAGAGATCATTTCGCCAACGTACGATGGATAATGGTGAGCCTCCGTGGCTTAGGCGGCAGCACGCCGGCCTCTCACCGCTGGGTCCGTGGTTCAAATCCCGGTCACTCCATGTGAGATCTGTGCTGGACAAAACGGAGGCAGACAGGTTTTTCTCCGGGTACTCCGGTTTTCCCTGTCAAAATTTCATTCCAGCAACACTCTCCACTATCATTTCATTTCATCTGTCATTCATTTAATCATTGCCCCAGAGGAGTGCGTCAGGCCTCGGCAGCCGGCACAATTCATATCCTCGCCGCTAGATGGGGGTTTCATTCATTCCATTCCTGACCCGGTCGGAGACTGGAAGCAGGTTGTGGATTTTCATTTCACGATGGATAATGGTGAAGGCAAGATAATTCCAGAAAGATGTATATTTTTGTTTTATTGATTATGCTAAAGCTTTTGACTGTGTTGATCATAATGAGTTATGGAAAGTACTAAAATACATGGGAGTACCAGAACATATCATTATCCTCATCCGGAACTTATACTCTGATCAAGGGAAGTTAGGGAAGTTATATTAAGAGTGTATCAAGCCAAAATTACATGTTAATTAAACAAGCTCATGGCACGTTAAAATTGAGGTTATGCCTAGCTTGTTACACATCACCCACTTAAACAACAAATCCTCTCCGTGCCGGGCGAACCACTCGGGAGCGAGAACGCTTCCCTGTCACTAATGCGGGAAGACGTTTAGCAAATGAAAAACACAGAAGCAGGGCAGGTTCGCGCAGGGCGGATCATTTAGGAACAGGAAGGCTTCCCTGTCAACGAGGCGAGAAAGAATTCAGCAAGCAAATCTTACAAAGGAAGTGGACCATACATACACCCTCCGAAATGTTGTTAAAGATGGCGGCAAGTGACAGACCTCGTGTTTCAGTAGCCCTGACATATTACTGTATTTTAGTGGTAGTTTGCCTGTTCAAGTGTACTATATGGTGTGCAACCGTGTCAGAAATCATTTCCGACCGCAGTGATGTATCGTGTGCTCAAGAAATGCAGTGGTACTGCGCAGAGAGACATTTTACTTTCTCGACCATGGCAGCTTGTAACCTCCCAGTGCTCCGCCAAGTTTCCACCACACCCCGTGGACCAGTACAACGTTGCCGTGCCTCCTCCAGTACAGTTTACTTGATACTACTACTACTATCAGGTGATATTCACTTAAATCCAGGACCCCTTAACCTCTACTACCAGAACGCACAGAGCGTCAAAAATAAACTAACCGACTGTTTAGCAAATATAACCGAAATCAATCAATTTGATATCCTCTGCCTCTCAGAAACATGGTTGTCAGACTTCGTATCTTGTGGGGAACTTCCGTTTTCATCTGAGTTCAATGTGTTTCGGCGCGACAGATCCTCAAGGGGTGGTGGTGTTGCAATCGCAGTTCATAACAAACTGAAGGCAAAACATCGGCCTGACTTAGAAACTTCCTGCGAAATAATCTGGGTTGAGATTATTATCCCAAAAAGGAAGAATTTACTTGTAGGTTGCTTCTACCGCCCACCTTCCAGCAAAATTGACACCTTAGAAGAATGTTTCAACTCTACTGTTCTTGCCCTCAATCAAGAAAATGAAATAGTGTTGCTAGGCGATTTTAACTCCCATATCTCCTGGACATCAATAGACAATGGTACCATACACTTTCCCCAAATAGATACTTTCATCTTATCAATTTTTATAAACGGTCTACATCTGAAACAGTTCAATCTACACCCAACAAGGAAATCCGAAACACTGGACCTCATATTTTCAACCCTGCGTAATGTCACTGTGACCATTGGAAGAAATATCCTAAACACCGACCATAGCTCAATAGAAGCCACCCTCCCCGTCCCAGCCAGCAGACATAAAAACAGCCCCACCACCGATAAGAAAGCTTTCCCTCTTTGGAGAAAGGTCGACTGGCAAGCTGTCAATCAGGATTTATCATCTCTACCCTGGTGCCTGCTAACAGCCGAGAGAGACGTAAACAGCGCAGTGACCTTGTTTGAGGATTTACTTTACTCGGCCATTAAACAACACGTTCCTTACTCCGTACCCAAGTCCAACAAATACCCGCACTGGCTAAGTCAAAACACCAAACTCCTTCTCCAAAACAAAACTCGAGCGTGGTCACTGTGGAAATCAGTTCCCAATCCTCATACACGCAATGTATTTATTCACCTACGGAAAATTTCAAGAGTTCATATTGAACCCATGGGCCATAGGGTCCATGGAAGGTCGAACCCATGTCCTTAAGGAAGAAATGAAAGAAACGTATAGTTTCCTAAAGGAACGGAGAGAGATTTTAAGCCAGGATTATAGCTTAACATTGTGCAAGCGACTAGGGACAGATGTTCCTTAGATGAGATCACCCCACTCGACATTCAAGAGAGGGCTGGTCACGAGTATTAATAACTGAGTGGAAATTTCCACCGTGATAGACAAGGAAGCCTGAATCGGAATTCGAGCTGACGTTGCTGGAAATTGACAACACTGCTTATGCGCCAGGAGAGGAATAATTAAATTTAACACGTTTATGAGCATAATAATGAGTAAACAAGTACAGTACAGTGAATCATTTTGAATGAGGGATTTTTCAGTAAAGAGAAACCATTTAATAATTGCGCAGAAAAAAACTGCTAACGTAAGACGACGTCATTGGGGAATTACCACGGCCTCTGTGGAGGGGATTGAGCAAAAGGAATGCAACACCCACACAATTGAGGACGAGAAATTAATTAATATCTCCGAATTGCACGATCGATTCTTAGGTGCAATAAGATCATTTGACATTGAGAAGACGAGCTTTCGGAAGGTATAATTTTTATAGTTGTGGCACCATTATTTTAGAAGTTGACCACAGAAAAGGCTAGAGTCTTATTTTTTTGTAGTAAAATAGTATAAAGCTTCGGGGTTTACCAAGCCAACCATGCAGTCTCGAACAGCCTGAGGGGGTGTTGCCACGCATCATCGCAGTACGAATCCGTCCAGGGGGACGTGAAGTTATATCAGCACTTGCAGTCATACGAGCACTCCGTGAGGGGAAGTGCTGCACCACGACGTAGAAGTAGTCATTCCGGCAGTCCGTGAGGGGACGTAACTCTGCGTTACATCGAAAACAGCTACCAATACTCCTTGAGGGGAGAAACGTTATCTTACACCGCAGAAGTAAGATCCGATAGCCACAGGCGTCGCAGTATTAACGACTTGCTTGCCTCCATAAGGAGTGGTCAAGACGAAAATTTAAAGTATCGCCGTAGTGAAATATTAGGAAAATCCTAATTATAGGATTTAGGCCCGACTGTATACAAGGTAAAGTGAAAATTCGTAAGATATAGTCAGAGCAGGCTGCGAACGTCGGACTTAAAGGCGATAGGTCGTTAAATATACGAACGAATAAATCATAACGTACGGAAGTATCGTACCAGACAGAGAAACTGTTATTTAAATTGAAGAACCCTAAAAGGGAAGAACAGAATAAGGTTCGGAACGTATATCAGAAACGTAGAAGTGCTAAAACGTTCAAATAAAGAAGATAGGAGACTATAAACATTATCTCCAGAAAGCAGGCGAACTACTCTAAAAGTACTAGAATTGAGAAGTGCTAGCTGCTATAGACTAAATCTATAGGTCTTTGAGAGGACCTCGATCCGTATAGACTTTCGTTAGGATCGATAGATAGATCTACAAAGAAGCCGTTCAAGCTAGATAAATAGCCGGTTATCCAGGGTAGGAGTAGCAGAATTGGACTCCAGGGAACAGTAGATGTTTCGAGACTTTCGCATTCTGCAGGATAGAAGCCGACATCGAATAAATATCACCCTTGGAAACGGGAATTTAAGAAGATCACGTGTGATAGGCTCAGAAATACGGCCTAGTGATCGAGAATTGTGAAGTGTAAAATAATCAAGATTGTGTGTTAAATTAATATTTTTAGTGTTTATTATGTGTTCAAAAGGGACACATCAGTATATAAAAATGTCGTCAATGTTAAGTGTTTTAAATATATGTCAAAAAGTGTTTTTACGTAAGATGAATTCCTTTAATATGGAGTAAAAGTTCAAAGTGGGCCCAAAAATGAAGCACCGCACCAGATTAAAGATCATGGGATGATCTGGAAACATGTGAGTACTAAATTCATTTTATTTTGGTGTCAAAAATTGATTGTGTACAAACCCACCGGAGTTTTTGAGTAAAAGGGATGTGTTTTAATAAATAAATACGAAATAATCAAGAACACGGTCTGAACAATAATATAAATAAAATTGAGAAATTATAAATAATTATGTAAAGAATAAATCCCGTAGAGGAAATATGTGAATAAAGGGTTAATGCATTTAACAAATGTCATAAGAGCAAGCGAAATATCATTAATTATCATGAAAGATATTGAAATAAAGTAAAGTTGAGATATGAAAGAAATAGCTTTTGAGCTTGTATAAAGAATAAAGATAATAATAATAATTAAATATGGAAATGTTAAATAAAAATCAAATAAATTGATATGAACATAAGAGCGTTAAGCCTTAATGTATGTGTAAGAGATGATGTTCAATGGAATATTTTAAAACAGGGAGCGATTTATCGACAACGGAAAGATTAATATGTGAATTAAAATAATATGAATTGTTACTAAAGAGATTTTATCAGTTCTTGGGAAGACATTTTCGGCTTAAAATAATGCATAGCGCATAATGAGCGCAAATATAATATTAAAGTGTCACGCTAGGAACGCGTAGTGGTTAAAATACTTGGTACATTACTTATGGAGGGTAGTTGGTTGCAGTGAATTGATAATTGTATAAGTCCTCTATTTGTGACATAGTATCACGAGGCATTGTGTATGTATTTAAAAAGGGAGCTAATATATGGTATTATTGAGCGTATGTCATATGGGCCACGGCCGACTCTAAATCGCATTTTGTATAAGTCCTCTGTAAGGGATTGGTTCCCGAGGCACGTGGAGAGATTCGAAGGCAGAATCTTCTTATGATAAAAGCCCCTTAAATTCTCCGTCGTCGTATGTGTATTAATCTTCCCAATCAATGAGGACCCTCTCATAATTAATACTGCCAAGGTTACGAAAATGGTCTTTGAACCAAAGAATAGTTGTTGAATGAATACGGTACAGTAAAGCCCGGTCTCCCCAGAACTGGATATAATGGGAAGGTTTGTTTTGAAAGCCTTGGAAATAAGCTACTAACGTTGGGTCAGACAGGGAGTCGCCGTCACCCCTACGTGTCATAAATCGCACCCCAAGTAGTAGGGTCTAGCTCTCTTAAAGCGAGAGGGAACAGAGACCGTCTCGTAAGCTGTTGTAAAGAGAATAAATACACCAGGAGTGTTTAATGTTGTTAACGACCCGGGCGTTGAACCGAGGTCCTTGTAGATGGATATTTCGTTTGCCGGTTCAGATCGTAGTTTCTTATATGATAATGGTCTACTAAGACATAAGAGATAAATAACAATCCCTATTGTAATAATGTATGGACGTGGGATTCCACGAGTTGATTGAAGGCAACTGAGTTCGGGAGTAACTATAGTTTTTTGACTGTGTCAAGTACCTTCACGCTCTGGAGTACACAATTGATTTTCTGATTACCTTAATATATTTGTGAAATAAAGAGAGATGATAACAACTGAATGTGTGGACATGCCCAAAAATATTGAGTTAGATAATTAACCTAGATTTTTAAATATAATTATATATTTGTTTTTGAGAGATAAGAAAATATAAAAGATAGTGTTTGAGGTGTACAAGAATGACACCATAATAATGTAAATGCATGGAGCCAAAGAGCTCGGAGCTATGTAAACTTAATGTTAGTGCTTTATGGAAGTGAGACTAAGTAAGAATTGTTGGTTTATGTGGAAACCACAAGTTTGAATACAATATTTGTTTATATTTGTGATTCCTTGTTCATTTGGAACAAGCAGTTGATTATTGGGTCAGTAATTAAATTGTTAAAGTGTTTGTAGCGCCATTAATTTTATTAATTAAATGTGTTTAAATAGGAGTTGATTTTGTTGTTATTTTTGCAAGTGTATCCTCTAATTAATCCAAAATATGTGAGTCACAGAGTGGGGGAACTTACCGCTGCCCCGAAATCCCGAATTGAGCTACGCTGGTATACTGTGATAGGCATATTTCTTGCTAAATGGGCACAATATGACAGAAGATTACAACCGCTACATTTCTTCCATAACAGGAAATCTCAAGAATAACCCAAAAAAGTTCTGGACACTTATATCATCCCGTAGAAAGACTCCCAGAATTCCACTTAATCTAAACCTCCATAATGAAGAAATCCCATTTGAATTGAGGTCCACACATTTCAATGAATATTTCCATTCAACCTTTTCAGTTCCCGTACCAATCCCCAGTCCCCCTCAACTTACTAGCGTCTGTTCTGATTCACTGTCTCAAATTTCAACGACCCCCGATGAAATCCAAAATATTTTAAAAAGTCTGCCCGCAAACAGATCTACCGGACCATCAGACATAAGCCCTATATTCCTGAAAAACACCTCTGCATCTCTCAGCATCCCCTAATCCATGATACTCAACTGGTGCATGACTTCCGGCACTTTTCCTGACTCATGGAAAAGAGCTGATGTAACACCTGTCTTTAAATCAGGCAGCAAGCATGACATTTCCTCGTACAGACCTATATCTATCGTCCCTATACTCTCTTCAGTCTTCGAAAGAATAATACATTGCCGTCTCCTCACTTTCACCAAACCACACCTCTCAGAAGAACAACATGGCTTCGTCCCTGGAAAATCATGCTTAACAAATCTGACTGTTCTGAACCATCACATAATTTCTGCAATAGATCAAAAATCTCAGCTAGATGTAATCTACGTTGATCTGGCCAAAGCATTTGATTCCGTGAACCATTTCCTTCTCCTCCACAAGCTTGCTTCACGATACAACGTACATGGATCCTTCCTATCCCTAATACAAAGCTTCCTGTCCAATAGGCAGCAACGGGTAGTGCTTCCAGGGTCTGTGTCGTCCTGGCTCCCAGTCTTATCAGGAGTAACTCAGGGCAGTATCCTGGGACCCCTTCTCTTCGTGCTGTATATGGACGATATAAACACATGTGTGCAAAATTCTCCGTGTTCCCTTCTTCTATACGCTGATGACCTCAAGATATTCAGAAAAATTTCCAGTTCTGACGACCACGCTGACCTCCAGGAAGCAGTGAATACATGTACTGATTGGTTCAACAAATGGAAGTTATCTCCAAATCCGAAAAAGTGCTTCAATGTGTCTTTCTCACTACTGAAATCTAGAAATCAGACGGACTATATAATATGTGGAAATAAATTGGATACGGTTTCTCAGGTAAGAGATTTAGGTATTATTCACGATGATAAACTGACATTCTCTCCCCACATTGACCATATCAAATCTCGCGCAATGCGCAGTCTCGGCATTCTACACAGATTCACAGAAATTAAAGACCTCACTGCACTTAAATTATACTTCACCACATACGTTCTCCCTATCCTAGATTTCTCTTCTCCAATTTGGTCTACTTCGGCTATAACCAATATTTCTAAATTGAACAGTGTCTTTAATTTCTTCATATCAATTGTCAAAGCTCGCAATCCTTCACTAAGGCACTTTGCCAAATCCGACATTCTAAATCAGCTCAATTTACTCGACCTGAGAAGCCGTCTACAACTTACTGACCTGTGTTTCCTACATAAAATTATGAATGGTTACACAAAATGTAACATGCTCTTAAGCTACTTCCCACTCCACGTTCCCACCCGTTCAACACGCCAGAACCATTTACACCACATACCTCGCCCACGTCTTGAAGTACAGAAGCGCTCTATTTTCCACCGTCTACCTACCCTTAGCAACTCCCATCCAAATATCGACATATTCTCTCCCTATCGAACATTCAAACATAACATTAGAAGATCCCTTTCACCCTCAATTCCTAACCCCTCACCCTCCTAATCACTCACTACCCCAATCACTCCCTGCGTCCTTCCCGAGATTTATCCCTTCTGCCATCACTGCCAATTGTTACCTGTTATTGTTGTTGTTGTTATTGTTTGTTTTTGTTAATATTATTTGTAATTGTTAAAATATTAGTGTAAAATGACCTTTTCATGGTTGTATCTAATAATTATTAAATAAATAAATAAAAAATAAAAAAAGAAGCTACAGTGAGAACCATATATAGAACAACTAAATCAGTTAAGATTCAAAAAGGAGTACGCCAAGGCTGTATATCGTCACCTTACCTTTTCAATCTGTATGCAGAACATTATGAGGAATGTGGGGTTAGATGAAGAAGAAACAGGAATCAAAATAGCTGGGTTAAATATAAAGAACCTGAGATATGCAGATGATACAATCCTGATGGCTGAACTTGAAGAAGATTTAAAAAATCTCTTACTGAAAGTGAAAAAGGAAAGTTCAAAGGCTGGACTAATGTTGAATGTCAAGAAAACAAAAATTATGACTATTACAACTGTCAATTCATGGCAAGTAGGAGGAGAAAAAATGGAGATAGTCTCGGTTTTTAACTATCTTGGCTCACAGATTTCTGCCGATGGTGACTGCAGTCATGAAATCAAAAGACGATTGCTACTTGGTAGACAGGCATTTTCAAATCTGGACAATAAGTTATCTTAAGGAGTAGAGACCTAACCTTAACAGCAAAAGGGCCGATAACCTAGATGTTAGGCCCCTTAAAACAACAATTATCATCATCATCATTAACAACAAAGATCCGTATAGTAAGGGCTATGGTTTTTCCAGTTGTGATGTACGGATGTGAGACCTGGACCATAAGAAAAGCTGAACGCCGTAGAATAGATTCCTTCGAATTATGGTGTTGGAGAAAATTTCTTAGAGTTCCATGGACTGCGAAGAGAACAAATAAGTCAGTTTTACAGCAAATTATACCAGTGTGTTCCTTGGAGGGTTTAATCCTGAAACAAAAACTGGGCTACTTTGGACACATCATGAAACGACATAATTCATTAGAGAAGACCTTAATGCTGGGGAAGATAGGAGGCACAAGAAGAAGAGGGAGGCAAAGAATGAGATGGATGAAGGACATCACAGAAGCATTAAATTCCAGCTTGGAAAATCTTCGAGAGGCAGTGTAGGACAGACGAAATTTGCGTAGTCTAGTACATGGGGTCACGGAGAGTCGGAATCGACTAAACGAATAGAGAGAGAGAAGGATATGTACGTGCGGTTTCGAGTGATCCGAGAGTGTGGGAAATGTTACAGTTTGACTACCGGGAACCGAGGCGGTAATTTTGGATAAGCGCTTAGCAAAGCGTTACAATATAAGGGAAGGAATTGGTTTAACGAGTTTCGCAGATGCATTGTGTCAGTGAATTATCTTATATATAAAAGTGAAAGTCTGTATGTATGTATGTATGTATGTGGGTGGGTGGGTGGGTTGGTTCCGTATACAAATCTACACCGTTCCACCAATCTCAACCAAATTTTGCATACACATAGTTTAGGACCCAGAAGGAACCGCTGGCTATATGAATTTTCGATAGTCTTTCTCATTCTTCTGATTTCGGCCCTTTTGCACTCAAGCACAGGCTAATCAAATCATAAAATATACTCATGAAGGAATGGCAAGGCAGAGAGTTTCCATGGCAACATAGCTGAAGTCGAGACACGGCCGTCTGGATGCCAGTTGCGCTCTGCACTGCCGGTATAGAAAATGAGCATCTTTACTTCAAATCCCGTCAGTTACTCACCTACTCACACAGCACTGTCAACCGAGTTTAGCATAACAAAGACTTGACACATCTTCTACTATATATTTGTCAAATACCACTCACTCACTCACTCACTCACTCACTCATTCATTCATCACGAAATCTCAGAAACCACCGAACGGATAGGAATGACATTTGGTATGCTGCTTCCCCAAGGGCCGCAAATGCCAACTAAGAGAGGATTTTTGTATATTAAGGTTCTAAAGGGGTGTTAAGGGGGTAGACCTGCATTTCATTGAATAGCAATATCTCCCGATTGGTTTCATTGGGGGATGTGATACTCGGCACATAAACTCATCATTAAAAATAATAAGACATGAGTCTGAGGGTTTTTCGATGTGGCGTATATTATGAGGTGAAAGGGGTGAAAAGTGGGGATTGAAAGATTCCTAACGGAGCGTGTATCTCTTAAACGACATAGGCGAGGAGTTTGAAACTCAGCGGGAAAAAATCAGCATAAAAAATAAGTAAATATGTGTTTGACCGTTTATTCATAAATCCAATTTAAGGGGCCCATGGGGAGGGGTCACATTATGGGGGAGGGGGGAAACAGGAAAGAAAGTATCCTAACTGATTATCTGACTGACTCACTCATCAAATTCAGGGGGAAAACTGCTTTAAAGTAAGTAAATAGCTGTTCGACAGATTTTTTTCATAAATCAAATTTAAGGGGTTCATGGGGAGGGGTGAAATTGTGAAAAAAATAATTGAAAGAAAATGTCCTGTCTGACTCACTCACTCATCACGCCCAGCGAAAACTATTCAAGTTGGAAAAATGAAATTTTGGGAATATGTTCGCTGTATGTCGAAAACGTCAAATAAGGAATGATTTTTGTTTATTCGGGTTTTAAAGAGATGTTAAGGGGGTAAACGTGCATTTCATTGAATAACGATATTTCATGAGTTGTTTCTTTGGGGATGTGATATTCGGTATATAGGCTAAACTAATCATTAAAAATAATCAGACATATATCTAAGGGTTTATCGATGTGGTGTATATTATGAGGTGAAAGGGGTGAAAATTGGGGGTTGAGGGACTCTTAACGGAGCGTGTATCTCTTAAACGACATAGGCGAGAAGTTTGAAATTCGGCGGGAAAAACAGCATAAAATACAAGTAAATAGGTGTTCGACCGTTTTTTCATAAATCCAATTTAAGGGGCCCTTGGAGAGGGATGAAATTCTGGGGAAAAAACAGGAAAGAAAGTGTCCTAACTGATTGACTCACTTACTCACTCATCAAACTCAGGGCGAAAACAGCTTTAAATAAGTAAATAGGTGTTCGACCGTTTGCTTCATAAATCCAATTTAAGGGGTTCATGGGGAGGAGTGAAATTATAAAAAATAAATGAAAGAAAATGTCCTGACTCACTCACTCACTCATCATCGCCAAGCCAAAATTATTGAAGTTAGAAACATGAAATTTTGGGGATATGTTCGTTGTATGTCGAAAACGTCCACTAAGGAAAGAGTTTTGAATATTCAGGTTCTAAATAGGTGTTAAAGGAGTAAACGTGCATTTCATTGAATAACAATATCTCAAGAGTGGTTTCATTTGGGGATGTGATACTTGGTATATATACTAATCATTAAAAATAAGCTGACACATGTCTAATAGTTTTTCGATGTAGTGTATATTATGAGGTGAAAGGGATGAAAAGTGGGGGTTGAAAGATTCTTAACGGAGCGTGTATCTCTTAAACGACATAGGCGAGGAGTTTGAAACTCGGAGGAAATCAATCAGCTTAAAAATAAATAAATAAATAAAATAAATAGGTGTTCGACCGTTTTTTCATAAATCCAATTTAAGGGGCCTATGGGGAGGGGTGAAATTCTGGAAGAAAAACGTCCACTAAGGAAGGATGTTTGTATGTTCACTCTCATCGACCAACCCAAACTATTAATGTTAGCAGAATGATATTTTGGGGATATGTTTGTTGTGTGTCGAAAACGTCTACTAAGGAGGGATTTTTGGATATTCAGGTTCTAAAGGGGTGTTAACGGGGTTAAACCTGCATTTCATTGAATAACAATATGACACGACTATGACGCGAGCGAAGCGAGGTAAAAAATGAGATGGTGTGTGTCTGTGTATTACTCAATCACGCAAGTACCACTGGTCCGATTTACATGAATTTTACATGGAAGTAGCTGATTTACCGTTAACATATAGGTTACTTTTGATTTCAATACTTTGCACTATTTAAATATGGCGACCATTTTAGTGACGTCACTACACCCTTTGGTTTCAAACTTTCATATTTCCATTTCAAATAAAAGAGAACGCTAAGAAATAGCAAACTTTTGATGGCATATACGAGGTTTAAAATTACATTTCCTATCCGAAAGGTATCTCCAACCGTTAGCGAGTTAAACCTAAATTTGTGCTATAAAACATTGTCAACGCCGAGCGGTGTAGTTGGACAAAATGTTCCATCCTTAATCTCCCTCTGCGCAGCACCTCGCCTATCCCCTGTTTTAACTGTCACCTTCACATTTTATTTTATTTATGACGCGTAGCGAAGCACGGGTACTTCAGCTAGTAACTTTATAAATGTGAATTGTGACGAAGAAATATTCACTAAATATTATACTTTTCCGAAAAATAGAAAGTGGCGATTGCGTATCGAGTATTATACTGTGAACATTGGCAAATTGAGGTTATAGTCTTCCGACTACTGAAGTTCCGTTACGTGAAGTGAATAACCAAACCAGTAAGAGGAAGATTGTTGTATTAAACCACGCTACAAATGTTACGAGATACAATAATGGATGTTATTAAATTGGAATTGGGAGAGATGATTCAGAACTTTATGGAAGTTAAAACAATGGCTTTCTAAATTCAATGGGGGAATGTAACGTGCAAGATGTGAGAGACATTTGATGTGAACTAGATGGACACTGAAGAAGATGATGATGATCGTGGCCATGTTAGAAATTCAGCAGATAATAAGACGAGGATGCATTTCACGAATATACTACAATGGAATTCGGCGAATTTATTCCACCACGAAGTTGTCTGGCGTTCCAATCTGATAAGATGAAGGAAGGTAAAGATCGGAATCGAATATGCGGAATGAGGTGACAGCGATTGGGAAGGTGATATACCGGAGGACAGTTTTCTTGTTCAACACGAGGTTGTCAGGCGAGTTCTCGGTTACGATAACGACGATCCAGGATTGTGGAGAAGTGATGCTATTACAGCATTATTTATATTCTTCAGAAAGGAAGTCGTATCTCATCTTGTCATATGTAGTTCTACACCAGGTAGTAGAAATCCATTTATGTAGTATTTGAATGTAAGCATGCTTTGAATATATCTGTAGTAGCTCTTTCGATAACTGGCAGTAGGATTTAGTCCTTGTATTTTCGAGTAGGTTAACTATTTACGTCGTGTTTTATTTCATTTAAATTTGATTGTTGTAGTGGATTTCTTTTAAATTTGGACTTTCGAATTAATGTTACGTAATATTTTTATCAAGGTTGATCGATTTGTGTTTATTATGGTGATTTAGGAATTTTGGTAACGTGTGATTTTAGTTTTAATCTTGGTAATTTTATAGGCGATGATCGTTTGGCGATCAGTTCGCTGGAGTGAACTTTGAGTGCTGACATTATTTTAAATGTATACCAGATTCATGAAATATATTCTAACGTTGAATATTAAGAAAAATAATGGTCTTAAGAAATACTTCTTGTATTATTGAGAAGATCCTTATTGTTGGTTTTGGGAAAGTTATTCCGTGGAGTTAAATATTTGTGAACACGTTGAAAGAATCTGTACGGGGAGGCTTTATGTTTGGAAAAAGAAGTTGGAAGGCAATTGTTGCTTAACGGAACCAGTGATTATAGAGCAATTATTGTTTTATTAATTCGAATTGCATTACGGTAAAGATCTAGGGTTTGTCGTTAAGTGATCATTTTAGTGAGGATTTATTTCAGCATAATATTTATAGTCGTTGGATCTACGTAAAATTTTGTATTGCTAAAGAAGTTGAGATGCAACTTGAATTGTAAGAATTATTAAGAATCTGAGGAATTGTATTCCAGCTTGGTGATGCATAAGTCTGCTGTGCTGAGTGAAAGTGGCAATGTGCGTGTTTGACATTGTTCCACGATAAATAAGTACTAATAGGTGTTGATGATATGCAATTTATAATCGTGAATGTGTGTGCATTATTCTGAGTGTAAAAATCCTCGTTTCGGAAGAGATGATCTTTGTTGCGAGATGACTATCACGATCAGCTCTTTATGTCATTTTAATGATATATGCTCAAATCTTCATTTTTAATGGTTCATGGATATAGGAACGTACTTGAAACAATGGCATTATAATAATTTTATTAAACCAATATATATTATTTTTATTTGTAGAAGAAAGTTTTTGTGTGGACATAATCGTAATCTATGCTTCATTGCACAGAAATTTAGACTAGTGTTGGGTGGCAAGATTCGAAAATTTGTGCATATAATTGTAAAATAATGGGGAGAAAATGTAAATATATTTTTAATATTTTTAAACAATTATTTTAATTATAAATATTGACGATAGTTTCCAAATGTACAAGATTTATAGAATAGGGATTCATGAGATTTAGGGAGTTTTGTATAGAGTTCAGAGGTATTATGAAATAGCGAAAGGCCATCGCTGTTTTTTTTTATGAATTAGGTAATGTTAAAATATTTTAATTTTTACTCCTTAAGCTAGGGTATAATTTGATTAAAGTTTAATTTATTTCTTAATGTTGATCATTATAACTATAATTGGCAAGTTAGTTTAATTTTGTTATTCGCTAAGTGATTATAAATAGTAATAGGGTTGTTTAAAGGGCGTATTTATATTTTTCTTTGTTGTACGTCTTGGTAAAATACATCTTACAGGCAGGTATTTCCGTGTTTCAGACATTTTATAGAAATTTGGTATCTTTTATTTGCAATTAATTAGATAAATATTGTGCTATAGTGGAGATAGGAATCATGTTCCCAATATTTTACCCAATCCTCGAGAGTTTGAAAGGGTTTCTCACTCTCCAGTTTATTTGTCCTAACCGAATCCGTAGTTAGTCCTATGGCACAATTTAGAGCAACGGTATCCCTCCTGATGTGTTAGCCAGTAGTTTCTTTGTGGTTTTTCTAGCCGGGTAGCACAAGTGGCTGCGGTCCTTTTCCATCTTCGGATTTTGCCAGATTTCTTCGGATACGGGTACAGTAAACGAATATGGTTTCACGGCACTATGAATGAATAACTATTTTTTTCACACAGGATCAATTTTACATTTCTTGCCATTATGAAATGACATATGCCTCATTAAACATTCTTTTTAGTAAAGTTGCTTCCACGTGCACTACATTAATATAGATCGTCACTACTATGAATTATTCATTTTCCAGTAAAGTTTTTTAACGCACCACGTATATGAGTACGGTGTTACTCCACTGGTGTGGCTCCTACTGTTACTTATTAGTTAATTTCTCTTTGGTATGCTTATGTTTTTCATTTATTCATTTAGTTGAGTTAAACTGATGTACGTACTGCATTAATGTAATTTCTCGCCTTTATAACGTTACGTGTGTCTTCAAACACCTATCTCAGTGAACTTGCTTGGCACGTGGCAGATGAATATACTGTAGTTATTTGCCTCTATTATCCAAGATATGTCTCTCTAAATTTCCCATATCATTATACTCATTTCCACTCGTAGTATATGATTATGGATTCTCGCCACTATGAATTAGGAGATGTTTTTGTAACTGATGGTTCATATTATAGCTCTTTCCGCACGCACTACATGGATATGGCTTCAAATAACTATGAATTGGCAAGTGTCTTTTTAGGGCTCCTTTCTGAGAAAAGCTTTTTCCGCACGTGTTACATGAATAAGGCATAAAGCCATTATGAACTAGTAGGTGTCTCTTTAATGTTGCCTTTTCAGTAAAGTTGTTTTCGCACTTAACACATGAATAAAGTTTACTATGAATGCGCAGGTGACTTCTCAAATTTCCTTCTTCAAGAAAGCTCTTTCCGCATATATTACATGAATATGGTTTTACGCCACCATGAATATGCAGGTGTTTTATCAAAGCATACTTCCTAGAAAAGCTCGATCCGCACGTATTACATGTATTAGTCTTCATGCTATTATGAACAAAAAAGTGATTCTTTAAGTGTCCATTAAGTAAAGATTTCATTCCGCACGTAGAACATGAATACAATTTTTCTCCACTATGAATTAGAAAATGTCTTAAGCTACTTCTTAAAGTAAATGTCTTCCGCAAACATTAAATAAATATGGCTCTATGCTACTATGAATTGGCAAGTGTTTCCGCAAATTTCTCTTATCAGTAAACGTCATCCCGCACGCATTACATGAAAAAGACTTGAGACCACTATGAATTTGGAGATGTCGCTCTAAACTTCCCTTACAAGGAAAGTTCTTTCCGCACGTAGAGCATGAATAAGAATTGTCGCCACTATAAGTTAACTGGTGTCTTTTCATCCATCTCTTTACAGCATATTTCTTTCCGCACGTAGTACATGAATATGGCTTCACACCAGAATCGGATGTTTCTGTGCATACCAGCCTGAAAAAAGTAGTAGTAATATATTACAGTACGCTTTTCAATATGTAGACGATGAAGCGATCAATTACCTAATGGAACATTAAATAGGCTAAAATTATTTCTTCCTTAACAAATGACTGGAGCGGAGGTTGCTTCTACTCTTGAAAGATGACTTTAAACTTACAATTACACATTATACCGATATTTCCATTCAGATGTTTTGATTTCATAGAATTTGCGGTAATAGCCCTTATATTGAATAAGGATGTTGATCCGCGTCCAGTCTGTACATGGGGAAGGTTATGGCTGTTACTGACCCTTCATCTGCTCTACTGTAAGTATATTTTCAAGGTATGGAACGATGCGATGTAGGTATGTAAACGATCAAAGTTCCAGGCCCATTGGATTGTTGCTACAGGTCTCCCCACGTGATTGGTCGCGGAGGAATTAACTCCAGTATAGAGACTCTGGTGTAGCGTAGTAGACTTGCAGTCTGGGCAGTGAACTATTCCCCGTGTGAAGTGTTGCCTCGACGACAGAGAAGAGCACGCTATCAACAACTGTCGCCGTTTGAGAGGACTCAGATAAATTGGTCTGTGTGAGGCTGGATTATCGCTAAGGATTGTCGCTGCACGTGTTGGCTGACAGCCATCTACGGTACAACGTGTATGGCAGCAGTGGTCAAATGAAGGTACCCACACCCGTAGACCTCGCACAGGCCCAGCGAGAGGATCGCCGCATCATTCGGATGGCCCGGATGGAACCCAATGCAACAGCAGCGCAAATTCGAGCAGCTGTGGCACCCCACGTTACACATCAAACATTGGTAATCGCCTGCGTGCAGCTGGCTTACGATCCCATGTCCCTGGAGAAGGTGTTCCATTGACCCCACAACAGCGGCGTGTAAGGCTGGCCTGGTGTCGAGAACGATCGTCGTGGGTCGACGAATGGCATAGGGTCGTCTTTAGTGATGAATTGCGCTTCTGTCTTGCCCGCAGTGATCGCCGGAATCGTGTGCGGCGACGTACCGGGGAGAGGGGCCACCCAGACCTCATTGTCGAGAGGCACACAGGGCCATCACCAGGCATTATGATCTGGGGAGCTATTGGCTTTAATGTGAAATCGCAATTAGAGCTTGTTAAGGGCTCTATGACTGCTCGACAGTACGTTGATAGGGTACTCAGTCCAGTGGTTGTCCCTATGATGGAGAACATTGCTAATTGGATGTTTCAGCAGAACAATGCCCGGGTTCACACTGCGCGCATCTCCAGAGACGCTCTCCACGACATCACAACCTTAGAATGGCCCGCCATATCCCCGGACCTCAGTCCAATTAAGCATGTGTGGGACATGATGGGTCGACAACTGGCTAACCGTCCTCAGCCACCCACAAACCTGGAACAGCTGACCCGTGCAGTGCAGCAAGCCTGGGCCACAAATCCTCAGGAAGCGATCCAGGGCCTTATTGACTCCATGCCTTGTGAATTCATCAATGTATTGCAGCTCATGGTGGGCACATCCTGTATTGATTGTTGTCCAAACTTGCGGTCAGAGAGACCTGAAAGTGTAATCATCGAATCACAACCGAAAACTCGTCCTGCATGTTCAATTGCAGCAATGTAGCACCACTCCTTCTGGGTGTTGCAATTTCCATTTTCGTCAGTGTATGTCGAGTGCAGGCATTCAACTTGTATTTCTCTCACTCATTCGAGAGGAATATATACTGTATAACAAACAAAAACGACGCACCTAGAAGGACTTGTCCGAGGCGATAAAAATCGGTGGATGGGAGGAACAGACATAGAACAACGACCAAACGATGGAGAGTGCAGAACCATCTAATGATTTCTTGGAGAGTTAGAGCGATACAAAATTAGGACGTCAATAAGGTGTTGGTCTACCCCTCGCCTGGATACAAGCTGTCACTCGACGTTGCATGGACTGATAAAATTCCCGGATGGTGGCCTGCGGAATTTCGTGCCAAATGGTCTCCAATTGTTTGGCTAAATTGGCGACATTCCGGGATGTTTGCAATCGCCTTCCCATGACGTTCCAAATGTGCTCTACGGGAGAGATCAGGCGACCGTGCTGTCCAATGAAGGAAAGGGCAAGCTTGACGACAGTACATAGCAAAACGTGCCGTGTGCGGCCGGGCATTATCCTGTTGGAAAGTAAGGCCTGCATACCGCTGAGCTGTCAGTGTGCCAGTAATGACTACCAGAGGGGTCCGACTATCAAATGAGATGGCACCCCATACCATCACCCGCCGTTGCGGGGCTGTGTGGCGTGAGATAAACAAGGCAGGATCCCCACGCTGGCATGGACGTCTCCAAACACGTCTGCGGTTGTCGTCAGGGTACCGTTGGAAACGGGACTCGTCACTAAAGACTATACGTCCTCAGTCAGCGCAGTCCCACGCTGCCCGAGCGCGGCACCACTGTAATCTGACTTGACGGTGAAAAGGCGTGAGTGTTAAGCGGCGTAACGGGCGGCGCGAGCGCAAATTCCTGTCGCTCAGGCGTCGGTTGATGGTCATGGGGACACATGTGTGCGGGTCACACGCTGGATTGTTTATAACGACGACTCGGGTAATGTGACAGCTGTTCTGACAATCGCTCTGTCTGCCCGTCCTGTTATGGCCCTCGGTCGACCACTGCCGTCCTGACGCTGATGCCTGGCGTTGCTGGCCCACGCTTGCCCGCATCGGGTCGCATTACTTCGTCCCAAAGGTCCAGCGACAGCTCGATTTCACCAACCAACTTCTTTCAATCCGATCGCACGACCTCTTTCAAACCCTGACATCTGCTCGTAATGAGCACTAATCCTTCGGCGTGGCATTCTTACAGCCAACGTTCAGATATCGCAGTCAAATGCAACAGCTACTTTGAGCATACGCTTCAGGATCGCGTCTAACCTGGTGCAAGCGCAGTTCGGATGCGCGGGACTCCCGCTATTCATTCATTGGACACGAAGCTTTAATCAGTTGCATGTTCGGTCCGAATGTCTTTGCATACGTAATTTCCTTACAATCGGACAAAGCCTTCCCGTTGCGTCGTCTTTTTTTGTTATACAATGTAATACATATACATATACATACTGTATTATATCATACGTATATTATACATATTGTTTTCCGGTAACGGGTGCCCGAAGCGTGACGTTTGAGAATGGGGCAGTACGAGGACATACAGATTTTTACCGGTTGATACATTTGGTGTCCAACCTCCCTTGGCCAACCCCCTAAACTTGCGAGAGATACACAGCCTGGAGCCGAAATGGCGACCAAGACGGCGGATCCAGGTGTAAACGTTCAGGAATAAAACTAGTGAAAATGCCACTGTTAGTTAAATGCAAGATTTATGATCGACGTATGGCGCAATAAATTGCAGCATATTGCAAAAGTATTGAGGCAGGTTGTGCTGCTTGTTTGAAACGTTTTGCGTTGTTGGAACCATTGTTGTGACACGTACTAGTGACCAACTGCAAAAGGATTTAACAAGTTAAGTCTACTAACTAAATTAATTTGAATTTACCGCCAAATGTTAGGGTGGAAATCGTGTGCCCGTCAACAGTAAAATGTTAGAGTGTGCCAACAGACTGAGGGTCTTCAGGAATGAACTGGCCCAGGAAGACGTCGTGTTATAAAGTTCTGCTCCCGGGAGAGGGAAAGTCGCTGCAAGGCTTATTAGGATTACCTCCCCAAACATCGAGGGTGATTTGACTGGTGAAAAGGCTCGAAGAGTCGAACTTGCTAAAATGAGAGAAATTTATTTTCTTTGGAAATTTGTAAAATTTTTAAAACATGAGGCGAGTTTTGAAGAAAATGGAGTAAATGCACGTGGCTGGATAAGTTTTGCTTTGTGACTTGAGGTATATTGTATGTGTTTCAATAAGTTTTGGTAAATGTAACTGTTGGTTTTCTACCGTCTTGCCGCTTAAATGGTGGTATTATTGTCCTTTAAATGTGAACTGTTGTTTACCGCCACGTGCTTGTATTGCTGAAGGCACCAGTTGCGTTATTTATGTGGTTTCAGTAAAGAAAGTATTTTGGAAATTATAAATTGTGTAATATTTTTGAAAAGTAAATGAATTCGGTAGAGAAAATCGTCTTTCGTTGTCTTGTCGGGTGAATGTTGGGAAGGTGGTTTTGTAGTTGTATAGAAACTGGGTTTGCTCTGCCTCCGGACGGTTGATGTATTGTCTATTAGTGATTTGTGTAGTGACGAACTGTGGATATATCAGAAAACATTTCTTCCCATGGTCAGGAGTCTTGGGCTTTTAATACTGACGGAGGTAAAATGTGTTTGCGTCATGTATTGTGGATTATTGCCGGAGGTCATTTATATTTAGGGTTGTCATACAGTGGCAATCCTACTTTACCCCTAATTTATCACTCTACCTTTCTCTGCAGTGCGTTTGGAGGCGACCTTTCCTCTTCAGTTTGGGTTTTCTAGTTACGTGCTGGTAAAATGGGAGAGGGCTTGTCTCGGTCCATTGTTGGTTTCATATCTCAGGATCGTTTTCGTAGATCTGCTGCATCATTGTTGGTTGTACCATTAATTAATTTATGTTTATCTTAGGGTGGTTAAAATATTGTATGTGTTCGTTAATAATTAGTTATACGTTTTTGTGCCTTGCAAAATAGTTCATTCTTTTTAATCGCCGAAGTCCTAGCAACGTAACGTAATGCATTCTTTCCTAACCCCTTTTAAAAATGCAATTAAAGTAAATGTATATGGGTTCCTAAGTTTTAACAAATATTGTAATTGTATTACATATGTACATTGATGGTATGAATGATAACATTTCAACCCTTAGGAAACCCAAATTCTATCACGGCCATGGGTAGGGTTTCCGTCCATCCCCTTGCTTGTCCATGTTCCTTATTCCGTTTCATTCTTGGGGAGAATATCCTGTGGGGTGAAACAGCAAAGAACGAGCAGGTAGGGATGAAAACTGGTTAACTGAAACTAGGTAAAAATATCTATGTTCATACTTGTACAGGTGACACACATTAATAGAAATTTAATTCACTATAAAATGACCATTCTAGTTGGGGTTTTTTAATGCAAGCCACGTGATTAAGAAAACACATAGATTTTCTTCCTTCGCTGTTTAATACATCGCACAATTTAGTGCACCAGCAATTATGTGGAAATGATTCATTTACCATAATTTAGAAGAAAAAATCACATACTACTTATAGCGGTCGTTTGTTACAATGCACAGATATTTGTAACTCTTCGATATAACCCGTATCACAGAGCGAACGTCACTTTGCCTCACCACTGCATGCCTCCTTTCTAGCATCCCACCCCTTAGATTAAATCTGAACATTCATTTTTTCTGTAACCAACACCTAAATCCCTCTCCTTCTAAGTCGAATCATAAATCTCCAGCTGGTCTTGCACTCCAGGACGTTCACACTGTGTAAAGAGTTATTCCAAAACTATTACCGGGACCAGAAATATCAGTGGAAGTTTAGAAATTACTACCCAGAATATCTTCCGATGTTTGTGAGAAATTTAGGCAAGCGATTTAGCTTGATACATAGTTTGCATGTGCAAGTGGAAGATATGATGCAGTCACGTGTATAGTATTTTCTGTTGCACAACGAAATCCAATCACAAATTAATGTACTAATGCGTCTGAGTGGTCCATCACATGTATGACTAACAAGTTACGGTAAGATGGGTTGATGAGTAGCACACTGAGGGAAAGGGCACGTTGTGCAAACTTTTGCAGGTATGTATGCACGAAGGCCAGCGAAGTCCAAACCTAGACATGTTTTGAACTGTCCACTCTTTAGTCTATGGTATGGAGAATATTACGATGATATCTGCGGAGTGAAGTGAGCACTACTACTGAGTTTCAAACCTCGTCGTAGTTATGGAATACGTCGAGTCCCTTAAGTCATGGTACATTTTGTTTAGTTTAGGTATAGGAGTCGGTACAAAGGCGTGGTTGTTTCACGTACGGAGGACTATACGGAGGGTTGTCGTCCTTTTGAATGGTACAGGTCAGGCAGGAGAGTGTGTCAATGGCATAGGGTGGGTAGGGTATGCTGAGGGATTGTTCTTTTTTGTGAGCACGACCCTGTGTCACTTCGCAGGAGTGTACTTCCATCCTGATACCGTTTCTCGTGCTAGTTCGTGTTATTTTTTCTGGAGGGTAAAATTTTAATTATTCTAACTGGGAGACAATCATATTTGTAGGGTTGCACTTTCCAGTGGGGATTATTTGAATTTTGCCCTTGTATGTTTGATTCCGTGACGCGATACTCGCGCAGATTTGAGTCTTTCCTGCCAACAGGGTGGATCGATTACACTGGTCTGGGATGGAAGAATTGTTTCAAATTTGTATAGTGATTCTTATGGTATTTTTTTTCTACTGAATACAGAAAAAAAATCCCACAAATCACACATCGATTTTTTAGCCTATTTTCAATTTTGAAAAAAAAAAAATAGGCTTATGAGATCACCTGTTGTCCGTGTGTCTGTGTGTGCATGTGTGTGTGTGTGTGTGTGTGTGTGTGTGTGTGTGTGTGAGCGGTGTTTGTGTGTCCCCCTAATAAATTCTAAACGGCTGGAGCGATTTCAATGAAACTCGGTAAGTTCATAGCACTATTCCGGGCGACCCCGACCGTGCCCTTCAAATTTTGTTACGTATCACCAATACAACATGGCGGCAGTGCGAAATATTTCACCAGCATTCAATATCTCCGAAACTATTCCCGATATCACACTGGATTTTTTTACGGTGATAAAGGGAACTACTAGAAGTTCACCTTTGTGACTTTTGAAAAACTGATAACTACAAAACCAACATGGCGGCCACTTGAATTTGCGACATTTAAATAGACGTTTCTCGCGATTTAACCAACCAAACGCAATAAAACTTGGTACAGTATATGTTTATACACATTGTAATGCACCGACATTTAACTTCGTTGAATTGTTTACATAACCACAGATGGCGGATGTGCGAAATATTTCACCGGCATTCTATATCTCGGAAACTATTAGCGGTATTACCATGAAATTTTGTACGGAGATAAAAGGCACTACTGGAAGTTCATCTGTATGACTTTCAAAAACCGGTTAACTAAAAAAGGAACATGGCGGCCAAGCGAATTTGAAAATTTTAAATAGACCTTTCTCGCGATTTAATGTTACAAACGCAATGAAATCTGGTACAGGAAATGTTTATGCACATTGTAATGCACTGGTATCTAATTTAGTTCAATTGTTTACATAACCTCGAAATGGCGTCTGTGCGAATTTTAAAATTAAGTATTTATTTCTTGTGTCGTAATCATGCGATCGAAGTGAAAGTTTGAATAATGAACCTACGCAATAATTTTCCTTTAATGGAACATGACTCTATGGCCTATACATTTAACAATCCAACATGGCGACCATCCGACTATTTAGACGGCTCTGAATATCTACGAATCTATTATGGCAATCAAACTGATTTTTTATGGTCATAGGGGCTACGAACTTAAGTTCACCTATAGGATTTTAAATAACCTGGTGATCACAAATCCAACATGGCGGCGACGCGAAAAATGAATATTCACATGGACGTTTCTCGCAATTTAACCTTCCGAGTGCAGTGAAATTGAAACAGTAAAGCCTTATACGAATGTTAATCCACTGGCATCTGATGTATTTCAATTGGTTCCATAACTACAAGATGGAAGCTGAGTGAAATTATAAAATCTTGTTTTTACTTCTTGTGTCCTAATCATGCGATTGTAGTTTGAATGCTACACGTACACAATAATCTTCATGTAACAGTACATAACTCCATCATATATAAAATCCAACACGGCGTCCATCCAAAATATTTAGTCGGTTCTCAATATCTACGAATCTATTACAGCAATCAAACTGATATTTTCTATGTTGATAGTGGCAGTTAAAATAAGTAGGATATATGAAAATAGGCTGTATAGTTCTTCACGGAACTACTTGTTTACTTTTAAGGTTTTCACCCTACTTTCTATTTTTGCAAAAAATGAAAGTAGACTTATTAGATCTACACAGGGTCAGACATTGTGTGTCTGTCCGTGTGTGTGTGAGAGAGAGTGTGTGTACTCTGAATGTCTCCCCCCCCCCTCTATCAATTCAAACGCGGTCAAACCGAATTGAATGAAATTTGGTAGAGAGGTAGCACTAGCAAAGGGCACCTCAGTGTCATGTTTCATATCGTCGCCATCTTTACCAAAACTCAATGGCAGCCACTCAAACGTTCAAAACGTAAAATCAAATAACGACTAAACTAATCATCCGATCTCTAACAAATTTGGTAACAACATACCATCATATGGGACGCGTCTTGTGCCCGAACTACAAGGTCATCCACCGTACCATTTCAGGACGGTGGCCGTGTGAATTATGAAAACTTTATAATCCATAACATGGGACCCACCAGTTCCGATTATCGAACCGAGAATCGTTTAAACTCTTCTAAAGAACATGACCCGTTCGAAATTAAAAGTTTATCTTGTAATATTATAGTGCAGAAGTGACTTTAAAAAGCTGAGCCGTCTCAATTAGAAGACAAGATGGCTGCTGATATCTTGTGCCAGACCTATATTTCACTAGTTCGAGTACTGCATGCAATATAACCTACTGATAGAAATAACATAATCTTCGTAAGAAATACTTTATATAGAAAAAGTATACTCCATTTGAAGACATCGTTTAGTCTAAATCATTATTTATTAAGACTTTGTATGTATTCAACTGGCATCGGCAAATTTTTGTTTACTTGATTGGCTGCGTGGTTAATCGTTAGCCTTTCAACCCGTATGACCGGAGTTCATAATCTTACCAGAGTTGGGTTTTATTGCTTGTTTTATAATATTTATTGTTTTGTAATTACTCAGACGTTTTAAAATTAAGCGTTATATAGGGAATATTACAATGGGAAATGTATATTTAATTAAAACAAAATTCGCCAGCGGATCTGCAAGAGGCATCTAACAGCAACCAGGAGAACTATCATGGCCAACTTAATGCGCAACGGACCACAGATTATATTTCAGCTTTAATTAAAAAGTTTCTTTTATGGCCGCTAGAATGCACTCTCCCTATTAGAATAAGGCCCGTATTACACTATCAAAGAAATTTGACAAAGATCATTAATGAAAGATCTTTTATAAAAGATATGGCAGTGTATTAGGGAAATCTTGTGTAAAAGGTGGTTTAAAAAAAATTATAAAATGTATGAGCATCATGCTATCTGTGATAAAAGATTGAAACCAAAATGGCGGATCATAACAGCTAGAATATTACCACAGCAAAGATGCTCATATGAGAGTGTGAAATGCATGAAATGTGACATAATCTTATATATATATAAAAAGAAATGTCTGTTCGTCTTTTATGCGTTAATAAACCATTCATCCAATTGCAATCAAATTTTGGTGAGTTGTTGAAAACACTTTCGGGATTTTCATAGGCATAGTTAATCCATTTCATAAAAGATAGAGCGCGAGTAGTTTAAACAAATGAGTGATGGCGATGCGTTCATATACAACTCATCCGATTGCGATCAAATTTTGGAGAGTTGTAGTGCACACTCCCGAGAAATTTATAGGCGTAGTAAATCCAATTTACAATAGATGGTGCTCGAGTAGCTTCAACAAAAAAGCGTGCGATTCGTTTCAACAAAGTCCCACATGCATTCATATATCATTCATCCCAATGCGATGAAACTTCGGTGAGATGTTGTGTACACTTAAGGGAAGGTTTCTGGCTTAGTTAATCCAATTTACAATAGGTAGCGCTTGAGTAGATTCAACAAATGACCGACGACGCACGAAGCGTTTCAATAACGTCCTGTATGCTTTCATATACCATTCGTTCGATTGCGATGAAAGTTGGGTGGAATGTTGTGTACACTCTAGGAAAGGTTTCTAGCTCAGTGAATCCATTTTACAATAGGTAGCACACGAGTAGATTCAACAAATGAGCGATGACGGGCGAAGCGTTTCAACAAAGTCCCATATGCATTCATATACCATTCGTCCGATAGCAATGAAATTTGGGTGAGAAGTTGTGTACACTTCATGGAAGGTTTCTGGCTTAGTAAATCCACTTTACGATAGGTAGGCCGCGAGTAGATACAACAAATGAGCGACGACGCGCGAAGCGTTTCAATAAAGACCCGTATGCGTTCATATACCATTCGTCCAATAGTGATGTAACTTGGGTGAGATGTTGTGTACACTTCATGGAAGGTTTCAGGCTTAGTAAATCCATTTTACAATTGTTAGCGCATGAGTAGATTCAACAAATGAGTGACGACGCGCGAAGTGTTTCAACAACGTCCCGTAGTCGTTCATATACCATTCGTCCGATAGTGATGAAACTTGGGTGAGATGTTGTGTACACTCCAGGGGGGGTTTCTGGCTTAGTACGTGCATTTAAAAGTAGGTAACGCATGAGTAGATTCGTCTTATGAGCGACGCCACGCGAATCGTTTTAATAAAGTCCCGTAAGCATTCATATGCCTTTCATCAGATTGCGATAGAACTTTGATGATTTATTGTGTACACGCCAGGGAAGGTTTTCGACCTGTCAACTCCATTTTTTAATATTTTGCGCACAAGTAGATGCAACAAATGAGTAACGACGCGTGAAGCGTTTCAACAAAATCCTATATGCGTTCATATACCATACATCGCTTGCGATGAAACTTTGATGAGTTGTTGTGTACACTCTCGGGATATTTATAGGTGTAGTTAATCCAATTTACAATAGATAGTTCGCGAGTAGTTAAAACAAATGAGTGATGGCCTTGCGTTCATACACAATTCATCCGATTGCGATCAAATTTTGGTGAGTTGTTGTGCACACTCCCGGGAACGTTATAGGCACAGTAAACCCAATTTACAATAGATAACGCATGAGTAGCTTCAACAGAATCGCGTGCGATTCGCTTCAAAAAATCCCACATGCGTTCATATACCATTCATCCGATTACGATGAAACTTTGGTGAATCGTTGAGTACAATCCTGGGAGAGTTTCAGGCTTAGTAATTCTGTTTTAAAATAGGTAGCGCATGAGTAGATTCAACAAATGAGTGACGGCACGCGAATCGTTTAAACAAAATCCCGTATGCGTTTATATGCCCATTCATCCGATTGTGATGAAACTTTGATTTGTTGTTGTGTACACGCCAGGGAAGTTCTTCAACTTAGTAAATCGATTTACAATATTGGTAGAGCACGAGTAGATTCAACAAATGAGCGACGACCTGCGAAGCGTTTCAACAATGGCCCGAATGCGTTCATATACCCTTCGTCCAATAGCGATGAAACTTGGGTGAGATGTTGTGTACACTCCAGGAAAGGTTTCTGGCTTAGTACATGCATTTTACAATAGGTAGCGCACGAGTAGATTCATCTAATGGGGACGGCACGCGACTCATTTCAACAAAGTCCCGTATGCGTTCATATAACATTAAACCGATTTCGATGAAACTTTGAAGAATTGTTGTGTACACTCCAGGAAGGGTTTCTGGCTTAGTACATGCACTTTACAATAGGTAGCGCACGAGTAGATTCAACAAATGAGGACAGCACGCGAATCGTTTCAACAAAGTCCCGTATGCGTTCATATACCATTCATCCGACTGCGATGAATCTTTGGTGGATCGGTGAGTACACTCCAGGGAAGGTTTCAGGCTTAGTAAATCAATTTGACAATAGGTAGCATACGAGTAGATTCACCATATGAGTGATGGCATGCGAATTGTTGAAACGAAATCCCGTATGCGTTCATATGCAATTCATCCGATTGCAATGAAACTTTGATGAGTTATTGTGTACACGCCAGGGAAGGGTTTCGACTTAGTAAATCCATTTTACAATACTTAGCACGAGTAGATGCAACAAATTAGTGACGACGCTTGAAGCGTTTCAACAGAATCCTGTATGCGTTCATATAGTATACCATTCATCGATTGCGATGAAACTTTGATGAGTTGTTGTGTGCACTTACGTGTAGGTTTCTAACTTAGTAAATCCACTTCACAGTAGGTAGCGAACGAGTTGATTCAGCTAGTATGTCATATAATGAATGGTATACAATGTAAAACATAAATAACAGATAGAAAGTTTAGGTAAAAATAGCCGAGGCTATATGCGTTGCACCCAAAGGACGTGCATTTCAGGATATAACGAGGAATTAAGTAGTTAAATAGGCTGAAATAAGCCGTGGATAGTAGTGCATTTTATGTTATAATATTTGTATATATCATTCTTCAATTACACTGATGGTATTACTAGTGAGTGTAAATAAGCACGTTATCCTTACCGATAGGTAATTCATCTAACCAACCATAACATGTCTCCCACAAATCCAACCCCTCGTCCTCTTCGTGGGAGATGGGCAACGTAATTAAGTAGGGGATTGCCTGTAGGGGTGAAGTACAGTGGGGACTTTATGTGCCTCAAGACCGCTACGGTAGCTGTGAAGGCCCTACAGGAACCCTGAAGAAGTTACGCCTAACGGGGCTCTGGTGAAACAACAGCTGCCTTGTAGTTTGGAGTTGGTTCTTCAAAGGCTAAGGGAAGAAACCCTGACAGAAAATCAGCCTGGTGCCTCAGGTTTAAGGTGGCAGCCCCTCCAAGGCACTAGTAGGCAGTGGGTTAATCACTCGCTCCTCTTAAATAAACTGATTACGGAAACTGAAGCGAAATTACAAAACCGGACGGATAACCTGATGACGACTTTTGGCATGAAGAGGACTACGAAAATCGGTTTCTGGAATGTGAGGACCTTGATGGAGAAAACCAGACTGAAACAAGTGACACGGGAGATGAAGAACTATGGGCTGGATATCCTAGGATTGAGTGAAGTGAGGTGGCCAGGATTTGGTGAAATACAGACAACAGATGGAATTACATTTCTCTATTCTGGGGGCGATGATGAAGAACACAGGGATGCAGTGGGGTTGCTGCTCAACAGAAATGCAAAGAGAAGCCTTATGGAGTGGAAGCCAATTTCTAGTAGGCTCATGTTTGCTAGGTTCAAGACAAAGATCAGGAATGTGATCATCATCCAATGCTATGCGCCTAAAGAACAATCGGAGCCAGAGAAGAAGGAAGAATTCTACCAAATGCTGTGAGATGTCACAAGACAAACAAGTAAGAAGGACATTCTCATTGTTATGGGAGACTTCAACGCGAAGGTGGGCTCAAACAATGAGGTGTTGGAGCAGATCATGGGTAAACATGGCCTTGGTGAGATGAATGACAATGGGGAGAAATTTACGGAATATTGCGGCAGTCAGGATTTGGTGATGGGTGGCACGGTATTTCCTCAGAGGCGGTGACACAAGGTCACCTGGGTGTCTCCTGATCAAGTCACAGAAAATCAAATTGATCACATCGCGGTGAGCAGGAGGTTCAGAAGAAACTTGGAAGATGTTAGGAACAAGAGAGGAGCGGACGTTGGTAGTGACCATCATCTTGTGGTTGCCAACTTCCGCATGAAGATCGTCGCAGTCCGCCGAAAGTTTAACACTCGGCACAACAAGTTTGATGTGGGCAAGCTTAAGAACCAGCAGAGATTGGACCAATTTAAACTGGAGCTCAGAAATAAATTCCAAGTGTTCGACTCCGAGACAGAGAAGGACGGTGTGGAGCGAGGTAAAGAATATCTTCGTGGAAACCAGTGAGATGCAGCTTGGGTACAAGAACTACCTGCGGAAAGAATGGATATCCGATCAGATCTGGGACAAGATAAATTATAGAAAGGAGATTAAGGCCAAGCTCAACACCTGAAAGACTAGGCAGCAGAAGGCTCTCACACAAGCAAAGTATTCAACAGCAAACAGGGAGGTAAAGAGGAGTGTACGGAAGGATCATAGGAGGTGGATTGATGAGCAGGCGGAGAAAGTAGAAGAAGCGGCAAGAAGGGGGGACGTTAAGGAGCTCTATGGTATCACAAAGAAGCTTTCGAAGAAAGGTTTTAATAAAACTAGGCCTGTGAAGAGCAAGACGGGCGACATCCTCACGACGTGTGAACAGCAGCTGACAAGATGGAGAGAACACTTTGCGGAGGTTCTTAATAGAGATGGAGGACCAGAAAGTAAGCAGCGAGGAGAAGATGAAGAGGAAGCAGAAAGTGACCCAAGCATCAGCCTCGACTCCACAACTCGGGGCGAAATACGGACAGCGTTGAAGCAGATGAAATGCGGGAAGGCACCAGGTCTCGATAATATCCCAGCGGAAGTACTGAAAGCAGACCTGGATATTACGATCGATCTGCTGCACCCGCTGTTGGAGAAGATCTGGAAGGAGGAGAAAATACCAACCGACTGGAAGAAGGGGTTGATAGACAAGTTGCCGAAGAAAGGGGACACCACAAACTGTAACAACTGGAGGGGTATCACCTTGCTGTCCATTCCAAGCAAAGTGCTGGCGAGAGTCATCCTGAATCGTATAAAAGACTGCGTAGAAAGAAGGCTTCGGAAGGAACAGGCTGGATTTCGACAACATCGCAGCTGTGTGGATCTCATCAACGCCCTCCGAATCCTCCTGGAGCAGAGTGTGGAGTGGCGGAATACCCTTTACCTCACATTTGTTGACTTCGAGAAAGCCTTCGACTCCGTAAATCAAAGAATCATGTGGAAGACCCTCGAGGAATATAAAATTCCAACAAAGATCATCAGAATCATGGAAGAGATGTACGAAGGGTATGAGTGCCAGGTTCTTCACGAAGGCAAATTAACAGAAAAGATAAAGGTCAGTTCCGGAGTGAGACAGGGGTGTGTCCTTTCCCCCACTCTGTTCCTGTTGGTCCTGGATAGTGTGATGAAGGTAATGGGAGGACGGAAGAGGGGTATTCAATGGGGTATAAATGACAGGCTTGAAGATCTGGATTTCGCGCAGGCTGACTTGGACTTGAACGAGAGAGGTCACGCTGCTGCACGAGAGAGAGAGCCGACTGAGAACTTCGAGTCTTCAACGCGGGGAGCGCTTCGGCGAGCCCCGCCAGACCAGTCATCGTCCAGCCGTCACGAGCTCACCAGCCAAGGACGCCAGGAGTCTGAAGCTACTGCTGCCAGCCAGGCCTGCCAGCCTACGTCTCATCTCATCACCGCACCTCATCATCTCATTCCCCAATCAGTTCTGGGTTAGCCAGACTTAGGGTTAGGATAGGGCACGCTGTGAGTCAGGGACCCGTTCACGTCGGATCATCCCGCGCCCACTAGTACGCTTTTAGAACTTTTCCCCTCATCACATATATAGGCTAGCACCAGGTCAACTAAAAATGTCAAAAAGAGCAATTTGTCTGACATTGCCTCTTGGCTCTGGTGCGAACCCTATTACACTTATAAGCTGTCAACTTCTACTATCCCTAAATGTTCATGTACACACCGCGCCGTGCACTGCCCAGCACACCCTGCGCCCCCATCATCCCCTCATTTGTCACTCCCCAAACCGAGCAGGACCTAATGAACCTGCTCAAATGGTTTGAGAGTAATGCCACGGCAGCCCTAAGCGTGACCCCGGTGAATAGCCCCGCTACACCCGGCAGCCCGCTCGGGAGCCAAAGGCAGCTCTATACGCTCACACCCAAGCACACCACATCCCCCGTACTTGACACCCGACATGGACAGCTGCGCAAGATAGGCAGCACTGTAAGCGTGACCCAGGTGCCGCGGCTTGCCGCGCCCTGCAGCCCGCTATCGGAAGCACCTATCCAGCTTGCTCCCGCAGCGCCCCAGCATACAGACGGCACCCCAGCGAGGCTGTTGAGTTGCGGAGACATCCCGGACGGCTGCCTGGACTCGTCCGGCAATCAGCCCAGGGGAGAGCCCACTGACTTCAGCCTCGTCGCGCCAGCGACACCACCAGGCGCGGCATTGGTGCCAACAGGGACAGAAGGCAAGGAGACGCCTATCCTGGAGACCACACGACCGGCAACGAAATCCGCCCCGTCAGTGGTCCAGGAGAAAGCTACCCAAGCACTAATGTCTGTGGACACCGGATTGGTAAGCCACGCGATTGACCCTAACCCTACGACGAGCTAGTAATGTACGTGCCGCCTGACCAGCCACGTCGCAAGAGAGCTGGTAGTACCAAAGGGAAGGGCAAATCCAAGGCCCCCAATTCGTCAGCCCAACAGTTCCAGTCTCCGACCAGCACGGCGACTCCAACCACAGGCCTAGGTCAGGAAGGAGCTCCGCCAGCGAAATCGTCGAGCGGGAAGGCTGGCAAAGGCACCCTAGCAAAGGTATAGAAGCCAGCACCCACGCGGACTTCCAAACCTGTGCAGGGAGAAACCAATGAAATGTCCTCCGCGCACCCTGGAGCCCCTGAACTCAGGAAACAGACTCCAGAGCTTGGGGAACAAGAGGAGGACTTCACACCGGTCCTGTCGAGGAGAGAGAAAGCTGATGCCAAGAGGCAAGCCCAAGAGGCTAAAGCTAAAGACGGGCAAAGGCGGAGTGGTTCGCGGGACTCGTCCTGCTCGACCACTCCCACTTTCCCCGACAGACCGAACAGGCCAAAGCCTAAGAAGCCGCCGCCACTTACATTGTATACAACAGATATACATAACATCGATCTGGGACTTGCAACGGCACTCCCACATGAGTACCGTAACAAGTACCATTTCAAAGCCCCCAAGCGAGACCCCGGCACGTCTGTCTGGCTTCTATGCGATAGCTGGAAGGCTTATCACTTTTGCATAGAGTACCTGGAAGCCGTCAAGGCGCCGTACTCACAGATCGTTTCAGCTAAGCCTGTAAAGCGATATGTACTGCGCACACCGGCAAACCAGAAGGCGTGTGACGACCTCGCAGCCGCATTTAAAGCGATGAATTTCCCAGTGGAAATAGTCGAAACGATGCGCACTAAGTCCTCCCGTATACTAGTCTTGTGTAGTTCGCGAACGAACTAGTTCGGAAGAGCGGGTCCCTCAGACGAACTACCGAACTAGTTCCCAGATCGCTCGCTTGTTAGTTCGCTCGCTCTTTTCCCGCTGACCGACTTGTAAGAGCGCGAGAGCGCGGGTCCGCCGTAGCTCGTCAGCTCGTCACATCATCACTCATTGCACAATCGCATGTGCTTTGTTTTGTTGTCAGCTCAGTTGATTGAGTGTATCTATTGATAGTGGCAAGATTGTCAAGTTTTGGCGCGGCGATTGTTCAATGTTGGTTTATTATAATAACAGTATAACACACTACTAGTAGGCTTGAGCATAATAGTTCGCGGCTGGAGCGATCAGTTTAGTTCGCAGCTCCTTAGCGAACTAACACGCTAATAGTAGTAACTACCTTATATGTGTAATGTAATACAGTGGCGGTTCATAAATATAAGTTACTGATATTTAACTGATGTAGATGTGGGGATAATTCCACAGTTTTAATTAACTTAGTCATTTTGGATTATTTGAAAATATGTCCAATTATTTAGAAAATCGGCGAACTGGATTAACATTACCATTTGAATGAATTAGTTGATATTTATTTTTCTCGATACATGGTGTTACAACTACTTTTACCTGTTTTTAAGAAATGAACATTATGACGATGCTTCACAAAGAAAAGCGAACTTCTATGGACAAAAACTCTGAACTAAAAAACCCTATTCCTCCCATTCATGCCATAAAGATAATGTACCCAACGGTTTCAGAGCAGCCAAATAATGAATATCACGAAGCAAGTAAGAAATGAAAATTCCTGCGGGCGGGGGTACGTCTTATCATCACCTAGTGACAAGTAGGAAATGGAATCGGATGGTGACGCGCCGATACACGCGAAAAATGATGATGGTAATTGTTGTTTTAAGGGGCCTAACGTCTAGGTTATCGGCCCCACGCGAGAGAAAAAAATAAATAGAATAATAAGTGTATGCTTCTACGAACACATCGTCCATACTGTTATTCTTTTAGGTACGGTACCGGTATTTCACTAATGATAAACAGTGGCGGATCCAAGCCTTGTGGGGCCCTGGGCGGTATGATAAGGTGAGGTCCACAACAATAGGAATTAATAAAAATCAAATCAAATGGAGACAGGGAAGGTGTGGTCCCAAGAGAGAAAAGAACAACACCGGAGACGAATGCGGAAACACTGGGCGGTAGTTAAAGCTCGGAAGAAGAGACAGTTGAACTGACGTGGTCCCTAGTTGGCCGAATCGAAGAAAGAAGAAGAAGAAAATAAAGAATAGTTACAATATTTTGAATACACTACAGTACATTTTTTTAATAATATGAAAGAAACCTTTAAGTCCCATTGAAGATTATGTAAACTATGAAATATTAAAATATTACTTTGCGACTTTTTTCCCGGCTGAAGTCTTCTATCATTTCACTGAAATCTAAACTTGCTACACGGGCACGGGAGGTCATAGCTGCACTGATAAAATAATATGAATTATAAATTAGTTCGAAAGTTTGAAAAGTACAAAAAATGAATCAATTAAAATTAAAACAATCCATGGCGCGGGGCCTCCCGGACCGCGGGGCCCTGGGCGGTCGCCCTCCTCGCCCTCCCCTAGATCCGCCCCTGATGATAAACAAATGACGACTTTTGGCTTTATAAACAATAGAAAGAGAAGTTTTCTCAGAAGGAAAGACATGGACCCTAATTAAAAGGATGGCCAACAATAGAGTGAGATGGAAGAAGTTTGTAGCTACCCTATGTTCCTAAAAGGAATAAAAGGAAATAAGGAAGGAATAAGGAATTTCACTAATGTTTCAATACTCATATTTTTGTATTTATTTATCTTCGAATATCAAAATGTAAAACACATTACTACACACGCAACATGTCGCTATCTAATACACGAACTGCACAGTAACTGTTACAGTAGCCTACAGTATTGCTTGAAACGAGAGCAATGTGAATGAGCAATCACTGGTGACGAGTCATCAGTGGTGACAGACTGCTATGACAAACAAAGAGCGCGTGCAGTGTCAGCAGCACGGCGAGCGAACGATCTGTCTTACAGGGAATTCGAGATGGGACCTAACGAACTAAAAGAGCGAACTAGTTCGCTAAGGAGCTGCGAACTAAACTGATCGCTCCCAGCCGCGAACTATTATGCGCAAGCCTACCGTATACACTCCCCACTGTACTTGGTGACAGTCACGGCAGGGCCGGAAGCGGACAGCATATTACAAGTAAAAATGCTGGCTCGCATGGAGGTGATCTTAACCCCATACCGGACTCCCGCTCAAGCGCCGCAATGCAGCAACTGTCAAAGGCTGGGTCACACCTCCAAGGGGTGCCACGATAGGCCATGCTGTAGGCGCTGCGCGGAAGGACACCACTCTGCCAAATGCCCATTTGGACCCCATGAGGCAAACTCCAAGTGCAGAAACTGCAAGGGACCACATGCGGCTAATTTTAAGAACTGCCCAACCCGCAGGGCATACGAAGCCGACAGGCGAAACACGATGCAAACTGGTGCGCATCAAGGTGGCACGCACCAGGCACGTGGAGGCCCTTCAGGCACCAAGGCATCATCAATGCATGAAGGCCCATCAGGCAGGACCGAAAGTAGATTTGAAGGGGGGACACAGCCATCCCGTAACATAGACACGTCACACCCAAACACTGAGATCAATCCTCAGCCCAGCACTTCCACCTGCCCAGACCCGATCTCAGTGCCTCCTCCCAAGGAACAAAGGAAAAAGAAGGTCCGTTCCAAACGCCCCAAAAAAGCCGAAGCAAAGACCACCATGGCTGCGGAGCAAACACGAGAAGCCCAACAAGCTTCTAGCTCCATCCCTTGCCAGCCAAACGAAGACGCATCGCCCCCAGCTACTCTCCTCCCTCTTGCCCCCACCCCTCCCTCAAACACAGCCACACAGCCCAATCAATCGGGGAGGAGGCTTTACGCGCACATGATAGCCAATGACTACATAGTCGCTGCCCCCAAAGAGCCAACCTTCGTACCGCAACGTAATTCGACGGACATCGCTGACATTCTGGACATATGCCTGATGAACCAGGTAACGCTCAGTCACAGAATCAGGGTGATAAATGACCTATCGTCAAATCACAAGCCAACGATTATTACACTTGCGACCCCCCTGAAGTCATCGAAACAGGAACCAGGCCTATACGCAACTATAAAGCTGCCAACTGGAACCAGTTCAAGGCCATACTAGACCAAGAACTAGATGGCAAAGATGACATGCCACTAACCACTAATCAGGAGCCAGACACTGCTGTGGAAACCCTGGTTTCAGCCATCCAAGTCGCCTTGGACACAAGTGTTCCCCTTGTAAACACCCGCGAGCGGAAACTGGAAATACCAGCCCGCATCCGGGCTCTAACAAGGGAAAGGAACAATATAAGGCGGGACTGGACTAAATACCACAGGGACCACGACAGAGTCAGGAAAAAATCAACTCAATGTTGAAATCCAGAACGCTCTACATGAACACCGGTGCAGCTCTTGGGGTAATCTTATATCAAAATTTGGTACCAACCCCACAGAAAATACACCATCAGTGTGGCCCCTCGCGAGACACTTCACCCGCGAAACCCATCAGGTGCCGACCCTTGAAACTCCGACAGGACCGGCCTATTCGACACGGGACAAATTGGAGGCCCTAGCAAACTCCCTAGAGGAAGCATTTACACCAAACGATACACCCTCTAACCCGGAGTTCACGCTCTGGATGGACGCAAAGGTAAATGACTACATAACCAATGCACCCAAGCCGGAAGTCCGCAAAACCAATATTCACGAAATAAAGTGGATTATCCGGCACCTCCCCAATCGCAAAGCCCCGGGCCCTGACAACCTACAGAATATAGTACTGAAGTGGTTGTCTGACAAGGCCCTGCAAATACTAACATGCATCTTCAATGCAATGCTCACGCTACAGTACTACCCTGTGTGCTGGAAGCAAGCAAAAATACTAGTATTCGGCAAACCGGGCAAAAACAAGACCAATCCCGACAACTATCGCCCAATAAGCCTACTAGACTCACTAAGCAAAGTATTTGAGAAAATACTGCTAAAGAGAATAGTAGCGCACGTTAAGGAAAACGGACTGCTCAGGAACGAGCAGTTCGGGTTTCGGAACCAACACTCCTCAACGCAGCAGCTTATGAGGCTGGTCGAACACGCCACGGTAGGGTTCAACCAAAAACGCGACACCGGAGCTGTCTTCTTAGACATACAGAAAGCTTTCGACAAGGTGTGGCACACAGGCCTATTAGCCAAACTAATAGACTGTAATTTCCACCCGGCCTACATACGACTCATAAAATCATATCTAGAAGGCCGCACATTCCAGGTTGATATTCTGAACGTGCTGTCCACCAAACGACAGATCAGAGCAGGCGTCCCGCAGGGCAGTATTATAGCTCCCGTGCGGTTCAGCTTGTACATCAATGACATGCCAACACCAGCAGGAGCATTAACTACGTTATACCTCTATGCTGATGACTCGGCAATGACAGCCCAACAATTTCGCATAGCCAGTATCCGAAAACGGCTGCAGGAAGCGCTATGGGCCCTGGAACCCTATTTCAGAGACTAGCGGATGAAAGTCAACGTTGACAAAAGTCAGTCGGTACTCTTCACCAAGAAGAACCGCATCTCACGCCGACCTGACTCCATCCGGCCACTCACACTATCTGCGCGCGACATTCCATGGACGAGCACAGTTAAGTATCTAGGAGTAACCCTAGATGCTAAACTAACCATGCTGCACCATGTCAAAACACTCCAGCGTAAAGCCAACATGCGATTACTGCAGCTATACCCGTTCCTAAATAGGAAGAGTCGCCTCGACAAGACGCTGGGCGTAAACATGTATAAAGCCCTCATAGGGCCTATTATTATGTACGCCAGCCCTGTATGGGGTTACACAGCTAAGTCGAACCTCAAAAAGCTGCAGATGATCCAGAACAAATGCTTGCGGTTAGCACAAAAGCTCCCGCGGGATACACCCACGAGGGAGCTAGAACGCATAACAAATACGCCAAGCATCAAAGCCTTTGTGCGACAACTTGCACTAAGGTCACTACGCTCCAGGCGCTATTCGGCAAACCCACTCGTAAGAGCCCTCGGCCAACACGATATGGGCCGAAATAGCAAATACCCTACCCCTAGACACATTATCTTCAGGTAAAGTCAGGAAAGGTAGGTGCTACGAGTAGCGCAAAGCGGCACAAACCCCAGGGACATACAACAAAAATGTCACCTCCCAAATACACATCCCATGGAATTCTCCCATGGATAACCCCAACTCCACATTCCCAGGGAAGTCCTTGGTAACGGCTCAGGCCAACCAAGGCGGCAGCACGCGCTCCCCTTGCTGCATACATGAAGTGCATATATTTATGTGAAGTAATTAATTATCCATGTCCATGTGCACGTCTGTCTATCTGTTTCAGTTTGTTTCTTTGTTACAGCTTAAGTTTAGTTAAGGCAATATATATATTAGTTTTAAAAACCCTTCCCCTGGCTTGCCGAAAGGATAGCCAAGGGAAGGACTATTAATAATCATTAGCTTATAGTTTCAGGACGATTGTATGCAGCGGCGGAGTGATTGATAACAACCATCAGCTATGTCCTGGACACGAGAGAAGAAGCCCCTGCCCGCAGGCGTGGCTCCCCTCTCCGGATCACGGAGACTTGGTACTAGGACGCTCTAGGCGGGCGGACTGTGCTCCGAACCTAACCCCGGACGTGCAGTTCGTCCGCCATTGCGGACGCGCTAGTCCCAGTAGTGCCAAGCCAACTGATTCTCACATATACTAATCTCGGAGAGGAAAAAGATTTTGCAACTGTTGCATGACACACCTCCCGAACTAACAAAACCTACTCATTTCCATACCCATATCCTTGCATGTGGCAATAACCAAGCCGCCAGGTTTTACGTGTAGACAATCTTTCCTTTCTGTCTATGCGGTTTTCCCTGGCCCTACAATCTTACCGTTATATATGTGTACATATTTATATGTCCACATATATAATAATATACCAATATTAATATCAACCTATGATGCCTGGTAGATCGCGACCGCGATGGGACAGGCGCAAAGCCACAAAGGGCAATCCTTATCTTTCCAATCCCCTATGCTTTCTCTTCTACTATGCAGACTAACTGCATGTCGGAGGCACCAGTAGTAAGGTCGGGTGCCACGCGGGGGGTGCGGGAAACCTTTTCGCTCCCCCCCCCCCCCCCAAAAAAAGAAAAAAACTGGATTTCGCAGACGACATTTCTCTTCTGGCACAACGGTACCGAGACATAGAAGATAAGCTGGGGAGGTTGCAGAGAGAATAGTTTGACAGTCAACGGAAAGGACATTGAGCGAGTTGAGTCCTTCCTCTACCTTGGAAGTATAGTCACAAATGATGGGGGAGCAGAGGAAGATGTTCGAAGCCGTATCAGGAAGGCAAATGGTGCCTTTGTCCAGCTCTACCCCATCTGGAGAAATAGAAACATTTCCAGGAAGACCAAGCTCCGCCTTTTCAATAGCAACGGAAAGTCGATTCTTCTCTACGGCTGTGAAACATGGAAAGTCACAAAACCGATCAACACCAGCTACAGGTGTTCATTAACAGATGTCTGCGTCGCATCATGAATGTGAGGTGGCCGGACATAATCTCAAATGAAGATCTTTGGACCACCACCAATCAACAACCGATTAGCATCCAAATCAAGGAGAGGAAATGGCGCTGGATTGGTCACACACTAAGGAAGCCGGACGGAGCTATTGAGAGGGCGGCGCTAGACTGGAATCCTCAAGGTGCCAGGAAGCGAGGTCAACCTAAGAAGACCTGGAAGAGGACGATCGATAATGAAATTGCAGAGGTGGACAAGAACTGGAGTCAAGTGAAGAGAATGGCCAGGAACCGTACTGCGTGGAGAAATTTCGCCAAGGCCCTATGCTCCGGAAGGAGCGGCAGGAATTAAGTAAGTTAAGTAAGTAACCATAACATAGCAGTGTCTAGTTAGCGGAATGGGTAGAGCGATTGACTCTGGTCCGAGGGGACCTGGGATCGAACCCCACCTAATCCCTATTTTTATTTCGTATGTTTCAATTTTCCTTGCTCGCGCAGTGGTTGTTTCGATCGTCACCATCATTCATTTCATCATAATTATTAATAATTAAATATTAATGTAATATCAAGTGCCCGTACAGCAGCTCGTTCACAAATAATTTACTCGTAATACACTTTCCCGTGGGGCGACCCATGGTTTAACCCATAGACGTTCACTTTATCGTTCCGTTTCTTTTGTGTACCGATATTGCCACCACAGAATTTCAACTACCGTAATACAGTTACGTGAACTACATTTTGGTGAACTATGATAAAATATTTGATGTAGTGTAAAGGTGCGATTATTATTTTGTATAACTTTTATAAAAGTTCAGTTTCATAATATGATTGATAAAATTTCTTTGATAGTAGTGTAATGCCGGCCTTATGATTATCTTATCCGCCAGAGGTCATGACTCCACTGGTTGGCATTCCATACGCATCGAATTTGAAGAATGAAAAGTTGATAATACGATACATTTTTATTTTAAAGCGTTTGTAATAGCCTATTGTGTGTTATTTGAACTGAATACAAAACGATATCACATAGTACCTGTGCTCTATCTGTTGGTGCTAGTTCAGGATATTAATTAATAATTTTATTACAGCCAAATAGGCCTAGCATCGAAAAAAAGAATGAACATGTACACTATAATTGCACTCTGGGGATTTGAATTGCCAAGATTTGATTGTTTCCTTTACTACAGAGCTCTAAGTGGTAGCGTGGGCTTACACACGTCACCGTAGGGTCATGGAAAGATTGGTTAATGCAATTAAGGTGGTGAAAACCATGGACATCCAGACGTGAAAATACTTGCCTCAACTCAAAGTTCGATGTTGCCCTCGTCCGGTCGATTATGTCTCCAGTTCCATAAAATTCTTCAGATATGTCTTCTCTATCTTTCTTTCTTTCTTTTTTTCTTTCTTCAATGATGGTAGTAGCTTTTCCGCGGTTGTGGTGTTTGGTAGAGGTAAATAGTTTCTAAGGACTTCAACCAAGAAATGATTCTACGATACTCTTTGATAAAGACCAAGTGTTATAACTATACTTATACATTTAGGAAAAAGTAGGATATATGTTATTAACTGAACATCTTGTTTTAGCATGCTGTGCCCGATATTCCACCCCTGGATTGCGTGGCCCGACTCATCGCGATCCCAGGTTGAAATTCGATACAACAATATAAAAGAAATTACGAAAGAAAAATATGGATGACTAGATATACGCCGGCATGAAGATGAGAAAAAAAAGGAGATTTCAAGTGACCTGTGAATATGGGCTGGGATACATATTTTATCGCCTAACGTCAATTCCAATCATCCGCGTTACGTTGCGAAGCCACGGAAAAAGAATTTGCACTAATTAGATAAAACTCCACATTTTTAGTCAATGATGCACTAATACAGCCGATAAAAAATAAATATTCCTAACCCCCTGCACTTGGATATTGACTAAATTAAGCCTAGATGTGCAAACAAAAAAGAAATGAAATGCATTTTAATTGGGACAAAATCTCCTCGTGTCCTGCCTTTGGTATAAATAAACTTATGGAGATCCCGGATATTGACTCCAATGGATTAAATTTTAGTTACTCATTTATGTCTCATCCACAGCTTATCTTAGAGTCCATTTCTGAATGTTCAAAAAAACTGACTGCATTATGAAAAACACACACATAAAAATAACATATCGCTGGGATTATTCCATTTCTAGCTAAATTATAATTGGTGCATTGTGGGTATTCGTGCTTATTCTATAATTAAATTTACAACATATATACACATCTGAATGTTCACATCACATTATAGCAACATTCTTAAATAAAAATATCCTTGCTTTCATGAATGTACAGTCATCAATACAAATTCAAAAATTTATCACAATTTGTTACTGCTGTCTTGATTCACATTTTATTTCGTGGTGGTTAAATTATTCCACTGATAGCTTTGTCTGGGGTAATACTCATTGATGTTGAATAATCTAATTTCAGAAAGAATCATGAAAATATTCATCAGTTAAAATTATTGGTTACAACTTTGACATAGTGACCTTTCACTAAATTCACACACACATACATGTTAAGTGGCTTTGCTTTAAAATGTTCACATGCGTTTTTTTTTTCAACCAAAGCTAGAATACCTCGCATATTCGCACTTAATTATGTGCCTTATTATACCACAGTGACCCTTTAATCACACAATTACTTCTTATTTCCTTACATATTGTTACGTTCCACCCCCCTGGTTGCACTTTTGTTAACTGGATTACGGTGGGTAGGAAGCACAACACCAATTACTGCTTAAAGAAATAATTAACTTTATTGCGGCCAGAAAATTACACAACTCATCAGCAAATACAAGCAATAGGAACCTTACTCCAGTTTCCTCAAGTCTCTTGCTTGTGGAGAGCTCTTGCCCTTTCACTTGTCAACAAACCACAGAAGTTAATCCTCCCGCTAATGAGCCTAGTGGCCTTGACAGTACTACATTCAACTTCTTCCTAAAGTACGCCGACTACAGTTACTTACGAGCACTTGCTGCACGCTGTTCACAAGCTGGGAGAAACAATGTCACTGGATTTCGTACCCACAATATCTCCGACACTCAGTGAAAGCACACTCACTCAAAACACAGGCAGTCCCCTGTATGTTTCTCTCTTCCCCGCTCCACTAGGGGTTTCGCAAGTCACCACACTTCTGTCGCTCAGGATAATCGCTCACACTAGCTCGTAAAACACAACAACCACTACTTGACAGGTCGCACTTATATAGCAGGCCGGTGACCCAATAAATGCTTCTAGATCCATCCAGGGTTCACGGCTTCTCGAGTTTTCCATCGCTGGTCCAGTCACGAATATTCTGGACTATCCCTTTGTCCTAGTAGCCCTGTTGCATAAGGCGCACGCAATACAGGAGGCAGGGCACAGCCCAGCCCTGGGGCAGTTGTGACTCATGCGGCGAGCGATGACACAAACTCACAGCCGTAACACCACCCCCTTCCTAAAAAGGCTGATCGTCCCGATCAATCATTGGTCCGTCTGTGTCCCTCCGTAGGCTGCCAGGCGATCTCGATGCACGATCTTCATCTTCGAACTCGGGCTCCGCTGGATCCTGTAGACGACATCGTTGATCCATTTCACGACTCGGTACGGGCCCTCCCAGGACTTCTGAAGTTTGGGTGACAGGCCTTTCTTCCGTAATGGGTTGAAGAGCCAGACCAGGTCATCCTCGTGGAATCCGCCGGCATCCGTCTGCTGGTCGTATCGGGTCTTCATTCGGTCGGTCTCGATCCGCAGTTTCCTCCTCGCGAACGCGTGCATGTCCTCCAGTTGGTCGACCAGTTCTTGACAATACTGGCTTACCGGGATCGGATCATTCCCAGGTCGGCCGAAGGCAAGATCGACAGGTAGACGGAGCTCCCTCCCAAACATGGCCCGGGCTGGTGTGCACCCGGTGGCTTCATGCACGGCGGCGCGGTAGGCCAGGAGAAATAGTGGAAGATGTTTGTCCCAATCCCTCTGGTGCTCGCTGACGACTATTCGGAGATGGTTCTCGATGGTGCGATTGAATCGCTCTACCATCCCGTCGGACTGAGGGTGTAGTGGCGTTGTCCTTGTCTTCCGGATTCCCAGCAGCTGGCATAGGTTCTGGAACACCTGCGACTCGAAGTTCCTCCCTTGGTCGGAGTGCAGTTCCAGGGGTACTCCGTACCGGCTGACGAATTCCTTCACCAGGGTCTCTGCAATCGTCGCGGCTTCTTGGTTAGGGAGCGCATACGCCTCCGGCCATTTGGTAAAGTAGTCGCTGACGACTAATATGTAGCGGTTCCCTGCCTCGCTTAACGGGAATGGCCCAGCAACATCGATGGCCACTCTCTCCATGGGGCCGCCCACGTTGTAGGTCTTCAGTGGACCCCGTCGTCTTCGTCCTGGGCCCTTGCTGGCTGCGCAATCGTGGCACCTCGCGCAGTGGTTCTCCACGTCTGTTCGGCATCCGATCCAGTAGAACCGCTCTCTCAGCTTCTCCAGGGTCTTCTTTATCCCTAGGTTTCCACCTGATGATCCTCCATGAACTTCCTTCAGGACTTCCTCCGTCATAGCCTTTGGAACGATGACTTGTTCCCGAGATGTCTTCCCGTCGGTGCTCTCCCAGGTACGGCAGATGAGGCCATACCTTAAAATCAGCGAGTCCCACTGTGCCCAGTAGGACTTAAACTTTGGGCTGCAGTCACTCACAATGTTCCACCCGGGTCTGGGGACACAGGCCCTCTTCCATTCGGCTATCAGTCCCAGGTCATCATCTTCTGCTTGTGCCCGCGTGAAAGATTCGCGGCTCCAGCTCCCTTGAAGTTCCACGGTAGTCCTTCGGCACTGTATCCCGGTGTTCTCCTCCCTTCGGGCACAGAAGGTGCAGTCTTCGGGGCACGGCCTTCGTGACAGGGCGTCGGCGTTAGAATGCAGTTGGCCTTTCCTGTGCTGAATCTCAAAGTTGTACTGTTGAAGCCTCTCTAACCACCGCGCAAGTTGACCCTCGGGCTGCTTGAAGTTCAGGAGCCACCGTAGGGATGCATGGTCGGTCCTGATGAGAAATTCTTGCCCGTACAGGTACTTGTGGAAGTGTTCAATGGTCTTCACGATGGCGAGCAGCTCCTTCCTGGTGACGCAGTAGTTCCTTTCTGGCTTTGACAAGGCCTTGCTGAAGTAGGCCACTACTCTCTCCTCGCCGTCCACTATTTGCGACAGGATTCCCCTATACCAAAATCGCTGGCATCGGTATCGACGATGAACCTTGTTCCAGGTCTGGGGTAGGCCAGAATAGGCGCGGTGCACAGAGCCTGCTTGAGTTGTTCGAAGGCACTGTGGCATTCTGCTGTCCACGTGAAGAGTTGGTCCTTCTCAGTCAGTCGATGTAAAGGTTTGGCGATGTCGGCGAATCCTCTCACGAAGCGACGGTAATAAGTGCAGAGTCCCAGGAAGCTTCGTAGTTGGGACTTGTCCTTCGGAACTGGCCACTCCCTCACAGCTGCGGTCTTCTCTGGGTCGGTGCGCACCCCTTCCTCGGAGACGATATGCCCAAGGTACTGGACCCACTTCTGGAAGAGCTGACACTTCTTGGGGCTCAACTTCAGCTGGGCAGCCCGTAGCATCAACAAGATCTCCTTCAGGTTGCTGTAGTGCTCCTCGAAGCTTCTCCCCAGAACGATGACGTCGTCTAGGTAGACCAGGCAGGTCTTCCAGTGTAGTCCCCTCAGAATGGACTCCATTAGCCTTTCGAAGGTCGCAGGGGCGTTGCACAGACCGAATGGGATGACGGTGAACTGCCAGATCCCGCTGCCCACAGAGAACGCAGTTTTCTCGCGGTCCTTAGGGTGGACCTCCACCTGCCAGTAGCCACTCTTCAAATCCAAGGTGGAGAACCATCTCGACCCTGATATGGTGTCCAGGGTGTCGTCGATCCGGGGTAGAGGGTAGCTGTCCTTCTTCGTGACGTCATTCACCCGCCTGTAATCCACGCAGAACCTGGTGGAACCGTCCTTCTTCTTCACTAGCACGACCGGAGAACTCCAAGGACTATGTGATGGTTCGATCACCCCTTGTTCCTTCATCTCTTCTACCATCCGGTCGACTTCGGCTTGCTTGGCGAGCGGGACACGTTGGAATGGGGCTCTAATCGGTGCGCTGTCCCCAACGTCAATTCTGTGCTGAACCAAGCTTGTCCAGACGAAGTCTTTGCTCCCCACGGAGAAGACGTCCTGGAATTCGCGTAGCAGGTCCTGAAGTTGGCGTGATTGTTCCTCGTCTAAATGGTCCTGGGATCCTTGGTACAGCTTCTGTAGTTCTTCTGGCAGTGTGCGTCTTATTCGGTTGTCCGTCTGCAGGTGTCCGTCCGTCGTATCTGTGATGCGGGCAATCCAGGTAACGGGCTCGCAGACTCCTAAGTTGGTGTCCCGGTGAACCGTAATGTCGTAGTCGTTCAGGTTGGACAGGCGGACGTACGGCCGAGACGTCGTGTTGATGAGAGTCTTGGCAACTAGCAATCCTTTTGTCTGGATGTCCTCATATTTTGGCTCGACGACAGCCGCCACTCCCTCAGCAGTTCCGTCGACAATTACGGAAGCGCTGACCTCCGTCCTGGCGGGAACGATGACGTCTTCTCCCAGCCTTACTCGTCGTGCGGTGATGGGCTCGTGCGCAGGTTGCAAAGCAAGTTCCTCACCTCCGAAGTGCAGAGTGTTGGTACTCAGATCCAAGATGATGTTGTTCTGGTCCAGGAAGTCCAGTCCGATGATCACTTCATTTGATACGTCAGCCACAAGCACTGGATGCTTTATCGCCCGTCGACCAATGACGAACTCCAGTCATGCTTCGCCATGTACCGGTGCGGTCTCTCCGGTCGCGGTTATTAGCTGGAGGTTCCTTTGTGTGGGTTGCACTCTCCACTTCGGGATCACGGTGGGACTGACGATGGTCCTCGATGCTCCCGTGTCGATTAGCATGGGAAAGCTCTCTCCGTTGATGACTCCGTCGACCATCAGGCTGCTATTGTCCCTCCGTAACTTCGTCACACGACCCTGGACTGCCAGGGCTTGACGACTGTCACAAGCCAACCTCTGCCCCCCAAGGCTGGCTGATACTTGCTTTCCTGGGCCGCGCGGTTTCCCTACGACTGATTGTCCCGAAGGAAACCCTTGGCGGCGGCGATCACCGCAGTCCTTGCTCAGGCGGCCTCTCTTACGGCAGGTCCAGCAGGTCGGTAGTCCTCTTCCGGGCCGCCTCTCCGGATGTTCTTCAGCTACGTTTCTGTTGGTGGTACTGCGACTCTTGAAGAACCGGCCTAGCGCCTCCATCAGTTCATCGGCCAGGGGCTTGGTCTTGTCGGCTTTGGCTGGTTCGTCGACGTCCACCTGACGCACCCGCACGCGCATTCTAGATACTTGCTTTGCCGTCTCGAACTCAAGTGCGTGGCTCAGCGCATCTGCCAGGGTCTTATTGCGCGCGAGTCGCAGCGCCTGTTGAGTGTCCGAGTCCCGTAGCCCGTCAGTGAAGGCCTGCGTCGCAATCTGTTCCAGAAAGTCGGCCGGCGCTGTTGGATAGGCGAGCCTTACGAGGCGTGCGATGTCCATCTCGAACTCCTGCAGGGTTTCCGCGTTCTTCTGTACCCGGGTCCGGAGCTGCATCTGGTAGGCCTGCTGAAGATGGCTATCTCCATATCGGGACTCCATATGGGCGATCAGTGAAGCGTAGTCCTGGGATCCAGTCGGGATGGCCTGAAGGACGTTAAGGACGTCACCTCTCAGCGCTACAATGAGAGCTGTAGCCTTTTCTGTGTTGTTCCAGTTATTTATGGAACAGGCCGCCTCGAACTGACGTAAGTAGGTGTTCCACGGGACCTTTCCGTCGAAGGTTGGGGGCGTCACTCTGCTATGTCCCGTTCCTGATATTCCCGGTGTACCTGTGAGCGGGCGTCGGCGCAGCTCGGCAACTTCCTCTTGAAGAGCGTTGAATCTCGCTTCCATCCCCGTCGACCGGCGTTGGTTCAGCTCAGAAATTTCCTTTTGTAAAGCGTTGAATTTTTCTTCCACCCCCGTCAGTGGGCGTTGGCGCAGTTCGGCAACTTCCTCTTGTAAGGCGTCGAACTTCTTTTCTACTGCTGTGACTTCCTCACGTAGGCCCTGGCAGACGGTGTTGACTTCCTGACGCAGACCCTGTTCCAATTTCTTTTGACTTTCCTGTAATTTCGTCAGCAGACACTCTTCCAGATTATTCTGGCCATCCAGAAATTTGGCGCTTAGGTCCTCTGCTAGCTTATTCTGACCGTCTTCTAATTTGGAAGTTAGGTCCTCGGCTAAACTTTTCTGGCCGTCCTCCATCTTCTTCTGGCCGTCTTCTAATTTGGCAGTTAGGTCCTTGGTTAAATTCTTCTGGCCGTCCTCCATTTTGGTTTCCATGCCATTTAACTTTTCTAGCAATGCTGCCAATTGCGCCTCCATTTTAGTTGTTTGTCTTGTAAAGGGCATGCACTCACAGGAAAATTAGAGAAAATGACCTGCTCGGGTTTTGAAACCTGGACCGTCAGATGTTCTGCCTGAGTTCGTAATCCGGCTTCTGACACCAGTTGTTACCTGCCACCCCCCTGGTGGCACTTTTGTTAACTGGATTACGGTGGGTAGGAAGCACAACACCAATTACTGCTTAAAGAAATAATTAACTTTATTGCGGCCAGAAAATTACACAACTCATCAGCAAATACAAGCAATAGGAACCTTACTCCAGTTTCCTCAAGTCTCTTGCTTGTGGAGAGCTCTTTCCCTTTCACTTGTCAACAAACCACAGAAGTTAATCCTCCCGCTAATGAGCCTAGTGGCCTTGACAGTACTCCATGCAACTTCTTCCTAAAGTACGCCGACTACAGTTACTTACGAGCACTTGCTGCACGCTGTTCACAAGCTGGGAGAAACAATGTCACTGGATTTCGTACCCACAATATCTCCGACACTCAGTGAAAGCACACTCACTCAAAACACAGGCAGTCCCCTGTATGTTTCTCTCTTCCCCGCTCCACTAGGGGTTTCGCAAGTCACCACACTTCTGTCGCTCAGGATAATCGCTCACACTAGCTCGTAAAACACAACAACCACTGCTTGACAGGTCGCACTTATATAGCAGGCCGGTGACTCAATAAATGCTTCTAGATCCATCCAGGGTTCACGGCTTCTCGAGGTTTCCATCGCTGGTCCAGTCACGAATATTCTGGACTATCCCTTTGTCCTAGTAGCCCTGTTGCATAATGCGCACGCAATACAGAAGGAAGGGCACAGCCCAGCCCTGGGGCAGTTGTGACTCATGCGGCGAGCGATGACACAAACTCACAGCCGTAACAATATTTATGATCTTCTGATAACATCATTAAAACACCACATTTATCTTTATTAAACTTTATCATCTTAATTATATCATCGCAGCGTTATGAATACCTGTCATTCTCTTTAATTGAATTATCGAAGCCTTATAACATCATGTTGCGTCTAGCTCAACCATTCTAAGCTATCAGTGTGTTTAAAGAAAAAAATAATTATCTTATTTAAGTGTTTAAATTGAGTGAACTCTGCAGCATTAGGTAAATTTTTATTGCAAGGTTGTAGTTTAAATGAGTAATATCTGTCAAACATTCCTACCGAACTTACGGCTATTACGGTGAAACGGTGATCAAATTTATTAATAGCGTCTCACCCATATCTCACTAATTTACCGTTCTCATGACTTATATTATCTACTAATTAACTAGAATTACATCCACTATTTCTGTAAGTACCAGTCGTTTCTCTTGAAAACACAAAAAAGAAAATGGTTCAATGTTTCATTGCCTAATTTATGACTATAGATCCCCCCCTTAAGTTATCGCAATGGAATCTGATGAGTGCAATTCAAACCACTAAAATCTATTTCACTATCTATTCTAGTTATTAAGAATCATGGTGATGTCGTTAGTACCTGCTAATTCTTCTTGACGATGTATGGAGTTACTGCAGGACAAATGGCGACTCCCCTCGTTCACGCCATTTCCATTTGGTTCTTACCCAGCTCCAAGACTCGTGATCGACTCGCGAGTAATCGTGAGCCTCCATGCTTGTCTCCAGGAATGTCAGCCGTCTCCTCAACTTTCCATGTCGCGTGCTCCTTAGTGATCCATCCTGCAGTATTGGAAGTCCTTCGCAAGATACGCACAGTCACTGAGTCTGACGATCGTCATGATCAAAATTTCCCAACATTTCAGCTCGTCTAATATGGCAGTTTATAAGTTTCTTTTTACAGTCGCGCAATCCGCACTTCGACAAACTTATTGGTTCACGAACTAGGGCCGTTTCCAAAAAGAAAAGTTCGTATGAAATATCCCGTGAGGTTTCAGTCACACCCCTCTCTACAACGAGTATGGCCTCGAAACACAGGTGTGTCCAGCGCGTCACAAGGGGTTGGCCTTGGCCCAGATATCTCGGTACAACGACCTCGCTTCCTCGTAAACACTGTCTCGCCTCCGGCCGCTTACAGATTTACTGATTCCATTGATACTTCAATGTTCAGCGCAGCCCAAATAGCACTTTCTACAGGGCGTAACTTTCGTGAAAACGTATAGGCTGTCATCGTACACGTACTGTCCACACTTTTGAACTATAAAGCCTCATCACACTGCGTAAACTCTGTGTTATATAAGTTATTCCGCCTGGTTGTAGAAATCACTTTGAACGTTTGCCCTGATGGCATAGCGCTGTGGTAAGTACTTCGCCACTAGACTATACTTGAGTATAACTTATGCACGGTCCCGGAACTGTCTTGACTAGTCGGTGTATAGGAAGCAAGTGGCTGTCTTCTTGTTATCGTCTCACCTTCAAGGCTCGCTTTCTGAGTAGAGAGCCCTCTGTAGAGTACTTCTTGGTCACTTGGCCTGCTTCTTCCCCTTCTCGTCTCACACGTAACAACGTCATTAGAGACTCTTTCACAAATCCTCAAGCAATAATGGTAAAATCATGAGCCATATTGCCATTCATAATTCAAGGTCTTCGGACATCTTAGCAATTAAGTGACCATAGCAGTGACGTCACAGCTTTTATACACGTCATCTGTCCGCCCTTAGATCACGTGGTGCGTTCTGGCAGCTTGACACATGACATATCGGGGACTATACGAACAATCTATAACCATTCGGTAAAATCTAAATAATTATTTTGACATGATGGCTGACTACTGTTGGATATTGAAAAGAGAAAACCCTCAACTTCACAGCAGGAAAGGTACAAACAGAAGTATTGCAGGAAAGAGAAAACGTTACAACAAAGGCTTGTAATAGTGTTGTGATAAAGCCTTATCAACGTTTCTAACTCATGTTTAATATTTACCTATGTTAAATGCGGTCCAATAACATAGTACATAAATAATACCGATATAAAAATGTTCTTTTTAGAATTTTTCCTTAACGTCTTACCTCATTTTGTAGACAAACCTTACGTTTTAGAAAATAAATATCATTTCTGAAATCACCACCACAAACTACATAAAAACAGTTATCATAACAAAACATTTTTATTTCAGACCTGTGTTATCGATTCTTAAATTGTTTGTGATAAATTGAAAGTGCTTTGATTGTGAAATGTGTGTGGTTTGTTCCTATTTTCGACCGTGGGTGTCAATAAAGAATATTTAGCATTTGTATTTTGACAACTCAATGAAACGTAGTAAAAACTATAATATTATAAGATCCGACTCGTCAAACACTGGAAGGCACTTTACTAATTAAAATACACGTACATGTTTCGCTATTACAATGATAACTTCTTCAGCGTGAGAGAATCTATAAAAACTATATCAACAAAGAACCAAAAAGAAATTTACTAATTTAAATAATTGAATGGGCACATAAAGGAATAATAAAAATATAATTGATACAACCAATTAATTGTATGAAGGAAACGTATATAGGATGTTGTTGAATGTCACATGTTTAGTCAAGGTTAATTGGTTAAAGGAAGTACGAGACCTCTGCAGCTAGGGAAGTAAAATGAGCAATGTCTGAAGAAGCGAGGATGATATAAAAATAGGTTGGCACTTGCAAAGGAAAGTTTTCTGAAGAAATGAAATCTGTTGGTTTCAAAAATGAGTTATGTATTAGAAATTAATTTTAGTTTGGAGCTTGGTGCTCAATGAAAGTGAAACGTGGACTGATGGTGCAGGAGAAAAGAGGAGAATACAAGCTTTGGTTGTGTGGAGAATAGTATATGTAGTTTATAATATGGTTTACTGCCGATCAAAACACGTTCACGGAACATATTGCAGTCTCGTGTAGGTTCAGGAGTGTCTGAACCACATATGGGTGACACACGATGAAACAACCTCCATCCGTTAACTTTTCACCTGCTAATAGGTGCTTTCTATTCCTTTCTGCTGAATTCCGTAATTATTTGTTCACATTTATTAATATTTATTTTCCTCATGATCACGTTCATACCATTTAGAAACTTTTGAAAATCCTGTGGTGAACCGGCAATATCATCAGAAAATCTCAGAAACAAAATAAGTGTCAAATGTATCTTAATGAGATACAGTATATTTTGCAGGAGTCTCGTAGACCTCACGTCACCAGTTGTTCCGAATTCCGCACGCCACAGTTAAAGGTTGAAGATTCCATTTTATTTCTGAAAGGTAATTCAACGGATTTTTATTCTTTTATAGTGAATATTTTTATTTTAGTGCTTAATTTTTTATATAGATTGTTAATGTCTTAGATTTTAATGATTGGTGGTATCATACACAAACAATATTGGTATGTTGTATCATAATGCGTGTGCAGAAGCAAAGAAATATTATGCCTATGGCACGAAAACGTGTTATTTTACGTACTGCCAAATAATTAAGGCTTTGATCAAATTTAACATTGTTAATTGTGAGTCCAAGCGAATGCAGAGAAATGTTCCACATGCGCTCTTTCGGGCTACAAAACATTGCGCACCCTCTCCCAGGTTTTTGTGAAAAAAATCGATTTCGTATTTTTGGATGTTTGGGTTGTCAGTATATTGAAATGCCAGACGAAGTTGTTTGAGCAAAAATGTTAGTCTGTTTCCAAGGTGAGAGTTGTTCAAATTTCTCAACATTGGCCAACACCTACCATTTCTTTGACAGCCATTCTTTACAATTTCTATCTTCAAGCCAGTTAGGTGGATTATCTCAGAAATGTTGGTAACAGTGAATGATTTTGCCCTTTCGGCAAATATTTTTTCTTATGAAGGCAAATGTTGATAAATGTTCATAACAATTGATTCAGTAGTTTGTGTGGTTAAGAAATGGAACTGTTTTGTTCAACTATTCAGCTAGCGCCACCTTATACGGCAATAGTGCTTGCTCTGTGCTAACTCAAAGCTTTCATACTCAAGATAACTCACATTAATACACATCCAGCATTGGAACATATGTGCCCAAATTTACATTATGACACATCGACAATTCATAAATACAACAATGTGTACTGGTGAGTGACCAGTTCAATAGAAATATGTTCCTTTTCAGAAATGAACATGCGTATTATCTATAATTTACATTAGGCCTACCAATAGTGGAAAACAGACCTGGGGGTTCGACCCTTTGAACAATCTCCACCACCACTAATATGGAAAATTACGCGCTAGAATATACAACTTTCATCATCGGTATTTAATACTTCCCCCCGCGAGATGGTATCTTTCAGTACCGATTCACATCAGTTAAATTTAAGAAATGCCCTAAGCTCGGTTTACCATTTACAAAAAAAACAAAAAAACAAGCCACATAATGCAGTGCAATTAGATAGTAAATATTTCATATCGCTTCAATAATATTACGATATTAAAGCTTAAAACTGTCCTTATATTGAGTTATTGAAAACAATTGAACAGCTTTAAATATCTACAAAGTAGACTGAGAAAAGATACGCAGTACCACATTTCACTAACCTTGGAAGAATAGTGTGTACGAAAAAGCATTTTAAATATTTAAAATTCGCGTAGCGGCCACGTTGTTTTCTGTGTTAAACAGGTTCTTGAATGGCACGTTCATCAGGCTTTTCAATGTCACCTATATACAGCCGTCTATTAACAGACAAAATGTCAGTTTGATTGCTGCAATATTGTTCCGGAGATATTGAGTACAGGAGAAATATTTCGCAAGGCCACCATTTTGATTCTTTTTGTACGTAAGTGTTAACATTATATTCCACCAGATGACAAATATATTAATGGTCCATTTTAAATTTCGTACGGCCACCATTATCTTCTAATAAAATAGAATTCAGTAAAACACTAATATATGAAGCCTTGTATATAGATTTTCCGTGGGAATTTTCACAACACTCGAAAAATGAAATTGGTAGAAAAGTCCTTTCAAAAGCTAGAGGCCACCAAGCTGGTTCTATGCTAATCATATTATTCACAGAGTACACTTATTTCAGTGGTCTGTTTAAACAAAAGAAATATCAATTTAATAGCTGTAATAGATTCGACCACAGAAATGCAGTGACTATCGTTTAATTAGCCTCATGAGTCACGTGCTGAAAGTATTTGATCTCGACGAGTCTCAAATGGGGTTTAGAAATGCCTTTGTTCCAAGAGAAGCTTTGATTGCACGAATATACTTAACAAAAATGTCGTGACCAAAGGAAGGATGTCTTTGCTTGTTTCATTGATAATGAAAAGGCATTTGATAAAGTCAAACACGATAAGCTAATGGAAATCCCCCTAGAAATCCGACTTGACAGTAATAACATTCGGATCATCGGAAATGTATACTGGAACCAGACTTCTAAAATCAAAGTGGCGCATGCAACAACAACCAATATCAATAAACAAAGAGGAGTTCATCAAGGCTGAATACTATCTCCCATGTTGGTCAACTTATACTCGGACAGGATTTTCAAGAAAGCCTTAGAAAAAAAACATTTAAGAGTTCGAGTGAATGGTGTTATCCTAAATACAATTCAATATGCTGATGGCACATTGATCTTTTTTGATAACCTTGGATGCATTCAACAATTACTAACCAACATCAGCACATTTGGAGAATTTGGACTTCAAATCAATATAAATAAGACACAATGTATGGGTTTTAGTTGTCAAACTCATGACCAGGCTGCTTTGAACATCAGAGGTCTTCCAGTCGAGCGTGTTCACCATTTTAAATATCTAGGGAGTATCATCACTGACGATTTAATTTTAAATGTGAAGCTCCGTCAAAGATTGGCTCGAACATAAGTCTGGTCGACACTTCTTGTATAGCATGGAGGTTTGGACTTTGAAAGTCAACGCCATAATAATAATAATAATAACGCCATAATAATATCATATGGCCTCGGGTACCTGGTGCAAGCTTTGTTAATATTGACACCCAGGGGGTAGCTTGCATGTCGAATTTCGTCGTTCCTTTGAACGCCATGAAAGTCAAGGAGGTTAGATATCTAAACTCCTTGACACTACAGCGCTTTCAAGTAGAGAATGGAGGAACTTTGTGTTGGCGGAAAATCCCGAGATTAATTTTGCCATTGAACACGGCCTACTGACTTCAAATGGGTTCTTTAACATGCCAACAACGTATGACATGAGTATCGTGATTTTTGTCGCCTTCAAAAATCACTTACCATGGCCAGGGGCGAACCTGCAATCTTGGGGTTGGTAGTCCGACACTATAACCACTCACCCACCGTGGCAAGCTAATAACGCCATGAAACGATTAGAGACCTTCGAAATGTGGATTCATAGCCGAATGCTTAAAATAACTTGGACTGATAGAGATGTCCTCAGAAAAGCAAAATGTGATCTTCAGTTTTGTCTACCATTAAGTATCGAAAAACTGCCTATTTTGGTCATGTACTTAGAGGCCAAAAATATCAGTTGCTTCGAATAATACTACAAGGAAAAATAGATAGCAGACGAGGGCGTGGCAGAAGACAGATGTCCTGGCTTCAGAATATCAAGGAGTGGTCACGGATTCGATCTGTTGAAGAATACTGTTCTGGCTTGCGGTGGATAGAGGCGCCTTTTCCATGATGATAACCAACGTTCGGGGTACCGAACACGGCACTTAGAAGAAGAAGAAGAAGAAGAAGAAGAAGGAGAAGAAAAGATTCGTGGATATTCCGAACCAGTAAAATATTTTGCAAGACCGCCATGCTGGTTTGTTTTAAATTTTTGGAGTTATATATCATTAAATAAAAATTATTGCGTTGGGTCATTATGAAAATTTTATATCCATCGTTTGATTAGCAGACAAGAAATAAAATTAAAACTTGCTACAGCCCTTCTTGAGTGTATCAAAGCAATTGGATTAAATTGAATGCCAGGAAATTAAGCCTTGAATACAAATTTCCCGAGCCAATATCGCTGCGCTTTAGCTAATTAATTCGCGAGAAAATTCCTTCAAAATTGTTGAAATTCGAATGGCCGCCACCTTGGTTATGTACTGATCAAATTCTTCAAAATAACATATATTCACGTATTCTAGCGTCCTCTATCAGCATACAAAATTGCAGGTTAATTGCGGTAATAATTTTTGAATGCCAGTGAAGTATTTCACGCAGCTGCCATCTTGGATTCATGAAACTTGTTAACATTTCAAAGGCACGGCCGAGGTCGGACGTGGTAGTTGTAAGCTGATACCGAGTTTCACTTGAATCGCTCCAGTCGTTACCGAGATTTTATTAGCGGGGACAACACAATTACATGCACAGACTAAAGAATATCCAATAAGCCTATAACTCACATGATGAAAATAGGCTAAAATACCAACCTAAGCACCATATTTATAATTAGAATGTTATGGAAAATATTTAATTACAAGCATCTTATTTCATCCACCAAAGCACACACTCTCCAAAGACATTCTTAAAATAGTAACACTCTGAGGAACGTTCAAAATAGTGGGTGTTCCTTACAAAACTCATTCATATTCTTAACAGTGTGACATCACCCAAGAGGGTTTCCCACAAGACAGAAATAGACATTAATTCTGAATGAGACATCATCGTGGATTTTACACTTGCATCAGACGTCATCCTGGGTTTTACATACCTTAAGGGGCAGATGATCCCGCTGTTCCACCCCTTAAAGACTCCATAACTAACTAACTAACTAACTAACTAACAAACTAACACACCTTGTTCCTTCTCCTGGAGACCATTGCCAATATAAATTAGCAACCCTGGCCACTGCTAAACCATATGTGTTTTTATTTATTGCTCTTTTAACAACGGCAGCCATGTTCGACAGCGCATTAGGTCTCTTAAACTGACAACAAGGCGCACACATTGTTGCCAACATGTGGGGTACAAAATAAACCACACGAATTAAAGATTATTGGTGCATGTCTACTCCATTGTGCGTGACAAAAACCAGGGGTGTATAAATGGCTGCGCCACGCTACCTAACAATTAATGGTCCAGGCAAACACCAATGGTCTGGATTTTACACATTTACAGTAGCACCATAAGCGCAGGGTTGGTAATGCTGTATTTTACGATAATTCACGCGCATATTGGTGGAAACAGCTGGAATATTACAGTATAAGTCGTGATCTACACAGGGGATGGCGGGCGCGAAATGATCAGCCGAGGAGTAAACACCCATTACTACATCATTTCCTGATTTATCTTTCAACATTTCAAAAGGTATTTTGGCTATTTCAGTAGAAAATGTTATCGTAGGATGCTGTCACTTTCAGTGTTACAGTCAAGACTGCCCGTGACATTAATTACTTCCAGACAGTGAGAACTCTATATGGTAATGGATAATTTGTGAGCTGCCAAATGGAAAGTTAATATCATTATCTACTTAAATACAATAAGAAACTTATCTGACGTTGCAAATAAAACTTATTCCTATCCAAAACTTTCAGTTGTGCAAACATAAAAGTGAAAGAACGTGTGCACACTTACTCATTTAAATGGTTTCCATTTGCTTCACATTCTACATCCTGGCTTCCTTCTTCCATATCCTAGGGATAAAAGGGAACAATTTATTTCTTTATCACCGTGTAATTTGTACATTAATAACCGTGTAATTTACAGCACAGCACAGTTGAAGTGTATCAGCAGCAGATGACCTCGCTGTTCCGCCACTTAAAACAACAATAACAACTCAGTTGAAGTGTATATATATTCATTGAACAACTTTCATATTGCCCATCACATCGTCATGCTAGAAAACATTATGCAGATAAACGATTATGTCCTCCCTGCTTCTAAAAGTTATAATACCCGATCTTCTTTAGAGACCAAGTGAATCCTAGAGTGAGAGAAAATGCTGAGATCAGTGCCTTAATGCAAGTAATAGCTTTAAGGATTTGGGAAATTAGATAGCTAATAACTTTACAGTCTATAGGACAAGTAAAGCATTGACAAAATCTGAAATAATATGAGATAAGAGACTTTTCTACAATCATGCAGAGAAAGTAATCAATTATAATATAAAATAATCAATAACAAGTATAAGAAGTCATAACTCTTAACTCGTGTCTTTGAATAGCCAGCAACTGGGTATAAATCAATTAGATATGGAATATTATACAAGACATTCTTCACAAAACACTACAATATTAATCTTACTTAATTTACAAACGAATTCAGTCAATTATGTGCCCCTAGAGGGAGTCTGTGAGTAACATCAATATTGTGAGTAACTACAAGCATATGTCTACTGGTCTACAGGAGCACACACAGCAGTTTGCAAAGGAGGAATATTTCCTACCATATGCCATTCAGCAATATATACATTCAAGGCTGCATTAGTATATTGAATCCACCCTTTATAGTTCCCGTCTTATAACAGATATTACACAGCTTAAAAGCGCCAGGTCATGTGATCAGTATCACGGGACAAGAGGGCACGATTCCCAACTTTGAACATCCTTCAAATGGCCTTTCATGGTTCCCAATTTTCATCTCCAGGAAATGGTAGGACAGTAACTCCTAAGGGCACCATTCTAACTCCTTACCATATATATATATTTCTTATTAAAACCTAGCAAGTGCGGACAAAAGGGCGAACGGCTGTCGAAACCACTGTCTGACACAGCAGAAATTGGAATACTAACGGGTACAAAAACACAACTTAAAACTAGCACAAATATGGCAGCAAAAAAGAGTTTTCAAAACGTACTTGCAATTAAAAGTAAGTGAATTGAAGTTTTTACAATTACTTTTTCCGCATCATTCTAGAAAATTCTCTTATCTCCAAATATTTAATTCCTTTAGGCTTAAGGGCAATGGAATGATCTTGCAATGTTCAGGATTGGGAGGATTGTCCCATCCCAGCAATTGCCTGGAGTTAAAGTAAAAAGCCACAGAAGACCACTGCTGTGGGTAGTCAAACCCAGCTCCATTCTCTAGCCCTCATCACTGACCAGAATTCAGAAATCCATAAATTAATTGGTATACCTAGACCTCAAGTCCACAGTGATTGTGTCAAACGAATGCTAGCTTCACGGGTAACAGTTCGCGAGTGAGGAACCAAGTACAAAACTACTTAAACTAGCCGAAATACTTTTGTAATGATGAATAATAATTGTGCAAATTATATCCTAATACATGTATTCTCCTTCGCTGCCTATAACCAACCCGGCATACCCTTTCTATAACACGTCGTACATAGTGAAATATCAGTTGTGTTGGCCATTGTGGGCACGATAAAAGAAATGTTACCAACCCCACGCATACGGTACTGTGTGGTGTTTGTTTAATGGTGTACTCGCTCCGCTCGGTTCGTTGTGTTTGAAGGTCCAAACGATGCATAAATATAAATTATGTGCGTTAAAAAGGCATTAAATACGTAAAAAAACCTATCCTAGGGCTAATGCCCCAGGCCCCCATGCTTGTAGTATAAGCAATAATTATCAGCCAGTCATTCCCTGGCCTAGTAGCAGACATATTAGGAGCAATGATTTTCAGCAAGACATTGCCTAACGTAGTAGGTACAGTAAATTTTGGCCAGAGAGAAGCCAATAGTACCTCGCTCCCCTTCATAAGCCTATAGTATCTCGCTACGCATGACCTGTGTCGTGTGTTTTGTGTACCGTTCAATACATTGGCAGCAGTGAAATAACATCTCGATAATAATTCAACACGCCTAAGGCATAGGAGTTGTGCAATGAAAATTGCTTTCGTTTAATGAACAATAAATAATTACAAAAGTCACATATTTACATAATTTTGCACACATTTCCTGTGCAGTAGTGATAATGGACAGTAATTTCAATTGGTAATGACTCCCGGAATATCAAACAAGGTATGAAAATCATATATATTAGCTAGTGAAAGTGTATGATCTTGGTTTATCACTCCCCAAGAATTACCACTTCACATAATGCACCTTTTGCCAAAACGCATCCGCCATTAGCTCAGTAATCGGAGCAACTCAAGTCCCGTATGGGTTAAATATTTTAATTCTTCGTCCTTCAATCATATTGGCTTGGACTTTCTGTAGTATACACAACCTAACACTGCCATTTGCCGTCAATGCTACTCTTCATCCTGAAATGCAATTAGGTGATAAGGAGAAGTCATGTCTTGTAACTAGACATGAATGTACTTACCTCTTTCAGATCTGAAGACGGTGCTTCTGCCTTGAAGCAAGGAATGATGTCCGGTATCGAACATTCTTCAATTTTAATATCCCTAGTATCATCAGTATCGTCCTGAAGAGAAATGACGTGTTTCATAAATATGTTCCATTGCATAGGTTGAATTATATTGGTACCAGTTGAGGAGACGAGAATTTACGGGAAAATTTACTTAACTATTGATATTGGCCAATTAATACCTTCTGTTAGGATTGAAAATAGGTGGAAAGGATGTAGTCACTCCTCCACTGTCTATAACCCACCCGTCTTCCCAAATTACATCACAACTTGTATAGTAAAATTCCAACTGAGTCGGCCATTATCCGCGTGAATTATGCACAAACACAGTATTGCCAACCCCACGCATACGGTACCAATAGCATAGGTGGTATAAGTAGCGTACTGAGGGGTTTCAAATGAAAAAAACAGAGGTTTTCACAAAGGTTCCGGCCTAACATGTCGTCCACAGTTCTCCGCTAGGTTTCCTCGGCCTAGGCCGCACCCGAATATGCACATACTAACCTTCGTTTCGCCCAATCCAAAGAGTTTTGACAATCGTATTGTTCTGTTGGCTGGGTTAGCCACATATACACCCCTGGATTTGGTAACGCACAGGGGAATTATTCACTAATAATCGTTCTCGAAACCAATCAACCAGTCATCAAAGGTCGACCAACACCATATCCATAGTCACAACTAACAGCGGAGGGTGACATCAAGTTTGAACCAACACCATATATACCTTTTGTATACCTGGAAAAAACGGGAAACCCGAATTATTGGCCCAAGGATGTACTAGTACGACGTTTTCGTCTCCCACGGAGATATTACGGAAGAGGAAGAGAGGAGCATCCCTCGAATAACTCATGTAAGCAATCCCAAGAAACTGATAAGCGCTTCAAAAGATTAAATAATTTGAAACTATTACTATGGAACACAGAAGGACTAAAAATGACTTGAAGCAATTGCCAATAAATCCGATACCAGAATTTGATATCACCATACTAACTGAAACCATGATAACAAGCGAAATTGACATTCCGGGTCTTTATGCTGTCCTCGCATTTGCGAAAGAAAACCAGATAGGCAGATCATCAGGTGGGGTATCACTCTTCTATAATGGAAAGATAGGAAAGCCAAAGTTCATTTTAATGATGGATAATACTATTATCGTCAACGTAAAATCTTTCACCGTTATAGACATGTGTCTTAGCCCGGCTTTAACAATTAACGATGGCTTCGAAAGCATTGCACAAGCTCTGTCAAACACTGAACCAGAGGAAAATATACTTCTAGCAGGAGATTTCAACTGTCGAATTGATAAACCAGATCTCTGAAGTAGAACAATATTGAATGCACTAGAAGAAGAAGGATTCACTTTATCGAATAAAAGAATGGACTTCACATATTTCGCGCCCAAAGGCTCAAGCACAATCGACCTCATACTTCACAGGTTGCCGCACAAAGAATTTCCGTAACAAATGAGAAACAGATATGGCCAAAAGCAGGCGCTGTTTTCAGAAAACATACACCAGTAGGAGCAAACATAGCTTTTCATGGATTACATTCCTTTAACCATAAGAAATCAAAAAGCAAGAAAACACGGAAATTAACTGGGAAACCAATAGCAGCAGCCTCAGAAATAGAAGAAATCAGTGACCTGATTTAAATAAATAACTTAGAAATGCCCTAGATAAGATCACGGGTATTATTGACAAAAAGCCACTGCCCACTGTACGCCTAGGAAGTCGAAAATGGTTCAACAAAGAATGTTATGAAGCGCGAAAGAAGACACTCAATGCACTTCATCTCCTCAGATCCACACACACCAAAGAAAGCATCCTATCCTATGCTGAAGAACGATGGAGATACAAACACATTTTAAACCCAACAAGAACAAACTACATAGAACAAGAAGCAAAGAATGCAGCAGAAGAAGCAATGAGAAACCCATTTTCAGCACAAAAGAAAAACCAAACCACACTCACCAAAGGAAGACATATAGAAGACTGGGAAGAACACTTCTCTCGCTTACTCAATGCTAAACAAGTTAATTCGGCTATTACCGTTGCGCCAAAACCGCCCAGCCAACTGTTAGTCAAAACAGAAATGGTCACCAAAGAGGAAGTGAAAAAAGCCATTGCAAGCATTCGTAGCGGAAAGGCCAGTGGTCCAGATGGAATTTACCCTGAACACTTGAAGGAATCAGCAGATACCCTCCTGGACGTTGGACCTCCTTAATAAATAAGTGCATAGAAAACAGGACCACACCAGAAAGATGAAGACACTCAGAAATTAAAACAATATACAAACGAAAAGGAAACACTAGCGATCCAAACTCGTACAGAGGAATAGCATTGGAGAATACAGGCTTTAAAATCCTCATGATAATATTAACTATGAGGTTGACAAAGAAATTAGACCCATACATACCTGAGGAACAATTTGGGTTCAGGAAGGGCAGGAGCACAATCCACGCAATAAATATACTATTAAATGCAATAGAAGACTCACTTCGCATGCCAAAAGGGAAATTACATTGTGTGTTTATAGAATATACCTAACCCTTTGACATGCTGGACAGAGACATAGTGATATGCAAACTAGAAGCCTTAACAGGTCAAGGAATTCCAGAAAATGAACTTATACGCAACATCCTAGCCTATAACGTGGTCACTATCAATGATTCAGTGTCCAAACTATCAATGATTCAGTGTCCATACTATCAATGATTCAGTGTCCAAACTATCAATGATTCAGTGTCCAACTATAGAAAAATCAGACAGACAAATGGAACACTTCAGGGGGACCCCATTAGTCCTTACTGTTCAAAGTAGTAACCTCCGAGATTGTCGAAATAATCCGACAGCACTCCAAAGAAACAACTGTACTCATGTACGCAGACGATATGGCGCTTTTTTCCCAGAACTTGCAAGACTTGAAACATGCCCTAGACGCCCTGGTAAAATGGGCAGATAGAAATCACTTTTCAATCAATAGGACGAAAACGGTCCAAATGACCTTTTGGAGAAGGTGGGGAACTCAGGCCAGAGCACACATTAACCTACAAATCGTGAATTTCTTCAAGTACCTAGGAATCACACTGCAAACATGTGCGAGATCCTTCAGAATACACATTCAAGACAGAACATCCGCAGCAATTAGAGCCATATACACCATCAAGAACGTCACTGGGCTGTCACTTGAAACTGCCGTATTCCTCTATGAAGCGAAAATAATCCCAATACTCACCTATGGACTGGAGATAATCTGGGATGAGCTAAGTCTTGAAGACTTAAGATCAATAGAGAAAATAAAAGCGAGATTTCTGAAGGCAACCCTCGGAATCTCAAAATACGCGCCCTCCCGACTTGCATATTCTCTAGCCAGAGAATCTTTCCTACTGGAAGACCTAAGATTGAAAATGGTCCTTCCATCGCACTCCACAATGGGTCCACGTTATGGCAGAGAAGAAAGAAAAACAAGAAGACATATGGTCTGAGATCTATAGCACGGAAGCAATGATCGACAGAGGATAGACTAAACCGAATCAAGAACTAAGACACCTGCTAACAAGCTTAGCTGTCCATGGCTACCATCACGAGATTTGCAGGAAAACACAAATCACACCCCTGGTAATGACTGTGTCTGTACACTATGTGATGAGTTTTGTGACAGGTACCATATACTTGCAGGCCAAAAGCGACTGAAATCCTTAAAGGAATACAGTCATTCAAATTGACACTTCTGTATGTACTACGATGCATGTTCATGTGCATTTCCTTTAATATAGTATAGTAACAGCCAACAGCGGAGGCTGTTATCAAGAGTGGACAAATATTACATTCAAAGTCACAAGTAGCAGGGGAAGCTGTCATCAAGGGTGCAACAACACAATATTCATGCCAACAGCTCACAGCGGATGCTGTCTTCAAGGGTGGACCAATAACATATGCACAGTCATAGCTAACAGCGGAGATAATCAAGGGTGGACCAATACCATATTCATAGTCACATCTAACAGCGGAGGCTGTCTTCAAGGGTTGACCAATAACATATGCATAGTCACAGCCAACAGCGGAGGCTGTCATCAAGAGTGGACAAACATCACTTTCAAAGTCACAGGTACCATCAAGGGTGCAACAACACAATATTCATAGTCACAGCTAACATCGGAGGCTGTCTTCAAGGGTTGACCAATAACATATCCATAGACACAGCTAACAGCGGAGACAATCAAGGGTGGACCCATTTCATATTCCTAGTCGCAGCTAACAGCGGTGACAATCAAGGGTGGACCAATTCCATACCCATAGTCACAGCTAACAGCGGAGGCTGTCTTCAAGGGTTGACCAATAACATATTCATAGTCACAGCTAACAGCGGAGGATGTCTTCAAGGGTTGACCAATAACATATTCATAGTCACAGCTAACAGCGGAGACAATCAAGGGTGGACTAATTCCAGATCCATAGTCACAGCTAACAGCGGAGGCTGTCTTCAAGGGTTGACCAATAACATATGCATAGTCACAGCTAACAGTTGAGGATGTCTTAAAGGGTTGACCAATAACATATTCATAGTCACAGCTAACAGCGGAGACAATCAAGGGTGGACCAATTCCATATCCATAGTCACAGCTAACAACGGAGGCTGTCTTCAAGGGTTGACCAATAACATATTCATAGTCACAGCTAACTGCGGAGGATATCTTCAAGGGTTGACCAATAACATATTCATAGTCACAGTTAACAGCGGAGACAGTTAACAAGGGTGGAACAATACCATATGTATAGTCCCAAATAACAACGAAGACTGTCATCAATGGTGTGCTAATATCATATTCAGAGTCACAGCTGACAGCCGAGACTCTCAACAATGGCGGACTTATACCGCATTCATTGTTCAGGTAACAGCGGAGATTTTAATCAAGGGAGGACCAATACTATATACATAGTCACAGCTAGCAGCGAAGGCTGTCAGCAAGGGCTGACCAATATCATATTTGTAGTCAGAAATAACCGCGGATACTGTCATCAAAGGTGAACCAATACTATATAAATTATCACATGTAACATCGGATCAAGGGTGGATCAATACTATATTTACAGTCACAGCTAACAGCGAAGACTGTCATCAAGGGTAGACCAATAACATATCCATAATCACAGCTAACAACAAATTACATAGTGTCATGTATTGATTGTCCCAGATGTTGGCAGCAATGTGTGTCCGACTTGTTGATAGATGAAGAGGCCGCATGCCCTGTCGAACATGGTAAAAGAGCAATAAATAAAAACATATATTTATGTAATTTAGCACATATATCCGGTGCAGTAGCGATCAGGGTTAGTAATTAAAATTGCTAATGTCCTTTCGGAGATTAAATGAGGTATGAAAATCACATATTACCGGAATGAATTTAAAAAAGAAATGAGTAAGGTTTCATTCAGGATTAATATAATCAAAGAGGTAGTGGAAAACCTATGTTCCGCTCCCGTATTGGATCATCACTAGAGAGGGTGAAGCTGTACTCTCGCGAGACCTGGGGCAGACCAAGTTCCGCCATTCTCTCAGCTGTGAAACAGGTAGGAGGGGTTACCGCACGACCGCGCCACACGACGCCCTCTGTAGAGGGCACCCGTTAGTATCTGGGGACCATTTAACATCAAATATGAATTTATTTATAATTGTTTTGTACGCGTATTTGTGTCTGGAAATACTCTATCATTTAAAAGTTAGTGTTAAATAAAACAGAGGCTGGAAAGAGACCGACAAAAGGTTTTAACACCTCGTTCAGTTAACCAGTTAATCCAGAGCGGCCAATCGGGCATTTTATAGCTCACACGTGACGAGCAGGACGGATCGGCAAGGAGCTAGGCATTGTCTGACTTCGGGAAGGAGGCCAAGGACTTCCGATCTCACACGCGACCTATGTCGGGGCGCTTATAGGAATGCTGATCGCAAGCTTAGTTGGGGAGAAGGCACGAGCCAATCGCGTGGCCATGACAATCAATGAAATGGAGTGTTACATCGAAGGAGGCGGTTAGCGCAATTAGCATACCACTGGTTAATGTTACCTCGGGTGTACCGTTCAAGATGCCTACACACCCTCTGCTATCTTAGTTACCTCTTATGAAAGGTATGAGACATCCTGATGAGAAGAAACAGTCTAACGCCTCAATAAATATAACACAGTTCTTTAAGATGAGATAATGGAAGATTGTCCGACTCTGTCGGGATCAGAACTAGAGTAGAGCTGACCAAGAAAGGTCAACACAAGCTCTGCCTAAGTAGGTAGAAGTAATATCGGGCGGACCACAGTACCAACTGAGTGAACTCACATTATCAGTACAATAACATTAGCTGTTTAAATAAGAAACACCACAGAATAATCCAAACTTCTGAGTAATGTTTTATATGGAAACCAATCTTATTATTATAACAGAGGAAGTGTAAAACCTATGATCACCTGAATTTCATGTTTCACAGCCATGGTTTTATCTTCAAACTCATCACTGGCCTCATGCAGCGGGTCAGCAGTGAGCAACTGCTCACTTGATTCCTAGAAAGTATGACCCAATGTAAAATATACTGACGAGTAGGCTACTAAGTTGCATGTAACTTAAAAAGCTGTTAAGCCTACTATTCGGTAGTAAGTCACTAATCCTCGCTTGTCTTTCACATCACTAAGATTGAAATGTTACACGATATAAGAATTAAAATACAACTTACAATGTCAGCGAACCATTCTGGTTCACTCTTGATAAATGGATGATCCTCCATATTGTTCAGGAAACTGGAACACACAAAATGTATTATTAGAGGCAACAGTTATATCGGTACACCAAATCATTCTCATATATAATAAATCACATAAGGTAATATTAGGACTCCGAATTCAAGTGTTAGAGGTAACCTCCAGCTCCACGGAGGTCAACGGTAAAACTTATCCGACCACTGCGTTCGAATTGATAAGATAGGATATAATATCGAGTAAAGTACTTGATTAATATATATCGTTGCGATGAAAATTAGAAAACACTGGTGCAAGCTTGGGCAACAGAGAAATGAAGCATCCTACATTCAGATTCTCTGTTCCACAAACCTGAGGACAATATGGTCGGGTAAATAGAATTATCAGAAGCATAATTGTATAACAAACCTATCACTACATTGAATGTTAACTCACTGCACGATTATTTCGCGATTGGCAGTACAATACTTGGATACAGTGAGTTTTAGAAAACACAAGACATACCGTTATGTGCAAGGGTTATAACATCCTTGCACACAAATAAATATATGCAGTGATTCTTTATTTATAAATCATGTCACAAGTGAAGAGGTAAGAATAGTTATAAACGAGCTAAAACATAAATTCTGTGCTGGCATTGATGGCATCCCTGATGAAATTTTAAAGAAATGTGCAGAAAATATAATAAATCCACTTACGCACTTAATAAACAGTTCAATTCTCTCAGGAACTTACCCGGATATTTTGAAGTTATCAAAAGTAATTCCAGTGCACAAAAAAGGTTCAAAAGATGAATTAGATAACTATCGTTCTATTACCTTACCAACTGGTATTGCAAAAATTGTGGAAAAAATTATGTATAAGAGACTGATAAGTTTCATAGAAAAAAATAAAATATTATCAAACTCACAACATGGATTCAGAACGGAAAAATCTACGCAGACAGCAATTTACGAATGTAGTAATTGTATACTGAAATTAATTGACAATAAGGAACATGTAACTGGCCTATTCTTAGATTTATCGAAAGCATTTGATGTTGTTGACCATAAAATCCTCCTTACCAAACTAAATCAATATGGTATTAGAGGTCTAGCTAATAAATGGATAAGAGTCTTACTTAACAAGGCGTAAACAAGTAGTAAGCTTGAGACACAAGGATGATGGAACCAAATTGCTTAATGAAACATTGTCCAATGAGGGAATTATTGAATTTGGAGTACCCCAGGGATCGGTTTTGGGCCCACTACTCTTTCTTCTATATATCAATGATATAACACAGAACGTTCATTCATATCAGGAAATTTTGTTTGCGGACGATACAACACTCGTAATAAAAGGTGAAACTAAACAGGTCATACAGCAGTCTACTGACTCCGTTACAGGAGAGTTAACCAAATGGTCACAAGATAATCGCCTCTTAATAAACTATAAAAAATGGAATTAATAAAAATCTATCTATCTATCTATCTATCTATCTATCTATGCTTCCACCTCGTGTTACATGAAACCCACTTCATACTAAAAACATCGATAACCACACGTTGAAGCTAGACAAGCAGGGGCGTATATAAGGGGGGTGCCTGGGAGGTCCGTTCCCCTCCCGAAATTGTTGTCACATATAATATTTCTTATATGAATTAAAGCATTAAGAACCAATATACTTATCATGTACTATTGTTACTAAGTGACGTATGGCAACTTTGCAAAGCAAGGCGACGGTAGAGCGATGTAAACAGTGTGGAAATCAGTTAACTCTGATCTTATGCGTAACAACATAACCTCTTATTACTCTCCAGTGCCTTCGCTTCTTATGAACCTACCAAGAACAGCAACAAGTGCCCTTGAAGCGTGCGACAAAAGATTTTCCCTAGCTTTTATACCCATATCAAATTTTTGGTAAATTTCCCTCTCTCTGTAGCTACTGGTACTGCCTCTCTCTGTAGCTACTGGTACTGCCTCTCTCTGTAGCTACTGGTACTGCCTCTCTCTGTAGCTACTGGTACCACCGAACGGAGTTTGAGTTGGTTGAAAACATAAGATGATTGTATTAATAAAAAGTAACTTAAAATGGTCTTATTTGTGTTGACATTAACCAAGCATAAAACATCACAACAAATTGGTTGAAAAAGTCATGCCAGATAGCCTAAAAACTCATCATTTTGCACTAAATTATACAAAAGATTCCCGGACCCCCTATTCTTTGGGACCTATTCCATGCCCCCTAACCCCGGTTGAGCACGCCCCAAAATAAAAGTCTATATATGCCCCTGTAGACAAGGTACGGTATGTAGCTAACGCTGACCATGAGACTGAAAAGTAGGTGATCTGTTCCAGTTCTGATGATAATCTCCTGATCACCAAGTCATGTAGTGCCTAGCATTCTTGGCTATCACCCCCAGAGATCCATGTTGGAATCCAGACTCTGACAAGAAATTTAATTCTGGTCTGAGGGCTGGAACGGGGTACACTCGGCTTCAAGAGGTAAAACTGAGAAGAAGTGGTGAGATTCCCATCTCATCCATCCTGGAAGTGGCTTTCTGCGGTTTCCCCACTTCTACGCCGGGCAAAAGTAGGGATGGTTCCTAACTTAAGGCCACCTCATCCAAATCATCAGCGGAATTATAAATGCACACATAGCAATGACACAGGTTAGCAGACACGGGGCAAAATGGCCATATTGCTATGACGAGCGCTGCAATGGCCTATATTGGAGGATATTTGTAACGAGCTGTCGAGACCGCCTCGGTGCAAAGTGGCCAGCATTCCTGGCTGTCACTGCAAAAGGCACGGGTTCAATTCATGATTCTGAGGGCTGGAATGAGGCCTACACTCAGCCTCATGAGGCAAAACTACGAAGAAGCAGGTACGATTCCTACCTCAGCTCTTGTGGGAGTGGTTTTCCGTGATTTCCCACTTTTACTCCAGGCAAATGCCGGGATGGTACTGTACCTAACTTACAGTAAGGTCACGGCCGCTTTCTGCCCTCAATTCTAAATATGCAAACCATTACGGACATTACAGTGACCCTGGTTATTAGACATACCGGCATTCTACACACAGCCAAATAGGCCTATACGTGACCGCAATGTTGCAACACCCCTAAAGAAACAATAAAGCAACGAGTTGTTGATGACAGTGTCGTACCGGTAGCCTATATCATGTCAAGAGAGGGGATTTAGTTGGGCCGGTAGGATACTCACCGACTCTCAGTACCGATAGTTATAGAATTGCCAGAATACAGTAGGCGTACCCAGCGCCGTATTCAGCCGGTGCGGGCCTGTAACAATTGTTATTAGGAGTCCCAAGGATTTGTATGATGAAATAATGAAACACTACTTTTACAAGCAACCTTATCTCGATTTAATGTGAGCAAATTTAGAGATAATACTAGACCAAGTTTTCTAAGTAGATTACTGTCAATGTACTTTTAAGATAAGGTCACAAACGATCTTGTCCCATCAATGTTTCTTAGTTCAATTTTTACACCTTTTAATGTCTAAAAAGAACGTTCTCCGTTGCCGTTATTAAACGGCATGTCACAAGACGAGGTGCACTGATATTCATATAACCTTACTAATAAGCTCTGTAAACTGTATGTAAATATAAAAATACATCAAATAAACATACCTTGAACGATGATATAGTTTCAGAAATTTGATAGTTATTTGGAAGTTTGACATTGAAACAATTTGGGACAAAGATGATGAGCACACAGTTACAAGACCCACATTACCGCTCACTACAACATGGCGTTGCAGAAAATGTGCGCCTTGTCACAACTTGTACCCCTTGTCGCCAGGGTGCAGCACCTTAAGAACTTTTCTGGTCTAGGTGCGAGGCTTCCAGAAACGCGGGGCCAGCAACATTTGTTACTTCTATGGCTAATACGGCCATGGGCCGACCGGAAGTTCTAAAACCTACAAATTTATGGCGGTATGCAGCGGCTCATAAAATACCAATCATCCTAGTTGTTTTGAAATGCTATAGCCTAAATTCACTGAATCAGTCAGGTAATAGAAAATAATTGCATACGATTCGGTACACTTAATAATGGTAAGATGATAATATTGAAGAAAGATATTTCTTTTTGCCACACATTTCAAAGGACTAGAAAGAAAATGCCCGTCAACAATGAGTTAGTTGGTCTGTCGTAAGCGATTGTCGTCCACTTGTTCCAAACCAAGTTAAATGTTATCGGTAACAGTCACTACTTAGCATTAAAACAAAGATTTAATCTACGTTCTATCAAAACGAGGCTCGTGGTATCGAGAAGTAGGTTACATTTGAAACAAAATATCGATTGCAATAGCAGGTATTGTGACTTGTTAGGATTCAGATGTTGTCTAGCCTATGTGGCTGTGAAATTAGAAGCAAAATGAGTTTCTTAAGAGGTTAAAGCAAAATAAATGTGGTAAAATCGGTAAAGGTGAAAATTGAAGAAATTTCGAATTAAGATCTGCAACTCGAGTGCAATAAGTGTCCAAGTGAACTGCTCTCAGCAGGACCGCGCAAGACCCCAACCAGATAAGTAGCCTGTACCACACAGTACATTCCGAATTTACCATTTACAACAACCGCATATTTACTCCAAACAGGCAAATTCTGGAGATCAATCACCACTTCCAGTATCTCAACAAAACATCACATAGACTACAACTAACATATACTGACGAGCTGCATCACTAATAACTTACTGTAACTAATTAATGTGAAAATCCACACCTGCTTCCAGTCTCCGACCGGGTCAGGAATGGAATGAATGAAGCCCCCATCTAGCGGCGAGGATATGAACTGTGCCGGCTGCCGAGGCCTCACCCACTCCTCTGGGGCAATGATTAAATGACTGACAAATGAAATGAAATGATAGTGGAGAGTGTTGCTGGAATGAAATGTTGACAGGGAAAACCGGAATACTCGGAGAAAAACCTGTCTGCCTCCGTTTTGTCCAGCCCAGAACTCACATGGAGTGACCGGGATTTGAACCACGGACACAGCGGTGAGAGGCCGGCATGCTGCCGGCTCAGCCACAGAGGCACCTAATTAATGTACATATTGTAAATATTTTCACCCGTATTTTCAGACAAAGATTTTATCTGATGATGATCGCTTGAATATCGAATCTGGTCATCCAAGTGTATTTGTTAATCTCGTGTAATTTTTCAGGATTAGGGAATAAGCCATCTTATTTGGGTAGAATCGTGTTGACCGACTGAAGAACACCAAACGTATGTTAAATAGAAATTATTTCAATACTTACTTACTTTACTTTCCGTGTCCGGGAGACACACTAAATTCTTCTTTCCAGAACTCTGCAGCTCTTATCCCTCGGTCTGTGGCCAACATAAGGTCTTCCTGGCTGCAGGTTTCATTAAGATCTTTGCACGTGAGCAGGTGTTGTGGAGTCTGGATTTCTCCACAGGCACATCGTGGATCTTCTGCATAACCCCACTTCACAAGGTTGCTACGACACTTAGGCACTCCTGTTCTCATCCGGTTTAAGGACCTTCAGGTGGGGTAAGGCAAGTGACTACCACTGCTCAGTTCTTCTTTAGGGGTAAACCCATCTGGTACTATTTGTTTCCAGAGTGACACACGCCGGACGTCTGGCTTGGTATGGAGGGGTACTGTTCTCTTAATAAAACTCTTCCTGGATCTTAGGCGAGGAGTGGTCTGGGATCTGTTTCAAGCTTTTGTCTCTCTTTCTCTGCTGCCACCCTGCGTCGAATAACTGGTGGTGCAATGCCAGCGAGAGGGTAGATCTTCTTCACTGGAGTAGGTCACAGACATCCAGTGACAATACGTGTGGACTCGTTAAGAGCTATGTCCACTTGCTTGGTATGGGCAGAAGCTCCCCACACTGATGATCCGTACTCTCCTGCTCCGAAGCAAAGTCCCAATGCTGTTGAACGTAGAACCTGAGGGTTCGCTCCCCATGTTGAACCTATCAACTTCCACATTATGCTATTTTTTGAACTGATCTTTCATTTCAATTCTCTACAATGTTTCCTGAAGCTCAGGGTACGATCAAGCTTGATTGCCAAATATCGAGGAGTTTCACAGCTTTCGAGTGTCACTCCTTTCCAGACAACATTCAACTTTCTCCGGGCCTCTTTGTTGCGAAGATGAAATGCGCATACTTGTGGCTTTCCTGGGTTAGGTTTCAGGTGATTTTGGGTGTAATAATTGTCCAATTTCTCAAGAGCATTGGACAGTTTTCCCTCCACCTCCTCATAGCTCCTACCCTGTACAGCAATAGCGGTGTCATCCGCATAAATAAATCGCCTGGCCTCTAAATATTCTGGCTGGTCATTTGTATAAATGTTGAATAGTAATGGGGATGACACACTGCCTTGAGGTAACCCATTTTTCTGGTTCCTCCATCGACTTTTGTTCCCCTGAAGTGTAACATAGAACCTTCTTTTCTGGAGCATACCGTGTATGACATTTGTTAAATTCATGTCCTTAGTGATGTTGTACAGCTTGGCTATGAGCTTCTTATTGTTCACTGTATCATATGCAGCACTGAGATCTTTAAAGGCGACACCAGTGATAAGTTTATTCCCATAGCCATCCTCGATATGCTGTGTCAGGTTCAGAATTTGGCTGGAACATGATTTCCTCGGTCTAAATCCAGCTTGATCTTGGATTAGCCGGTTATCAATGAATGTTGCAATTCTTTCAAGGATCAACCTTTCAAATGCCTTGTATAGGTGGCAAAGAAGAGAGACAGGACGGAAGTTCTTTGCATCCGTTGGTTCCTTGCCTGGTTTTAGCAGTGCAACCACATGACCTTTCCTCCACAGCTATGGTAAGTGCAGGGTCTCGATACATCTATTCATCATATTCACCAGCCACTGGATTGTTCCTGGTTCCAAGTTCTTGATTTGTTCTGTCCTGATGTCATCCGGGCCCGCAGCTTTGTTGACTTTCATCAGCATAATGGCATGTTCTAATTCTGCTGATGTGAAAGGACGACCGAGAAAATTATTCTCATCTTCACTAATAAAGTCAAAAATCAACTTTTTCTTACAAAGAAAAAGACAAAATAAGTGGTCCATGGAAAAAAGGGCTTCATCTCGAGTAAAATGAGCTATAGCACGCCTTCCTAACATTCTGGTTTCTAAGGATATTAGAGGAGGGGGGGGGATCGATGACCTTGCAGTTTTGTTTCTTGGGGTAAATGGGAAAGATGATTTAACTCAAGTCAGTTGACACCTCATACACGTCCCTACGATAAATGGTCCGAGAGATATAGGGTTGCCTACCGCCAGGGGCCCACCACAACTAGCCGCGCGCAGCATAACCGAGCGCCTAGTGTCACTGGTTCCAACCGACACTTACAGGAAGCACTGTTTGAACACCAAGCAAAAAGTGTCAGCCAGAAACAACATCATAAGGAAGTTAACAGGCACAATATGAGGACCACATCCTAGTACTGTGAGAACCTCTTCTCTTGCGGTATGTTACTCCGCCAGGGGAATACGCAAGCCCAGTGTGGTACAAATCCAGTCATGCCAAAGAGGTAGATGTTTTACTTAACGATACTTGTCATATTACTGGGTGCCTCAAGCCCACTTTGCTGGACAAGCTGTACTCCCTCCCTGGTATCCCACCCCCTGACATCCGCCGAGAGGTAGCGGCAAAGAATAAGAGAAAAAAAAGAGCAGAAACTTCTAAAGCCCATCTTCTGTTTGGACATCGACCTGCAAAACCCGACTTAAATGTAGGAAAAGCTTCTTCAGAACAACAGAAGCTCTTGTCGAGACTTCACAACAATCCCGAACCAATTTGTGGCGTGCAAGGTTCTACAGCCGTGGAGAATGGTTTCCACCCTCTGAAAAACTCCGAGCCGGTTTCCCAGAGAAATGGACCACTCAACAGACTCGGTCGGGTGTCAAAAGATGCAAAAGCAACTTAATGAAATGGGGTTTCCTTGAGGAGTCACCGTTTTGTGAATGTGGAACAACGCCGACGTCCTACCATCTGCTTCAGTGCAGTCAGTGCCCAACAACTTATACACTAGAAGACCCGTTACATGCAACACCTAATGCCATAGAGGTCGCTAACTTCTGAGCGGCTAAAGTTTGAACAAATTGAAATTTAAAATTTAGTTTATAATATTACGTAATTATTTTATATTCAATTTCACACTGTAAGTGTTTCTGACGCGAATTAATGAATGAAATGTGATAATAATCTGAAGTGTATTGTCTACACGCTGGTAATACTACTAACACTGGTAATGAAGTGAACTGTATACAACTAATACTACTAACACTGTGTTCATTGAGTGAAGTGTTAACTTATCTAAACGTGTATTATCTTCAAAACCAGTCACAAGGGGGCAAACCAGCACATCTGCGCCGGTCGCAAGCCCGAGTAAATGGTTAAAGGCTAAGTCTCAGTGGATGCATCAATGCCGGGTAGGTGTGACCGTTAACAACTAAGAAATCCTTGAGTAAGTAGGCTTGACTACTTGCATAACCAGGAATTCCTACTCCATTACAGGAGATGGGTTAGGGCGTGTATCCGGTGATCTAAAGCGGAATTTTTTCGGCTAAGGTATCGTAACCCTGAGAGAAGATGATCGGGTTCACCAAATGGCATAACACAGAATTCGATGAAGCATATATTGATAGGCAGAAGACATGTCTCTGATATCCTGCAGGCGGATAGTTGCCGAGGTGAAGACTAGGATTCAGACCACTATTTTGTTGCTATAAAGTGTAGGAAAAGGATAGCCATATACCCTAAAGGAAGCAAATTTGAAACTGAATAACTCCAAAAGCAAAGTGTTGGTTGTCAACAAATCCAATGAAAATATCCAAACAAACATCAAGATCAATGGTGAAAATATTCAACAGTGCAATCAGTTCTGCTACTTAGGAAGCATTGTCACTGACGATAATAGATGCACCACAGAAATCAAAAGGAGAATTGCCCACACTAAACAGGCCTTCAGCAATAAGAGACAGCTTCTGACAAGCAGACCCATTAGCATTAACACTAGAAAATCGTTAATCGAAACATTTGTCTGGAGTGTATTGTTATACGGATGCGAAACTTGGGTTCTAAGGAAAAAGGACATACAACGCTTGTAAGCAGCGGAAGTGTCAATGAGGAGAAGGATGCTGAAAATAAGCTGGACGGAGAAAAAGACTAACGAACGGGTCCTCAAGGAAGTACACCCCTTACGTCATGAGTTCCTGACCACCATACTGGAAGGAAACGGTCTGGGGAAGAAACGAAGAGGAGGACCGCGGAAGGCTCATCTGGATATTGCGATGCATGGACTTCAATTTAAACAGTATGCTGACTTAAAACGCTTAGCAAGTGAGAGACAAATGTGGTTCCAGCGACAAGGCCTAGCCTTTAGATGATGATTACGGAGTAAAACGAGCGGATACAGGAAAGGTATGATAGAGGTAGCCTTACACATATAACAGTATAACACCTATTGAAAACGTTTAGAATGCAGTAACAAGTGTGTTTTCAAATTCCCCTTTTCAATAAACGTATGCGCCGCACATACTACATCAATGGAATTTTTCGCATCGATCATGTCAATTGTTTCTCTTCAAATTTTATCTTCAGTAAAGTGGTTTCCACACGTAGTACAGGGATATGGTTTCACGGCATTAGGAATATATAGAATTGTTTCCAAATTTCACACCACACGAATTTAATTTCTTGCAGTTACAAAATAACATATTGGTCATCTAACTATCATTTCTGTAAAGTTTCTTCCACGTGCACTACATTAGTATAGCTTGTCACCACACGTAGTACATGAGTATGGTCTTACGCGACTATTAATTAACAGGTGTGGCTCCAACTGCTACTTAATGTTAATTTCACGTTGCGTATGGTACATGTATTATCTTAATCCATTAATGAGTAGAAGTAAAATTGATGCAGCACAAAAATTTAATTTTTCGCCTTTATAACGTTACATGATTGTCTTCTCATATCCTTCTCAGTAAACTTGTTTCGCACGTGGTAGATGAATCAAGTAAATCGCCTCTAAATGATACAACATATGTCTCTTTAATTTTCCAATCGAGGTATACTCAATTCTGCACGTAGTACATATTTAAGATTTCTTGTCATTATGAAAAAGCAAGTGTGTTTGTAAGTTATGCTTCATAGCATAGCTCATTCCCCAAGTACAACATGGATATTGCCGTAAGCCACTATGAATTAGAAGGTGTGTATTGTAGTATCCCTTCTGAGTAAATCGCCTTTTTCGCGTACTACATAAATTTGGCTTCAAACCACTATGAACTAGCATATTTCTTTTATAGCTTTGCTTCTGACTAAAGATCGTCCCGCACGCATTACATGGATATGACTTTCAGCCACAACGGATTTCCAGATGTTTCTTTAAAGTTTCATTTTTAGTAACATTTTGTCCTGGCGTAAAACATGAATAAGGTCCATCGCCACTTACCAGGTGCGATTCTCCTTTCAGTGAAGTTTTTCCCGAAAGTAGAATATTAATACGCTTCTTCTCCACAATGAATTAGCAGGTGTGTTTTTAAGCTACGGCTCTGAGTATAACTCCTTCCGCACTTAATACACTGATATGGCTTTATGCCACTATGAAGTATCAGGTGTGGTTTTAATTCACTCTTCCTAGCAAAGCTCTTTCCGCACGTACTACATGTATATGGCTTCGAGGCACTATGTACAATGAAATGTCGCTTTAATCGTTCTTCTAACTTAAATGTAGATCCACACGTAGAACATGAATAAGGTTTATAGTCACTATGAATTAACATGTGTCGCTTAAGGCATCCCGTTCGAGTAAATTTTTTTCCGCACGTAAGACATGAAAAAGGTTTATCGTCACTATGAATTAACAAGTGTATCTTCAAGGTTCCCCTTTTAGTAAAAATTTTCCCGCACTTAAGACATGAGTATCCATTCTCCCGACTATGAATTAGCAAGTGTATTTTGAGGTTCTCCTTCCGTGGAAACTTCTTTTCGCACGTACTACATGAGTATTTCATCAAGCCACTATGAACACACTCGTGCCGCTTCAGAAGTCCCCTTCTAGTATAGTTCTCTCTGCACATGGAACATGAATATTTTTTCAATCCACTATGTTTTAGTAGGTGTGGCTTTACATTTCTCGTTTCAGTAGAGTTGTTCCCGCACGTAGTAGATGAATACGGCTTCACGCCAGAATCGGATGTCTCTGTGCATACCAGCCTGAAATAATAGTAAGTCCTAATATATTACAGTACACTTCTTATTATGTAGACGATGAAGCGATCATCTGATGAAACTTTAAATGGGCAACAATGATTTTTTGATAAACAAATGCCTGGAACTGAGGACGCTTCTACTCTTGATAGATGTGTTATCTTACAATTACATATTATACTAGTACATTATGCAACGAGCCTATAATGGCTATAATTAAGACACGAGTATTTTTTATAAAACGAGCGTATGCGAGTTTTATAATTTCCATACGAGTGTCTTAATTACCATTATAGGCGAGTTGCATACGACTGTTTATGTTCGACGATAATTATAACTTTATTATATGTTTTAACATAAATATTCATAAATATCTGTTGAGAGTCAGCTCCATGGTCAGCTACGGTACTTGAATTTTGTGATCGCAGAGCGAGCGTTGGGTGTTATATCTCTGTCTTTCAAGATCTTTGAACGACCGACGCATGCGCTCTGTGTGCTTGCAATGCCATATGCAGCCATATGTTTACATCTGCCGTCCCTCAGTAATATTGTCACCGGTGTCATTTGAAGACAATGCGCGGTGCAGAAATTAGCGTTGGTGATTATAAGGTACAGTGCTATTGCTTGTCTCATATTCGCCAGTTTATTTACGCGAACATATGGACGGTGCGTATTCCATGTCGGTAATTTATTATAGTTCGATGTTGTGTTTATGTCCGACATGTTGGATTTTGAGCGCATGCGCGAAGGTATCGTTACATAATTGGTCAATGAACGAGCTCTGATTGGCTGGAGAAACTGTATCATAAGGGAAAACAGTGTTATAATGACCATCATTATGATACAGTTTTCTGACACGTAATAGTGAGGGTCGAACATAAAGATATTAATATTTTCATTTCATAGATATTGGAGTAATAGCTCGAATATTGAATCAAGATGTTGATCTGCATCCAGTCCGTACATGGGGGAGGTTATGGCTCGTACTGGTCCTTCATCTGATCTACTGTAAGTATCTGGAATTTTGGGCGTGCTTCATAACTCTAGTGCAGGAATTGAATTTGTATTTTTTCTTACTCATTCGAAAGGAATATTATACATATACTGAATCCTTTATATGATGCTCCTATAAATGATTCTTAATTTTATTCATCTTGCATTGAAACTACTGGCAGAAAGACGAGAAGCTAGACAGAAGATGAGAAATTATAGGGACTTACTGGAGTCAAGAGCAGCGGACATGGTATTTTGAAATACAAAGGGTTGAACCTGTGAGGAATTTATGGTAGCCTTCCCAGAGCTCGGTGTACCGTTAGGGACAGGTTGAGGAAATATACAGCGTCCGCGTGGGTTTGACTCACTCTGAAATTATTTTGCATTGTCTTGAAGATCCAGAAAAAGGACAGATGTAGGAAATCTTGAGAGGGAACGAGGTTTTGGCCACACTTAGAGAAAGGTGCCACGCCAGAAAAACCGCGAGTTTGGCATCCTGAAGAACCAATGAGGAGAGAGGAGGCAACGTTTGGCGCTGAAGCCGCGTGCCTACGCCGACCCTGCGGATTGAGCGGGAATTAATTAGCGAATCAACGTACGATCGATTTTCGTGCGGTTTGGCTTCATCATGACTTATGAAATGCAACGATCAGAATGATGGTTGTTGCATGCCAGTGAGCCAAATATTATAGAAGTTAATTTTTTGAGCATCCACTCCACTCAAAGTTGTCCAGAATCGTTCAAATACTGATTCGTTTGCTGGTGAAAGGACAACTCTTCGGTGTTTCATGAGCGACACCACGTATCACTTTGTGTGTCCAGATGGGCACTTGTATTTACTTTGCGTGTCGAGGGACTCTTAAACACTTTAACTTTTGAGTCACATATTGTCATATTATATGTTGTGTGCGCGCAACTATAGTTTGCTTCAAGATAGAGCCTGTGATTTAGGTAGTTATAAAAACTACAGACGTATGGCCAGTACGTAAATTTTGCTATAGGACTTTTTGGCGAACTGAGTAGCCAAATTTAGAAACATTAGCTAGCAATTTAGAGTGTGAATTTAATAACATTTTTATTCAAGCATCAAGATGTCAGCCCAGGTCGTTGAAGGAAGATTGATCCAGTATTCCTTCCCTTTGGCGATGTCGATGATGAGCTAAGCACATCCCGAGGAGAGAATGTCGGGAGACGTGATCTGATGCGCTGACGGCAGAAAGGGTTGAGTACAAAATTAAATTTTATTTAATTTGGTCAAGTCGGTTATGGTTTTTCATGAGATTAATCTCTGTAAATATCTCCATTTGTGTGTTTTAAATGTAGAGTCTTGTTTGTGTGTTTGTTTGTTTTACTGACACACAATTTCATTGCATGTGGTAGCGAGATGTATTTGTTGTAAATGTTCATATTAGTGTGATTTTATTTGTTTTGATTCATGTATACGGGGCTTCACGCGCGCGGTGTGCGTGGATGCTTGCGTACAGCAGATGAGCAACACAATTTGGAAACTAGCGTAGTGACAAGAGTGGAACCGAATTAATCTAGCTTAAATGCAGTACTGGGGGAAAATAATGTTTTAATAGCGGATTTGTAATCACTCAGGCTAAGTGAATTGATAAATTGCCATGTTGCAATATTTTTGCGACAAGCTAACTGCTTGCTCGATTTTGCTAATTTCTTCATTTACAGTGTTGGAGTGTCTCGGACACGAGCATAGGGAACTCTGATTTAGCACCGACCTGGGTGGATATATGAGTGTCAGTCCATGTGAGGTGTGTCATATGTGTGATGATTGGATATTGCTTGCGGAAGGTGCTAATCCACGCTTCGACTTGCCGCAATCCAAGTTTCAGCAGTCTAATCCTACGGGACAACGGTTTGAAATATATACTTGAGTCTAGCAAATCCGAGAGAATTGTCGAGATGCCTATGTATTGATTTATGTGCGCGTTTTCAGAATGGCCACATTACGGGATCCTGGATTCTATTGGTCGCCAGTTATTATTTTTATAATTATTTGATACAAGCTTGGGACTAGACTGAAACAGATATTTGTGGAGTAAGTGAGAGTGTGAATCTACTGGCCGGGCGAGACCAGAGATAAGCGAGCGATGCTCATTTGTGCAAGGCGGACCTTGGTCCTGCATTTTCTTAAATGTTTTTTAGATAAAGCCTGAATGATTGAAAATTAATTTAATATGTAAATGGGAGAAGTCCACGTCATGTCGTTAATTTCCAAGTGTTGATTTAGTTATGATTTCCTTTCATGTAAATATCAGCCTGTTATGCATGTTGTTGTTGTTGCCATTGCTTTGTTTATGTCACAGTTCGGTGACCTCGACCGGCCTTGTTTGTTATTGTCACGCTGAACTCAATAGTCTTGCGAGCGTTTGTGCCTGGTTTCGGCAGCTCTGATTGTTTTGTTTGTGCTCCTGCACTTGTAGTGATTACGTTGGATATCAGACTAATTTAGTATTTTATTAAGGGTAGCGAGTGTTAGTATATTAGTTTAAGTGTTTATTTGTCTATGCACC